>OY728146.1:1456760390-1457205390 GCA_963277665.1 Viscum album
AGTACGTGACTGCAAGGGTAAGAAAATGGTTTCAAATGTACAATGCTTCATTTTCAAGGAGTTTGGACACTACACGAACCTATGTCCCAGTCATCAGACTATGACGCAAATGATGCTATTGGATAATAATCAAGTTATGATACTGCCACAGATGAAGAGGAATGATTAGAGTTCTTATGTTGACTATGTCAATTGAGTGTTGTATCAACAATGTACTTGTTATAATAATTATGGAGTATATAAGGATTGTACTGCAGTACTATTTCATTAAGGACTTGAGATTGTGTGGAACAAAGAAAAGTGACTCAATAGAAGGATAAATTTTTGGAAAATATATGGTTGAGAGAATGATAAATCATAATATAGTTCTGATACTGAGGTAGTGATTTTGGAATAATATGTGATTATTTTGGATAAATTATATTGGATATTCTTGACTACCTTGGAACTGATTAATGATTTGTATATTCCATCATTGTTGGGGTTTAAAACATTTTTGGATTAATGAAGTATATCCAGCATTCTATATGGAATAAGGGAGCATGAATGTAATCAATAAGGAATATGGTAATACATGATGAAGGTATTCATATGCTATTACAGGGTAAAAAGGATCTATATTATGTTTACCTTCCTTATAAATGTTGGACTGTGAGTTTGGACAGAAATATTTTGGATAGTTCTAGTTTGGATTATTTTGGATTGCCATAAAAGGACAACCCGGAGGTCGGGCGGCAACCCGTCGCGTCCGGCAAGGCTGCGAGACTTGAACCCGCAACCGAAGGGCGACCAGGGTGTATCACCTACCACTGGCCCATGAGATGTCCTGGATTAAATAATGTAGTTTTTATTAAAAGATCTTGTAGATGAATTATAAATTTGTTTATTTTGGAACCCTATACGAATAGTGTAAATAGAATTTTTTTTACATTCTATTATCTTTTAGAGTGAAAGATGAGTTTGTGGTAGAAATTTATTAATGGATAAAACTCTAATTATAATGTAAGTATATCTCCTTATGATCTTAGCCAATCTCATAAATAAATTCCTCAACATTAAGAAAAGAAACTTAGAATAAATTTTTTTTCCTAGATGGTACCTTAAATCATCACTAATTTATGGCTTTGGGATTGTTGGCATTTTCATAGCCATGTTCTCTACCACTCTCCATCAGAGAATTGATGGTTATATTTTTCTTCCATATCCATATGTTCCTACATGGAACCCTAGTATGTGTTATTTTCGGTAATCTTCATACTTTCGACTCTTTATTTTAAATAGAGGCCTCATTAATTCATTTTTCGATGTGGGATTTCAACTAAGATATTTTGAAACGTCAAAAATGTGTTATCCTAATACCCTATGTTTTGTTGAACCGATGGTATTTCAAATCATCATAGATTGATGAATTTAAGGACCTCAATTTTAGACTTGTTTGTGATTGATGACTTCAATCACTACCTATAAATATTTACGTTTTTCCTCCAATTATATGTCTCTAATTTCCACCAATGTTCTCCTAATCGAGATCATAATTTGGTGGTGACCCTTTGATTTCTCTTTTCCTCATATTAAGACTAAATTTTAGTAACCCAATTTCCTATGTGGGTTTTCCCACAAATATATTTTTTATTTTCAACCTTTTATTTTCGAAAAATAATTTCAAATTGCGAGGACGCAATTTATTGAATGAGGGGAGTGTGTAACACCCCAAGATTTTATAGTGTGTTATTTCTTCAAAATAATTCAATAACTTTTACTACAAGCAACAACAAGTTCAATCGCACCATGACTTACCAAACAAGCTGTTCAAAAGAGGTTATGAATAGTGTTAACTAAATTTTAAACTTTATATAATCCTTATAATTTTAGAATCCATATTATGAGTTTCTTAGATATAATGCAAGAACAAATTCATTTTCAGTATTGCACTTTTATCAACTTTTAATAGTTAACACTTTTTAAATACAATATATTAAACTTTTTGACTAAATGGGGACATCAAAAATTTAAAATGAAACATCCCAAGCTTCCATGGTACGCTTTCTTTGAATAATACAGTAGCGTGTGTTGTACGCAACCTTGAGTTTTAACACACACCATAACCAATCAAACTAGCCGTTATGAATAGTAATACCTACTTTTTAAAATTATATATATTTTATATTTCAAAATGGACTTCATTTTTGGATTCGGAATATCTAATTTAGCCTAAGGTGAAATTTTGGTACTTTTCGGATAACTTTCATATTTTGATGAATAGTGAAAATTACTAAATTTTAATTAAAAACAACTTTTTTAATAAAAATAATTAATAGTGATAAATTATGAATTTGATTGGTTTGAAAGTATATTTAGAATATATTTTTATCGTTTAATATAATGTTGGTCATTGGACATAATTTTACAATTAAACCGAACATAAACAAGTGTCAATCTTTTGATAGTTATTATCTCTTAAAAACACGCTTTTTGTTTTGACAGCGGGAATTAATTTTAAATTAATTTCTGCCACTTCTGTGTTTTGAATTTAGAAAAATGGATTCCATATTTGGAATCAGGATGTCCAAATTGTGTAAATAGGTAACTTTTATTTTTAGACATTTTGAATAATTACTGTGGTAAATATTTTATTTACCATGGTTAAGGGTAAATCCGGTAAATAAGGGTTAAAAAATAATATTATAATAATACAAAATTACCCAAAAACGTGTCCTAACCATATTGGTGGACACATACCCGACCATGAGCATCCTTGGGTCAATTTGGGGACCCCTTGGAGCCACTTGTATGTGGTAGGGACACTTTATATTAATAAAGTTAAAATAAAAATAAAAATGTCATAAGCTTACATCTTTTAGAAGAACAATTTTTACATAGGGTTATACATGTTGGATTTTCGATTATAAATATTCATTAAAAAGCTAAAAAGATTTCCTACATAATGATAGTTTATTTATAATTTTTAGACATCAAATAATTGATATTATTAATGACACAATAATGATGCAATGTTTACCTCATTAATAAATCATTTAAATAAATAAGATTATAATGATTAAAATATTATCTAAAACCTGTCAAATTCTTATTGGTTGATGTTATTTAGAATATGAGTCATCTTATCTTTGACCTCAATGATTTTTGGACCATTATAAACCGAATATAATTATATTATAAAGTAATACTTTCACTCTTTCCTAAAGAGCCCCTCTTCTCCCTTATAAAAGGAGACCACTTCTACTCATTCCTCACACCTCTCAAGCCACTTGGCTCGTCCAAACTCTGCCCAACTAAGCTCCCCACATCTTTCTCCTCCTCCTTGAAGCTTCCCCGTAGGCATAAAGCATTTCAAGAAGTCCTTTGGTTCCAACCAAAGTGAGTTACCTAAATTAAAGGTAACGATTTCTCTTAAATTATTTTCATTTATTTTGCTTCTTCAACCCCCAAACTCTTTTTATTTCCTTTCTTTTGTAACAACACCAGTATCCTCAATATACTAGGATGTTTTTATAAGAAGGATTCAAGCTACACATACACACAACTCCATCTAATGGATGATGAACATAATGTTTCTGTGGATGGAAAACTAACGCCTCACGAAACGATGATTGTTCAAATACATCTTACCGCCTCTCATGGTGGCCATTATGATGGCACTGTAATTAAATATGATTTTAATGATATATATTTTATATATAAGCTTCTGTAATTCCATTTTATTTCATACCATTATTCTTCTCATGTTGTATATACATACGATAATTTCATTTGAGGAAGTGCGGACTACCGCCCCCTTAAAATGATATGACTCGTTCATACCACACATGGAACATATAAAGGATGGTGTTAATGAACTTAAGTAACATGTATAAAATATTATATTATACTGGAATATTAATATACCTATGTATCATTTGTATTCGATTCTTTTAAAATAAAAATTAAATGGAAGTAGCGTTCGTGCGTACGTACGGACTACCGTCTCCACGAACGCGATGAGATTCATTTTCCATCGTATCCATTCAAGTATAATTATCATTTGATGATTTAAAAATGATGTTTAAGGACTTGATACAATTCTGGAATTGAATAATATACAACTTATCCTTTACAAACATGTCTTACATAACAAAACATACAAAAGCAAACAAGTAAGTTCACACCCGAAACAGCGATAATACTAAGATATTATTATCAAATCAATATTAAAAGATCATATATAATATCATATTAATGTATATGATTCTTGTATAATTTAATAAAAATAATTTCACCATTATACAGGAGGTTAACCTACCCCAACCAAGGAAAAGTACAAGGTAAGGGTTTATTTCACAATCTCTTCATTATCCGAGGTTGTTTATACATAATAATCTACTGGGATATCATTATCATCCACATCCATGTTTCTTAAAAATGTATTTCAAAACATTATTACTATTTACAAGAATATGGGTTAAAGTCATTTATACCCTTGTTTGACTTTTTATAAGAGGTTTATAAAGGAATCTTTCCGTCGTTTTCAAAACAAGGTCCTTTTTAACCTTTTCGACAGAATTGAGGTAAGAATGTTTTTAACTTATACGGCAGGTGCGGTTATTTTTCGCCGTTATAAAATATTCAAAGCCTTCCTTACAAGCTTATAAGAATATTTTCAAGAAAATGTTTTATTTTATATGGCTCTTAAATGATTTCAAAAGTAAAAGGAGATATTTCTTTAAAAAGAATTTTGATTTCATCTATGTCAACATCCTTCATTATTCTTGATTGAGGTCAATGTGATACAATACAATCTTCCATATTGTACCGAATGAGTTATGTTTGACTGTGTATGTGCTATTTTTATATCACTCATGGTTTATGTTTAAAGTGTTGACATTTCAGAAGTTATTTTTAATCCGAATGTTTATGTGATATTTCAAACCTTTCTTCAGATGAATGTGCTGAACAAGTATGTTCCGGGTTGGGGACCGGTAAAAGTAAGCCCTCCAGGTTGGGGACTGGTTAAAGTAAGCCCTCCAGGTTAGGGACTGGTAAAAGTAAGCCCTCCGGTTTGGTCTCCGGTTATTAGAGGTACTCCGGGTTGGTGTCCGGTTATTAGAGGCACTCCGGGTTGGTGTCCGGTTATTAGAGGCACTCTGGGTTCGGTTCCGGTTATAAGTAACCCCTAGGTCTTGGGATGAGGCCTAGACAATGAAATTAACGTTTGACATTATGAATTCCAACATTATGAAAGTGGTTATTGATTTTTTTCATGTGATTATTCGATTAGTAGAATATCCATGTGAATAAGTAAATGGCATTATTTCATTTTTACTTTTTCCATATTATGTTGAAGTTCAAGTTTAAAAGGATTTTGTTTTAGTAATGCATTGCCTTAAATGTTTATTCTTATTTATGAAAGTTTCCGCTATATTGTTATCCTTACTGGGCATTTGAGCTCACCCCTTTTATATGTTTTATTTTTCCCAGGAAGTGAAGAAGTAAATTATGAATGACCTGCAGGGATATTATGTGGGGATATGAGTGTGGATTATGGAGACTTTATGTTGCTGTAGTAGTTTTTCATTTTATGATGTAATGTAAAACCTATGAATATATCTAGTGTTTCCAAGGCTACTAAACCAATCGGTCTTTCGAGATTTGATCTTTCTTGTGATCATGCCAATGTTACGAAGTAATGCACCGACTCTGGGTAGCTGGGGTCGGGGCGTTACACTTATACACAATGAAACACCCTAGACATGATAGATATACATTTATGGTGACTCTTAGAGCAATGTTGTCATAAATATAGAAACCCAAATCACAATCCATTTGGTCTAGAAATTGTATTTGTCTCTCCAAACAAAGCTGTTTTTTCCATACTCATTATAAATATCCAATCGATTTACAAATAATGGGGCCTAGTATCAGGACCTCGTCATTGGATTGGACCTAGAACTACAAATTCACATAGCCTACCAAAATATCAAAGGGGTCATGATGTTTCTAAAAAGGATGATCAATGGTAAATATTCAATTAAATATGATGAATTGAAGCCCCCACTAGCTTTGATTAGGTATTGATGGTAGACTTCCCTTTTGATCACACATTACGTCATGTTCTATAAATACTAAATGTTTTCACCTATGTATTGTGTATTGTAGCCACCATCCTGACCAATCCTAATTAGGAGGAGGTAATAGTTTGTATCACACATCCTATAATTGTATGAGAATCCACATCATTGTAAGACACTTCATTCATCCTTGGTGTATGAAGTTAAAATTTATAAATGTTTCATAACCACATGATGATAAACTATATGGATTTCATCTTTGCCACATGTTATTAAACTTTATGTTTCCATTAAAACTATGTATGGGTTGATTCCTGCTGTCATAGGATACATAGTGACACCTGAACCACTATTAATGGGCCCAAATGTATTATTACATTACTTTCATGTCATGTGATCCAATGTCTTTAAACCATGACATTAAACTAAAACGAATTTTTCTTATCACATGACATTAAACATTTTGTAAAATATCATTACTGCAAGATGTAACAATTCACGGATAAAAAAATTCCATTTTTCTTTACATATGGTGATTTATGTCATTACTGCATATCATAAACCTACTTGGATCTATAATATCTATATTTATTCACATTGAGTAAACTATGTACCTATAGCATGAAGTTAAACGACACAGGTATCTTAGAACTATGTATTTTTAGGTTATAATGTCAATGATGAAGACACAAGAGGGTATAATTGTATCCTTTCAATAAAATTCACCAATATTTCTTTTCACATAAATAGTAGATAACAATTGTAGATTTTTTATATGAGAGTATGTTTTGAAAAAAAGAAGAAAACAGATCACATCAATTTATAGTGGTTCGGGGAACAAAGACCCCATGGTCTTCTCCACCAATCAACATCTCTGAAGGATTGGAGAATATCACTAGTCAGTTACTCTTATTAGATGACCTATCCACAACATAGTGCATGATGTTTTCACCCTCACAAACAAGGCTAAAAAATCATTCTTGTTATTTAAATAGAGAAACAAAAAACACATCTTAATGTGAGAATCTAAAACTCCATAAAACCAATAAAGATATGTTTTTATGGTAGTTCATGTTGATCTTCACTGTTTCACTAGCAACAGATAGTAGATATATCTTCATTATTAGAAAATAATTTATTCAATAAAGATAATTTTCAACGCAATCTAGTTTCAAAATATCCTTCAAATAAACACAGCTACAATTTTGTAGCAAAAAGTCTTTTAGTAGAATCAAGATTAAAAATATGAATATATTCATCATGTAATATCTTTTGTTGAATATGTTCAATTGATACAATATATCTATATATGATCTTAAAAATAATTCAACTTTTCAAAATATAAATCTATATACTTTTTATGAAACCCTCCACTCCTATATTGAACAAAATCTTTGATAGAACAAATAAGGAAGGGAGTCTACTTCATGATCACATATCCATGAAGATACACTAAAATTTCATGATTATTCAAAGATCAAAACAGATTAGAGTATTCATAACTTCCGTTATAAATAGGAGAGAAAATAACTGATGTAAACGGCTCTTTAAATCATTTTTGATTAGCATTGAATCAGTCGAAAATGAGCTTCAAATCTCTGTAATATTCCCCAAGTACAATGACAAAATTATCTGATGAATTCATAAATTTAAATATCTAGTGTTGAAATGTCAAACGTAAGGTTCCGTCACATAATGACAAAACACCAAACGTAGGGTTCAACCACATAATGTAGGGATGATGATCCATATGTTCATCCTTGTCAGTATATAATTCTGATCACAACATTGATTATACAA
This sequence comes from Viscum album, assembly GCA_963277665.1. Taxonomy (NCBI): domain Eukaryota; kingdom Viridiplantae; phylum Streptophyta; class Magnoliopsida; order Santalales; family Viscaceae; genus Viscum; species Viscum album. The sequence goes on from OY728146.1 coordinate 1,456,768,256, forward strand.
ACGATCAATTTTTCCAAAAAACAATGCTGACAACCTAAGGTTGATTACAAATATAAGGTTGATGAACCATTCTTTTTCTTCTCAAATGCAATCTTCTACACTTAAGTAGTGTTCATTAACCATACTTTTCCTGTTTAACAAATGTAATAATTCATTGAAACATAATGTTCTTTATCGAAAATATTCTTCCAAAAGAAGTTTGATTAACTATACATGTTGATCAATTAACATAATCTTCAATAAAAATGTAGGCTATGTTCTTTATGTTACGTTCTTCAGCATAGGGAATGAACAATTATTCCAAAAAAACGACAAACAGTGAACAGTGTTTCCACAATACACTTAAGATCATTCTGGACACATTACTGAATATTTATCATGAATAAACACCTGAATACTAATCTAAAATAAGAATTATAAAGAATATAAATTTCATGAAATATATATAAAATAAGACCATTAGAAAAACCAAAAATGGTATTTAAGAGAATCAAAATCAACAACATTTATAAAGTATTGTTAAATCAATAAATGCCCAATATTATCCCTCTTTTTTATTATCAATAGACCCATAAATTAATACAATAATTGTAGTAACTGAATTTTTAATTTTTTTTAAAAAATAAATTTGACATTTGTATTTTGATAAAAAAATGTTTTTGTTTATCCCAATTTCTCACCAAATTTTTCAAAATTTAAAAGAAATATTGGGTTTATCCAAATTTATAACCCTTTTTCTGAGATACAATAGAAAATAGAGAAATAGAGTAAAAAAATTTAATATTGAATATATTAGTAAGTAAAATGTATAATAAACTAATGAAGATAATTAATTTTAGATTTTTGGCCATTAGACAAAAATATAAAAATAAATTAAATAAAATAGAAATGAATTCAATTTCATCGATTACAAAATGTATAAATACAATAAGTCTTCCACTAAGAAATAGAATAGTCACTATTCTAATGAGGATAATTTATTGGTTATGGATTAGTTTAGTTTCTAAAGAGGTTGAAAATAAAGAAGGAATAAACAACTATTTCAACTCATCCATCTTCTATCATATCTTCTGTATAATTCTATCCCCCAATTGATTTATCAGAAGTCTAGAATCATGACAAACCAGATAATTCTCAACAATACTAACATTCATAAAGTCATGATAAATTTATTCTTGAATAATAAACTATTCCAACTTCTCTATAAATTCGTTTAGCCACAATCTGATACTATGTTCTCCTTGAGTGAACTTAACAACAAGAAATTTTTTATTCTCTAAAATAAATAAAAGAGAGGCACTGTTACATTGTAGGTTCCCTAGATGAACATTCATGTATAACATAAAAAATGAAATGACCTACAATCTTCAAATAAAATCTAGATAGGTAGATAGAGTAGATGTATTGTTATGATTTATTGAACTTTTCCCCAATTCAAACTGACTTCCCAAGTACCACATCCAACATGAAAAATCATTCTTTGAAATAGCTTCAGATATGATCCTCTTAATATCATTTAACATGTCTCTTATTAAGGCATAAAATCCCTAATATAAATAGTATTACCATTAAGTTAATGGATTTTTTTATTTTCATTTTAAATATCCTTCCACGGAGTGGTATTCTCATCCAGGACTTGTTAAAATTAATAAAAATTACTTCAACGTGATGTGACTATGAATCATATTTTCCTTTGACTGCATTCAGTGTCTGATCCACAAAAAAATTTCGAAAACAATTTTCCACTGACTTTTCTACTGATACTTCCATTGAAAACAACTTATTGTCATGCACTTTATTTGGATCTCAAGAAATATGTCCTCTCTATTCCAGAGTCCTAATGACAACCATAATTTAAATTTCTTTAGAAACATCTTTCTCAACATTTCTACCTTCTTGATCAATTTCTAATTGAATTTTTTCTACATTAATTTTTTTTACTGGAATGGTCTCTCTTTGAATGTTTTCTTGCACGTTTTCACTTATTAGAGGTACAATTCCATGTTCTCCACCTTAACTATCCAATGTTTTTTCTTCTTGAAGAAACAGATCATCTAAATGAACTAATCAAGTTTCTTCTCGAGAAGCTAACACTTTCTCTTCAAAATGTTAAATATATCTGTTTCAAGGTTTCACAAGAAGTCCATCCTGACTATGTTCATCATCAACATCCTCTAAATTTGTATTATATCTATGAAATCTCATAGATGGATCAAAAACATCATCAGTTCATTATTTAGGAGCTCCCACCTTTCGAACAACACTTTTCTCCCCCCCTAAACAAATTCTCTTAAGCTCTATTCTTATTTAGCGCCAACAGGTAAAATATTTTCTTTGACAGTACCCCAGAAAAATTATAGCTTTATTAGAGTTATGGCATTAAGCACGGTATTGTGATGGAACTTTACTCTTGAATCATCTAACTAAATCATATCCGTTCTAAATAGGATCAAGAAATAAATCTTCCACAAGGATAAAAATTCCTCCTATAATCTGGTTGACAGTAGTAATGAAAATATTAAAATATATACTGTGGAAAACACATCATAATGTAACGTTGAAATAAAAAATGATTTACATATCAGGGTAAAAAATATTCTTCATCTCTGTCATCCTTGGTGCATTACCAGTCTAAATGAACTTAACCAAGATTTTATGATCTACCCCATGATCCTTAACAAACATTTTAATAATGTGCGCTGAGTTAAATAGAAATGACCTAGTTTATTTGTAAGGGTGATTTTTTATCTCCAGCCAATATAAAATATAAGTGACAAAATCCTTCAGGTGGGTATTCTATGGTTTTTGAATCATCAGTTGAAGAAATAGAAAAATCCTTATCTTCAATTTTTGAAAACATAATATCCTAAAAATTACCCAAAATGAACTGTATGGTCTCATAAAAATCATTTAGTTCTACCTTGTAAATAAATTTGTAATTGATGTCATTGAATGTATACTCCATCATTTGAAATCCTAACACATATTTCAAGAGCATCTTCGTCTGATATAACTAATCAAAATAAACCAATTTTACTTGATGTATTTTTATGCATGTAACACGCTATCAATTTGGATCACTTTTGTCTCCTTCTTCGACACACTTGGTTTTCATCGTTTCTAATTTTTTTAAAAAGTTTTTAGTTCTTTGCTTTTTGGGTTTTGAAGGAAAAACAAAGGTTTCATGATAGAAAATGGGTTTTATTAGATGAAGGGTATGGTAGAAAGAGGCTTCTTGACAAGCGACACATATCCTTGTATCCCATGTCACAGAGTAATTATGACAATTTTTTAATAATTATGTGGTGTAAATAAATTTATGATTAAATAAAATAACTAATATATAGTATGATAAAAGTAAAAACAAATAAATTAGATTTTATAGTAATAAACATAACATAAAATAAAATAAAATAACATATTTTAAAAATTAAATAATCCTAGCCCCCCCTTAAAAAAATCTAAACCAGCAATGGGAAGCATTTTATTGAAAATATCATCTAATTGATAATTGTTGTTAACAAATTATAGAGATATATCTTTTTAAGAACATGATCTCTTATAAAATAATGTCTAATATCAATATGCTTATTTATAGAATGAATTAATGGTTTTTTTTGAATTATTTATTGCACTTTTATTATCATATATGATAGGTGTACTTTTAAAATTAATTCCAAATTCCACCACTATTCTTTTCATCCACAACATATGTGCATAATAATTTCCTGCCAATACATATTCTGCTTCAACTGTTGATGGTGAAACATATTGTTTCTTCTTACTTGACCATAACACCAACGATTTTCTTATGACATGACAGGTTCCTGATGTGATTTTTCTATCTATTCTACAAACTCCAAAATATGCATATGAGTATGATATTAAATTAAAATCATAAGTTTTTGGATAAATAATAGATTGAAAAATAGTTCCTTTTAAATATCTAAAAATTATTTTTGAAAGCAAGAAGATATGATTCATTAATATTTGTTTGAAATATAGCACATAGACATACAAAAAACAATATATCAGGTTTATTAAGAGAAATATATAATAAAATACCAATCATACCTCTATAAAACATGTTGTCCATTAGTTTTATTGTCACGACCCCCTCCCCACAAAGTGTACCCCTCCTGGGCCGGCAATGTGAAAAGGGAGATAATGACCCCCGAGTCCCGCCTCCAGTAGGCCCCGGGTTGGTGACTAGCACCGAGGGTATAATACACACACAAATGGGAGGCATTACCCTCTAAGAGAACACATGCAGAAGAGAGAGATAGAATAGACTCCAACCAACTCCAACTCATAACTGAAATGTAAAAGAAACCCATGTACATATATGAAATGTCATGCAAAAGTACTACAACTGAAAGGGAAAACTAAAAGTACCCAAAAGAAAGTAAAATGACAGCGACCACAAGCCCGAACATCTCCTCCTCCAACCGCAAGCTAGTAGCAACCAGCTTGATCTCCAACCTACTCCATGTGACCTGCAAAACAGTTTATATGTACATAGGGTGAGTATAACAGTATACTCAGTAGGATCCTCCCCAAGACTCTCGTGCAAAAGTAAAGAAAGCATGCTAATGCCCAGTGAACAACAAGTTAAACTAACTCGTCACCTAAATAGGTATACTATGTTCCCAACCTCACCATGTGTACTCTCACCAAGTAATGAATACAAGAATATAGCATATATTAAAGAATATCAAGGGTACCCCGCTACTACTTCCCCACTGGTTTGCCGCTTTTCCCCAATGACATACGTCTTGTGCATCTCTCTCCAAAGGCCTGCCCGTATCAACATGGGTCAAGCTCCCCAATATGCACCTCGTGCACCACAAAGGCCTGCCTGCAGACACCTGGGATAAGCTCCACACAATCCTCACAACCAAAAGTAACCAGGTAGTTTTCGGGAGCCACCACAGCTCGCATAACGTGTATCATACGTCGGGTATTATACCTCAAGCCATTATAGCCCATACACCGAGTAAGGATCCTCAAGCCATCATAGCCTATACATGTTACACCTATAGTAGTCCATAGGATACTATATCTAGAATATATGTGTGTGAAAGATCCACAAGCCATTACAGCCCTCTACACACATATATGGGTAAAACTAACCACTGTGCCTACCAGCACTAAGATCTACCAAGAGAAGAGAGCGGGGCCAAAGGGGGTAGTCAGCCATTCAACCTCCCATTAGAATGTTGGGGAAAACACCCCCCCAGGGCTCAGAATCCCCGGGGTGTCAGTTTCCCTTACCGACAGGGTGGAGTAGCGTATAGAAACACAAAAAGTACAGAATATATAAGTAACTCACATCCACACTATGGGCATTACCTAGTCTTAGATACAACTGCAGCTAACGTCTCTCAGACCCCAGGCTGCTACTTCAAAGACTAGGTATCCTATAAGCACACAACCAATTGAAGAGCTTTATTAGATTACTCCATTCTCATTTATCAGTTCCACTGTACATTAATTAATTCATTAAACATTAATTAATATTGAACAATTCCACATTAAACTGAAATGGCATCACTTTCAAAAACAACTGCTCCTTTTTAAGATTCACATCACCTTTAAATTCCAGCATCTCCATCCCTGTGGATTTTCACCATTTAATCAAACATTCATTACAGAATTACTTTTCCACATTCCCAGGCATTCTAGAAAAACATCCTATGCTTCTAAACACAAAGGAGGCTCAACACGGTGAGTAGGTATACTACCCGTCGAGTCTTTGCCACCTATAGAAAGAGCATATACCCATTCTCCCTCGAGAGGCTAAACACGGAAAGCACGTGGCATACCCCGCGTGTCTTCGCCTCCTTTGGAAGAATGGTAGCAAGACCAGCTGCCTTGAGCAGTGGGGAAAAGCAAGGCAGATTAACATTCAGGAAAACCACAAGCAACTAGCAACCACATCCATCCCATTCCATCACCCCTAGTGTCCTCCCTGACACCCATATGCATAAACCGATGCATCTCGCCACACTAGGCGTCATCCGCTGCCACAACCACAAGTCTCCATGCCTCCACATATCACAACAGCCATCCAAGCTTACATCACAGCACAAGCAGCAGGAAAACAAACATCACAAAATGGGCTCACGGCCCTTTAACAAATAAGAGGGTAACTCAGAACCCTGTTTAGAAATTCCCACATAATCTGTTCTCTAATCCATATTGAATTAACAGATTTGTTATTCATAGGCTCCAATCATGGATACCTAATCAGTAAGCTATCAAAATTAAATAACCATGCTTACTTCCCTAATTTGATTATCCTCAAATTTGAACAACTACAACAACAACAATAACCAGATTAATTTATATGCCTCTTTATCTTTAGCCAATTAATCAACAGTTAATTCCGGCTTTACGTTCATTATCAATTTCTATCATGAACGATCACCAAATCAAAGAAACATAGGTATCACTATATCTAGGAAAACATGAGGCAAACCGTTATCACGGTATAAAGCAACAACATGTGATCAACCAATTCTTTTAATCCGGTTCAAGTATTTAATTAGGTCAATTTCATTGTGATCCAAAGGAATAAATCATGCTAATTATACGATTGCACATACACAATTAGAGAAGCCATGAATCCCCTACCTCGAAGAGTTCTTGACGTCCTTTATCCACACAGCGGGTCACAATCCTCCCCTCGCGACAACCTATGTGGAAGAATGATCGACACAGCTTGGTTGCATCCAACAGAGCGGGACTGATCCTAGGAGTAAGGGTTGTTTGTGAAACTCCTACGGAAAGGATTGAAAGGTTCTAGCGCCACTTACGTAAGAACAAAGGGAAGGAACAAGGGAGAATGATATCTCGTCCCTTTTTAAGATTTAACGAAGTGACGGTTTAAGATCCGGTTAATTCTCCATTAAAAACGGATCGCATTAACCCACGCGGTTTGACCAAGTAAAACATTTCAAGCCTTAGGAATAATTAATAAAGGATTTATGGCATTTGAATCGCCTTAAGAGCCCTTAAAATAAGGCTTTAAAAGTATTTTACGTCAAAGGAAACGTAAAAAGGGGAAAAACTGTAGGAGTCTGGAAACACTGTTCACCCACCATTACTGTACATGAAACTGATCTGTTACACCGATCTATGAAACTGATCTGTGAAACTGATCTGTCACACCGATCTGTCTCACCGATCTGTCTCACCGATCTGTCTCACCGATCTGTCTCACCGATCTGTGAAACTGATCTGTGACACCGATCTGTCTCACCAATCTGTGAAACCGATCTGTCTCACCGATCTGTCTCACCGATCTGTCTCACCGATCCGTCTCACTGATCTGTCTCACCGATCTCTCTCACCGATCTGTCTCACCGATCTGTCTCACCGATCTGTCTCACCGATCTGTCTCACCGATATGTCTCACTGATCTGTCTCACCGATCTGTCTCACCGATCTGTCTCACCGATCTGTCTCACCGATCTGTCTCACCGATCTGTCTCACCGATCTGTCTCAACGATCTGTGAAACTGATCTGTCTCACCGATCTGTTACTGTTCATAAAACTGGAAACACTGTTCACAGAACCGGAAAATTGGCAAAGTGTTGGGGATAAGTCCCCTTGACCTCCCGGAACACCTCCAATACCAACATTTCACAAAGTAATGGACCGGAGAGGTCCGGGCCATTACATTAGATACCTCTCAAAACATTCTCGTCCTCGAGAATTAAAAACCAACCTAGAAGAAAAGAGGGGTCCGAACAACCACCCCATAAGATACCTCTCAGGGGAAAACCACCATGAGTTGTTCGAAAGCTGGAACAAAACTATGACATCCGGGAACAAACAACCCATAAAAAAAATTCAAACATAACATCACATTAAAGGTACATAAATAAAACATGAAAGGTCCAACCACAGAGAAAACATCATTACATGAAAGGAGTTAAACATTAAACAACTCTGGATACTGAGCACGTATCTATGACTCACGCTCCCAGGTACTCTCCTCCATGCCACCGTGTCGCCACAGGACACGAACTAAGGGAATAGAACGCCCACGCAACACCTTCTCCTTGTGGTCTTGGATCTCCACAGGTTGCTCCTCGAAGGTTGCATCATCATCAACATCGATCTCTCCCCAATCGATAACATGAGACTCATCATGAAGATAACGACGGAGCTGTGATACCTGGAAAACATCATGTATCTGACTCATCTGAGGGGGAAGTGCTACTCGATATGCCACAGCTCCAACACGAGCTAACACCTCGAAAGGCCCAACAAAATGGGGAGAAAGCTTACTTCCACGACCAAACCTTCGCTTCCCACGACGGGGAGTCACCTTCAGAAACACATGATCCCCAACATTAAACTCTAAGGGCCTCCTTCTTTGATCAGCATAAGATTTATGACGATCTTTTGCTGCCTTCATCCTCTCACGAATCACTTGAACCATCTCTGTCGTATTCTGCACTAGTTCTGGTCCGAGAATTGCTGACTCTCCGACCCCAGTCCAGCACAACGGAGAATGGCATGGCCGGCCATACAAGGCTTCAAACAGCGCCATGCCGATGGTAGAGTGAAAACTATTATTGTAAGAAAACTCTACCAAAGGTAAGTGCTTCACCCATAAACCTCCAAAATCAAGAACACAAGAGCGCAACATGTCTTCAAGAGTTTGGATGGTTCGCTCTGTCTGACTATCCGTTTGAGGATGAAAAGCAGTGCTAAGGCATAGTTGAGAGACAAAAGCATGCTGGAGACCTCTCCACACCCTAGAGGTAAAACGAGGGTCTCGATCATAAATGATCGTCTTAGGAACTCCGTGAAGCCTCACCACCTCCTCCAGATACTGCCTCGACAAAACCTCCACAAAGCTCGACTCCTTGATTGCTATGAAGTGGGACGATTTAGTTAAACGATCCACTACCACCCATATAGCATCATGTCCTCCCGGAGCTCGAGTTAAACCTGTAACAAAGTCCATTGAGATGTCCTCCCACTTCCACTGAGGAATCTCTAAGTGCTGGAGAAGACCACCAGGAACACAGTGTTCGGCCTTCACCTTCTGGCAGACTAAACATCGAGACACACATTCTGCAACTGAACGCTTCAGCCCAGGCCACCAAAACTGACTCCTCAAGGATCGATACATCTTCGTCACACCAGGATGTACAGATAAGGGCGAGCTATGGAACTCTCAGAGAACCATCTCGCGCATCGCCAAGGGAACAAAAAACTTGCCATGATACAATACTCGGTGTTGTTCATCCTCCGACCAACCATCAGGGGCCTCCCCACAAACAACTCTGTCTCTCAAAACTTCCACCTCTAGATCACCCAAATGAGACTCTTCCAACTTTTGCATCAGGGATGACTGCACCGTCATCTGGAAAAGACAACCTCTTCCCCCAACTTCTCCCATATCAAGATGAAAAGCTGCTAGCTCTTCCATCCCTCTCCAGGAATCACCAGATTCACGCACAACATCAATACGTGACTTTCGGCTCAGTGCATCAGCAACAACATTTCCCTTCCCAGGTGTATACGATATTTCGAAGTCGTATTCCTGCAAGAACTCCATCCACCGACGCTGCCGCAAGTTCAAATCCCGCTGAGGGAAAACATACCTCAAACTCTTATGATCGGTGAAAACCACAAAGCGCTCGCCAATGAGGTAATGTCTCCACAACTTCAGCGCAAACACCACGGCTACCAACTCAAGATCATGGGTGGCATAGTTGCATTCATGTGGACGCAACTGCCGAGACCCATAAGAAACAACAGACCTCTGCTGCATGAGAACACAGCCTAGCCCCAGATGTGAAGCATCACAGAAAACATCAAACTGGACTCCCTCCGTTGGAAGACAAAGGACTGGAGCACATACCAACTTCTCCTTTAGATACTCGAAAGCTGTCTGACACTGATTAGTCCATATGAACGCTTGATCCTTCATGGTCAAAGCTGTCAGAGGATTCGCAACTCGGGAGAAATTATCCACAAACCTCCTATAATAGCCTGCGAGACCAAGGAAACTTCGCACCTCTGACACGGTCTTGGGGGCTGGACAAGACACCACTGCTTCTATCTTCGAAGGATCCACAGCTACTCCCTGTTGGGACACAACATGTCCCAAGAAACGAACTTCCCGAGCCCAGAACTCACACTTGGACAACTTCCCAAACAACCGATGTTGGCGAAGAACTCCCAAAACGGCTCGTAGATGTTCTGCATGTTCCTCTTCAGATGTGGTGTACACAAGGATGTCGTCAATGAAAACCACAACAAACTTGTCCAGGAATTCACGGAACACAACATTCATCAACCCCATGAAAACAGCTGGAGCATTTGTCACGCCGAATGGCATTACAACAAACTCATAATGCCCATGACGACAGCGGAAAGCAGTCTTCGGGATATCCTCATCCTTTACACGCATCTGATGATATCCTGACCGCAAGTCGATCTTTGAAAACCAACTTGCACCCTTCAGTTGATAGAATAGGTCATCAATCCGTGGAAGTGGATAGCGGTTCTTTATTGTCACTTTGTTTAAGCGACGATAATCGACGCACAACCGCAAACTGCCATCATCCTTTTTCACAAACAAAACTAGTGCACCCCAAGGTGACAAACTTGGCCGAACAAAACCACACTACAACAGACCATCAAGATGAATATGTAGCTGTCGTAACTCATAAGGGGCCATCCTATACGGAGACATAGAGATAGGAGACGCTCCTGGCTGTAGCTCGATCCCAAACTCAATCTCTCGTCGAGGGGGTAAGGATACAACCTCTTCTGGAAAGACATCAGGGTACTCCTCTACGACCCTAGGAAACGCCAACTGTTGAACCTCTGAAGAACTCAGCATCATCCCAGCCATCATGGATGATAAGGATGAAACTCATCTATGACTCATCCGAGGATCTCTCTCACCAACAAACACTACTTCCTCTCCATCTTCATCAAAGAAAATGACCTTCTTCCTGTAGCAATCCACAATAGGCTACACCGAATACAACCAATCCATGCCGAGGATGACATCATATGGATGTATTCGTAAACATAGGAAATCTCCCCAAGAGAGGTGCTGCCCCAACACTAGCTCACAGTCTCTACATACTTCAAACAAGCTAGCTCGACCTCCAGCTGGCGTAGTCAACGCCAAGGGCACTGGAAGCCTCTCTACCTCACGTCCCAAAGCGTGGACAAGGGTAGGGGATATAAAGGAGTGTGTCGCTCCTGAATCAAACAAGGCATACACCAAGGTAGAAAACAAGCAAAGGGTACCTCGGACGACGTCTGGCTCGCCTGGAGCTGGCAACGCTAGAGCATGAAGCTGACCCCGACCACCTCCACGGCCTCTCTGACCCTGATGGCAACCACCACCACGGCCGCGCTCTGCTCTCTGAGGACGGGGAGCGTCATGGGGCTGTCGTCTGCCTGCTCCATCTACCCTCTGGTGATCTAAAGATGGTGCAACCTGCTGCTGCTGCCTCGGCTGGAACTGCCTCAACGGAGGAACATGGAGTGGAGCGCCTGGTGCACGATGACTGCTCTGAAAAGTTGGGCACTCCCGCTGCTGATGAGCACGTCCACCACAAGAAAAACAAGCGCCTGATCCCTTGGCATAGGTCTGAGAGTTGCTACCTCCGGAGAAACGAGATGGGAAGGGCTGGGACCTTCCCCCAGGTGAACGGAAACTCTTCTGTCCTGAAAACCGGGAACCCCGGACCACAGCTCTGCTTCGTGAGGAATCATGACGATTCCCCTATCGTGATGATCCGGTCCTGGCCAAAGTCCTCTCAACAACCTCTGCCCTCGCCAGCACCTCAAGATATGTCTTCAGCATAAATGGGGTGACATGGCGCTGGATCTCTGGACGCAAAGCCTCCTCGAAATGCCTCGCCCTGGCCTCATCATCTGGTAACAGGTCTGAACCATATCGTAGAAGGTTCCTGAAACGGATTCCAAACTCCCGAACACTGGAGCTCCCCTGTCGAAGGGTAATAAGCTCCTGGCGACTGGATGCCTTCGCAGTCGAAGAAAGAAACTCGACTCTAAACCTGTCTCGAAACTCCTCCCATGAGATCGCTGACTCCTCACGATCCCCGAGGAACAAGAACCACCATTGTCTCGCTGCTCCACGCAACATCATCACAACCAAGGACACCCAGTGTTCCTTCCGAGCACGAATCGAACTGAAGCCTATCTCGACCTCCTCCAACCAGTCTTCTGTGACTGCATCTGAAACGGAGCCCTCGTACTTCTGTAGACTCTGGCGCTGAAACTCTCGGAGTGTCTTACTCCAAGTGTCATCGTCGTCAACCTCTACCCGGCGGCGATATGCTGGAACAGCCAGCTGGGCACCTTCTGCGCAAACCTGACGAGGACGTCGACCTAGAGCCATACCTGTAAAATAACAACTTTTAGAGATCCTAAGCCTGGAATACGGAAGACTCAACATTAATTAATTAATTATTTTGTTTTATTAATTTTAGGTTACCTATCCCAAGGTCTACCCATTCAAACACAGGCGCAAGGAATAATGATGCATGATCCTTTCCTAGGTCTCTACCCTACAACTAGTATCACTTTGTTTAGTAGCCATCGTAAACTTAAAGGTCCGTGCAACAGATCATAGGGGGCCATGAACGCCTATGTCTCTGCCGGTCTCCAGTGTTTACCCCACTTGCTAAACATGAATGACACAGTTTCCCTACCATCCCATGCATCCTCACCCGTGCCTAACTCCAAACTCCATCCTATCCCTCAACCAGACCTCTGATACCACTCTGTCATGACCCCCTCCCCACAAAGTGTACCCCTCCTGGGCCGGCAATGTGAAAAGGGAGATAATGACCCCCGAGTCCCGCCTCCAGTAGGCCCCGGGTTGGCGACTAGCACCGAGGGTATAATACACACACAAATGGGAGGAATTACCCTCTATGAGAACACATGCAGAATAGAGAGATAGAATAGACTCCAACCAACTCCAAATCATAACTGAAATGTAAAAGAAACCCAAGTACATATATGAAATGTCATGAAAAATTACTACAACTGAAAGGGAAAACTAAAAGTACCCAAAAGAAAGTAAAACGACAACGACCACAAGCCCAAACAGCTCCACCTCCAACCGCAAGCTAGTAGCAACCAGCTTGATCTCCAACCTGTTCCAAGTGACCTGAAAAACAGTTTATATGTACATAGGGTGAGTATAACAGTATACTCAGTAGGATCCTCCCCAAGACTCTCGTGCAAAAGTAAAGAAATTATGCTAAAGCCCAGTGAACAACAAGTGAAACTAACTCGTCACCTAAACAGGTATACTATGTTCCCAACCTCACCATGGCTACTCTCACCAAGTAATGCATACAAGAATATAGCATATAGTAAAGAATATCAAGGGTACCCCGCTACTACTTCCCCACTGGTTTGCCGCTTTGCCCCAACGACATACGTCCTGTGCATCTCTCTCCAAAGGCTTTCCCGTATCAACATGGGTCAAGCTCCCCAATCTGCACCTCGTGCACCACAAAGGCTTGCCCGCAGACACCTGGGCTAAGCTCCACACAATCCTCACAACCAAAAGTAACCAGGTAGTTTCCGGGAGCCACCACATCTCGCATAACATGTATCATACGTCGGGTATTATATCTCAAGCCATTATAGCCCATACACCGAGTAAGGATCCTCAAGCCATCACATCCTATACACGTTACACCTATAGTAGTCCATAAAATACTATATCCAGAATATATGTGTGTGAAAGAACCACAAGCCATTACAGCCCTCTACACACATATATGGGTAAAACTAACCACTATGCCTACCAGCACTAAGATCTACCAAGAGAAGAGAGTGGGGCCAAAGGGGGTAGTCAGCCATTCAACCTCACATCAGAATGTTGGGGAAAACACCCCCCATGGCTTAGAATCCCCGGGGTGTCAGTTTCCCTTACCGACAGGGTGGAGTAGTGTATAGAAACACAAAAAGTACAGAATATATAAGTAACTCACATCCACACTATGGGCATTACCTAGTCTTAGATACAACTGCAGCTAACGTCTCTCAGACTCCAGGCTGCTACTTCAAAGACTAGGTATCCTATAAGCACACAACCAATTGAAGAGCTTTATTAGATTACTCCATTCTCATTTATCAGTTCCACTGTACATTAATTAATTCTTTAAACATTAATTAATATTGAACAATTCCACATTAAACTGAAATGGAATCACTTTCAAAAACAACTGCTCCTTTTTAAGATTCACATCACCTTTAAATTCCAGCTTCTCCATCCCCGGGGATTTTCACCATTTAATCAAACATTCATTACAGAATTACTTTTCCACATTCCCAGGCATTCTAGAAAAACATCCTATGCTTCTAAACACAAAGGAGGCTCAACACGGTGAGTAGGTATACTACCCGTCGAGTCTTTGCCACCTATAGAAAGAGCATATACCCATTCTCCCTCGAGAGGCTAAACACGGAAAGCACATGGCATACCCCGCGTGTCTTCGCCTCCTTTGGAAGAATGTTAGCAAGACCATCTGCCTTGAGCAGTGGGGAAAAGCAAGGCAGATTAACATTCAGGAAAACCACAAGCAACCAACAACCACATCCATCCCATTCCATCACCCCTGGTGTCCTCCCTGACACCCATATGCATAAACTGATGCATCTCGCCACACTAGGCGTCATCCGCTGCCACAACCACAAGTCTCCATGCCTCCACATATCACAACAGGAATCCAGGCTCACATCACAACACAAGCAGCAGGAAAATAAACATCACAAAATGGGCTCACGGCCCTTTAACAAACAAGAGGGTAACTCAGAACCCTTTTTAGAAATTCCCACATAATCTGTTCTCTAATCCATATTGAATTAACAGATTTGTTATTCGTAGGCTCCAATCATGGATACCTAATCAGTAAGCTATCACAATTAAATAACCATACTTACTTCCCTAATTTGATTATCCTCAAATTAGAACAACTACAACAACGGCAATAACCAGATTAATTTATATGCCTCTTTATCTTTAGCCAATTAATCAACAGTTAATTCCGGCTTTACGTTCATTATCAATTTCTATCATGAACGATCAAGAAATCAAAGAAACATAGGTATAACTATATCTAGGAAAACATGAGGCAAACCGTTATCACGGTATAAAGAAACAACATGCGATCAACCAATTCTTTTAATCCGGTTCAAGTATTTAATTAGGTCAATTTCATTGTGATCCAAAGGAATAAATCATGCTAATTCTAAGATTGCACATACACAATTAGAGAAGCCATGAATCCCGTACCTCGAAGAGTTCTTGAAGTCCTTTATCCACACAGTGGGTCACAATCCTCCCCTCGCGACAACCTATGTGGAAGAATGATCGACACAGCTTGGTTGCATCCAACAGTGCAGGACTGATCCTAGGAGTAAGGGTTGTTTGTGCAACTCCTACGGAAAGGATTGAAAGGTTCTAGCGCCTCTTAGGTAAGAACAAAGGGAAGGAACAAGGGAGAATGATATCTCGTCCCTTTTTAAGATTTAACGAAGTGACAGTTTAAGATCCGGTTAATTCTCCATTAAAAACGGATCGCATTAACCCACGCGGTTTGACCAAGTAAAACATTCCAAGCCTTAGGAATAATTAATAAAGGATTTATGGCATTTGAATCGCCTTAAGAGCCCTTAAAATAAGGCTTTAAATGTATTTTACGTCAAAGGAAACGTAAAAAGGGGCAAAACTGTAGGAGTCTGGAAACACTGTTCACCCACCGTTACTGTACATGAAACTGATCTGTCACACCGATCTGTGAAACTGATCTGTGAAACCGATCTGTCACACTGATCTGTCTCACCGATCTGTCTCACCGATCTGTCTCACCGATCTGTGAAACCGATCTGTCTCACCGATCTGTCTCACCGATCTGTCTCACCGATCTGTCTCACCGATCTGTTACTGTTCATAAAACTGGAAACACTGTTCACAGAACCGGAAAATTGGCAAAGTGTTGGGGATAAGTCCCCTTGACCTCCCGGAACACCTCCAATACCAACATTTCACAAAGTAATGGACCGGAGAGGTCTGGGCCATTACATTTATAGCTTCATCTAAATCATGTTTTATGTTAGAACACATGGGAGTTCAATATTTCAAGATTTTATAAAGACAAAATTTTATTTATAAATCACTAATATATATTCTTTGGATTAATAAATTTAAATAATCGTTTTGATAAATTTTTAATTCATAAAAATAAATTTATTTCTCCCATCATGCTCATCTCAAATTTTTCTTGCACGAGTTCTAATAAATAAATACAATGTTTTTATTTATTTATCCAAAAATAACATCATCAATATAAATTTGAACTAATAATAAATTAGAACAAAGTATTTTCATAAAAATGGTTGGAACTGCCAAACCAATAGTAAAAACATTTTTTATGAGAAACGATCTTAATCATTCATACCAATCTCTTGATTCTTGCTTAAGGCTATATGGATCGTTATTATGTTTAAAAACAAAATATGGTATTTTAGAAATTTCAAAACTAGGAGGTAAATAAATGTAAAATTCCTCCATTAAATAACTATTCAAACTAATTATTTGACCTAAATATGATATAATATAAAATTCATATGAGATGAAAAATCAAAAAGGATTGTAATACTTTTTAATCTACCTACAAGGGAAATGATTTTATCATAATATTTACCATCTTCTTGATTATATTAATTCGATAATAATCTAGATTTATCTCTAGTTACAATCCCTTGATCATCTGTTTTATTTCTAAAGAAACATTTCGTTCCTATAACATGATAATTTCATTGTATTTCAACTAATTCCGAAACATTATTTATTTTATGCTGGTTCAATTCTTATTGAGTTTCCAACATACATCTTTAATTTTTTAGGGCTTCTTCGAAAGATATATGATCAGGTTGTGAATGAACGGAAGAGAATTCAACAAGGTTTACGGTATTTTTTGAAGAAAATATTCTTATGCCTAGTTATCCTATAACAGTTTCTAAACGGTGATTCTTTAGGGTTATATACTCTCTAAGAAGAGAAATTTTAGGTTCAATCATATCATGTTCTTCTAAACTGAACTGATTTATTTTCAAAATCATTTTTAGGTTTTCAAGTATCCTATTTTCATAAGAGTCAGTAGATTTATTAGTATGATCTTTCTCTTTATTAAAAGGCTTAGTTTAAGAAAACGTCACATGAATTTAATCTTCAACAATCTCTGAATTTTTATTAAATACTCAATATGCATTAGAAGTTGCAGAATATCCAAATAATATTCATTAATAATATTTTATACCAAACATACCAAGATTGTCCTTGGAGTTCATGATATACACCATGCCTCCAAAAATTTAAAATAAATTAACTTAGGCTTTCTATTATTCAAAAGTTCATAAGGTCTCAATTTTAAAATATGCCTAATTAAAATAATATTTATTGTATAAATGGTTGTTCTTACAGATTCTACCCATATATAAGTGGGAACACTGTATTCATTTATCATAGGCCTGGCCATTTCTTGAATTATCAAATTTCTTTATTCATCAATTCAATTTTTTGAGGTGTTTTTGGTATTGAAAATTTGTGTTTAAAAATCTTGATTGAGAAAAATGAATTTATTTCTTGATTCTCAATCCCTCAACCATTATCACTTGTTAATGAAATTATTTTAAAAACATTTACATTTTGAACACTTTTTGCATAACATTAATAAACAATTAAAGCATAATTTTCCCGTTTTAGAAAATAAACCCATGTATATTGAGAGTAATAATCATATAAAACATATAAATATATTTTTCCAACCAAACATGATACTCTTGAAGGCCGAAACAGCTCCATGTGGATATGTTCTAGGGGATTTGATGTAGAAATTTTGTTAATAGATTTGTTGGAAGATTTGTATTTTTTTCAAAACTGGGATGCATCATAGATACTTTCACTATCAAATGTGAGACTATGTAAATTTGAAACTAATTATTTCTTAGACAAATTATGTAAGTAATAAATATTTAAATGACCAAGTCTAATGTTCCAAATCCAAGATTCATTTATCTTAGTAGTTAAACAAATCACTTTCCATTTACACATTGAATTTAAGTCCAAGGTGTAGACATTATCGGTTCTAGGATCCCTAAATTTAAGAAAATTATATTTAAATACAGAACATGTGTTGTTAGAAAAGTCAACAAAGTATCCATCATCATAGAGTTGAGAGATACATAACAGTTTATTCTTAAATCCTTATACATAAAATACCTTATTGATTGATACAAACATTGGATCACCAAATTTTCCATATGAAATTATCTTCCCTTTGGCATTGTCACCAAAGTTTACTAGACCTCCATCAATATATGTCAATTTATTGATGCTTGATGGATTTCCACTCATTTTTTTGAAGAATCCACTATCCATATACCGTATATCTTTTCATTTTCTTTGACATGTTACCTACAAAAAATAATTAAACAAAAATATGTTTTCGTAATCATATCTTTTTGGGTCCAACAGTATTAGCTAATAAAGATTTATGAATCCAAATATGATTTATTATTCAATGTTTTATATCATTTATATTAGAATTTTTTTTAATAAAATCTCTTTTAATCTATCTTATTTGATGTTTTCTCCAACAATTTTTCTATACATCATTCTGTTCCACAAAAATGTCAAATAAGATATTTTATATTGGGAACAAAATAATTCTTATAATGTTTGGATTTTTCACCTTTACTACATATACCAAATCATTACTAATAAATTACCTTCTTACTAATAATTTATTTTAGTTTATTTTTACTTTTTTATTAAAAAAATTAATCATTTGTTATTTCTACTTAATCTTGTATTGTTTTAATCATAATTTCATGATTAGCAAAATTAGTGGTTTTTGAGTTAATTTTTACACTAAATGTTGTTTTTTTGTAAAGTATCCCTTTTTTAATAAAATTTCATTGTGAATATTCTTTAAATATTTATTTTTCTTTAATATGGATCCATACCTTTCTTATTGAATTGTATTGTGGGTAGTTATTTTATCATTTGAGTAATAAGAATCAGAATCAAATAAATAGTAGGGTTACACCTCATCTTCTTCATCCCTAAAGAACATATTGTCTTTCAAATTTGATTTTTCATTCTCTGAATTAGAGATTTATGAGCTTATAGAGTCTTCAAGAACACTCTAAGTAGCTTTCCTATCTCCTTTTATTTTTTCATAATAAATTTTTTCTAATTTTTTTCTTCTATTTTTCTCTTTTCACTTTTCAATTGAGGAATGACAGGTCTTATATGACCCAACTTTTTTCATTCATATCATCTAACTCCCATTGACTCTTTCTCATCCTTTATGAATGGTTTTTTAAATCCTAACTTCTTCTTATAAATAATTATAATCTCTATGTCTAATTGATCCAACTCGATTTTATAATTAGATAAGTCTAAATTTATTTGTTCTCTGACTTCTAGTTTCATTTTTCTATTCCGATTTGGAGATATAACCTTTAATGCAGTGTAATCCTTGTTCACAAGGACATTGTGATCTTCATATTCATCTTTTATTTTATTATTATATATCATTATACTTCAAATCAATTATCTCATTGTCAGATTCATGATAATAGTCTATTGGAAGATTGTAGATGATATTCTATTCCACTTATTTGGCAGTACTCTCGGTACTTTTAACTCATGATCAGCTAGTTTGATAGATTCACCTATGTCTGTAATGTTGTTAACAATTTTTGTGAGCCTTCTATTCATTTTAGTGATTATGTCCCCATAATCCATTATAAATCTATCAAATTTAAATTTCATTGTTGCATACCTCATCTTCCTTATATTTTCTATTCCTTCATATCCCACTATAATTGTCTTCCACATTTTATAAGTTGTAAGGAATTCTGAGACACGGTTGAATTCTTTGGGTCCATGAACACTGATTATAGCATTAATATCCTTATAATTAATTTCATATTCAACCTCTATAGAAATAGTCCATACTTAGGGATTTTTAGTGATTTCATAATGAGTAATGATCTTTGAGTATACTTTAATTCAAATATTTTTCAAATAGATTATCATACATGATTTCTAGAATCCATAGTTCTCACTATTGATACATGGAACGTAAACCATTGAAATTCCTTCTTAGAGATTATCTATGGATCATCATCTGAATCACAAACACTAGATTTTTAGAAGGAAATAAAATATGTAGATCCCATCCTCTGATACCAAATGTTAGGTCGTAAATCTTACAAGTAAGACACAAGGAAGGATGAATTGTGTCTTTAAAAAATTCACAACTCTTTCATTTCACATCAATAGTAGATAGAGCTGGTGGCCTTTTTATATTAGTGTATATGCATTGGAATCGTAGAAAATAGGGCACAATAATTTATAGTGGTTTAGGGCATGAATATTATCTTGTAAACTCCATCAAACATCCACTCTGCAGGCTTGGTAAATTTCAATAGGCTGGTTCTATTCCTATAAAACCATTATGCAACTGAGCGCTGGCAGTTTTCACCCTTTCAAACAAGGATAAAAAAGAGCCTTATGGATTATTAAACTGAGAATAGAAAACCACAACTTAATCCGAGATGATGAAACTTCACCAAATCAATAAATATTAATTTTTTTAAATGTTCATATTGAACTTCACATTTGTATAATAAAAAGAAAGTAGATGGATCTTCTTCTTTAATATTTTTTTAATAATGATTTTTTCTAAAGGGATCCTGTTGAAAAAGAGTATTCGAATGAAGATAACACCTATTTAGCAGCAAATAGACCTGGAACAGATTCAAGATTCAAACTATTAATATATTCAATATATAATCTCTACTTTTGAATCTGTTAAATTGATGATGTAGATCTGTATATGATCTCTAAAAGAACGTGTCTTTTCAAAATAGAAATAAAAATATTTTTTATGAAACAATCAACTCCTATATTGAACGAAATATTCAATAGAATAAATTAGGCCTAGATACTACATTGTAATATCTGATACTTGAAAATCACTTGAAATGATGTGAGTAATAAAAATAATAACTCCTCAGAGTAGTCATAACATCTCATAATAATAAGAGTGAAAATATTCTCTATAAATGTATATTTAAATCATTTTTTGATGATCATTGAATCAGCCGATAATGAGCATTAAATTGCTCATGTATTTTATAATTTCTATTATAGAAAACTCTGATAATGTCATAAATTTAAATTTCAGGTGTTGAAAAGTCAAATGTATGGTTCCTTTACATGATGAAAAACACAAAATGTTTGATTCAACTGCGTAACATAGTGTTCATGATACATACATTCATCCTGGTTAGCATAAAACTCTTATTGTAACATTGATTATACATATGTTCAATTTTATAAAACATAATTTTGACAATGTAAGGCAGATTACAAATGTAAGGTTTATGAACCACACATTTTCTTCTCAAACATAAGGTTCCATACTTACGTAGTGTTCTTTAACCATAATTTTTGTCTTTGAAAAATTCATGGTTTCATGGAAAAATAATGTTCATTATCCATACATTTCCTCTAACGTAAGTTTGATTAATTATATTTGCTAATCATTTACCATATGATTTAATACAAACATTGGGTATGTTCATTATGTTTCATTCTTCAACGTATGGAATTAAAATTGATTCTAGAAAATGAAAAATAATGAATAGTGTTTCCAAAAAATGCCTAAGGGAATTCTATACACATTAATGAATATTTCTCACTAATAAATACATAAATATTATTTCAAAATAAAAATTATAGAGAATATAAATTTCCTGAAATATACATTAAATAAGATCATTAGTAAAAAACAATGTTATCTATGATTATGAAAATAAATAATATTTATAGAGTATTTTTGAGACAATACATGACCAACATGTACAACTTGATTCTTATTTCTAATAAGATATATAGGGATGAATCAATCCAATATCATGGTCTAGAAACCAAATTATAAAAAACGAACCTATCATGCTCTAAAATACCTCTATATAGTTATAGGAACACTTTTTGTTCTTTGTTTCTCACACTGAGGATAGATAACATGGAACTAGGAGTCTGAAAAAGGGCTTCCCCACACACAAAAGGCATTACAGCTTTTGACATGACTATATTTATCCTAAATACAACAACATAAATGAAATACCATAAGTCCTCACTGTATGATTTTAAAATGCACAGTTAATGTCCCCTGCACAATAATAAACTACATTCTCTTCTGGACCTCACCTAATAAGACCATTGAAGTTAGTGTTGGTCTTCTTCCATACCTCTATCCATTATATCCTTCTTCACGTCAGGGATCCCATGTATTTTCCAAATGCTGTTAAACTTCATAGTTTCTTAATAACTAAGTGTGTCTTGAATCTAATTTTAATGAGACACATAGTTATTCCTAGACTTTCTTCCATGGTCATAGCCACAACATCATCAATTTTCCATGTAAGTCCATCTTCTTCATTTTCGTATGACATTAAAAATCATAGTTACTTGTTAACATAGTGTGGAATGATTTATATCATCGTAGAATATTTAGTGACACTTGTGTCTTCAATCATGGTCACAACTATATCAATTAGTGGAAAAATGAAAACCTCTAAATATGGGTTGAAACCGCGTAGAGTGTTTCCCACTAAAGAACTATAAGTGACTTAATTCATATCCTGAGTGGATATGTAGTGACATCATGTTTTATAACCCAGGGACCAATCCCAAAAAATAAATATTAATATGTCCCCACATCATGTAAAAGTAAAAATTAAACAGGGACCCTCATTGAGAACTACATGTGGCTTCCTTCCCATAACCATGGGATACATAATGACACCCATAATTCCATTCATGGGCCCAGATATAATACCACCATTTGACGTCAAGGGATCAATGTCTCCACTGCATGAAATTAAATTGCATGGAATTTAAAAACTATATGTGGTTAATTTAACATTCTCATGAGATACATAGTAACATCAAGACTTCCCCATTAAGACAAATCACAATATTTCTATCAATTCATTTCAGATCCTACTTCCTTACAACACATGATAAACTAAACGGAAGTACATTATTGCGGCATGATGATTAACTGTAAGGAAAACTTATTTATTTCACGAAACTAATACAAGATGAAAAATATTTACCTACCACTTTATCATTAAATGAACAAAACATAACCTTACCACATGATGTTAAACTTCACGGAAGACATCCTCACTACATGATGATAAATTGTACAAACCATCATTCATTTTTTATCCCCTACCTAGGTACCATAATAGCCTCACCATTGTCAACCAGAGTAATAATTTCTTCTTTCATATTTCAAAGAACCTTATAATATGTACCAAACCTCGTGACTTTAGTGCCTTATGTTACCAAAAATCATTAATTTCTATTGTAAAATAAAATAGATCATTCGGTCGGTCCATTCAATTGATGTACAAGGGATTGAGACCCACCGATCTATGAAAAATTGGATTTATAAGGAGGGAAATCTAATACTAGTGAGCCTGAAGTTACACATAGGTAGATCATACCATGATAGGATGTTATGGGACATACCCAACATGACTGTCCCATATCACTACTCATGACCAAAGAAAATGATTCATGATTTAAAACACTTCCATCTCCCACTACGAAGGATATTGGAGTGATCTTGACCCCGGGTATCCTAATTAGGCTCTTGTGTATCATCATCCATATTAGGTATATATGAGTGATGACCTTAAACATCATGTAATTTCATGAGAGTTGTAAGACTTTAAAATCTAGCTTATAGATGTCTAAATCACAAGACATTAAACTGACAACAAAAGGGAAAAATAAACTTTTAAGTCTGAAAACCCCATAATAAGATACTTGAAAAAATTCAAGACTTCACTCTCTAGACTATTCATCACCAGTGTTCTGTAAAAATAAATGCAAAAAAAAGTAATAATGATAATAGGTTCTATGTTGTGTCACTAATAAAATCCACGTTGTACTCGCTAGACACCCTGGTCTAGGAAATAGTTATAGAAATTTTTGTTCATATCTCCTCTCCATGAGAATATGATCTCTAGGTGGGGACACATCTTTTACTATTCTATAACCCTTCTTGGATAATAAATTCTTCATAATCCACCTTCATTCCTTTTATGTTTGAGTTAATATAAGCTTAACATGAAAAATTGTTAATAGGGACTCACACTTCTGAACGGACCTTCAGATCCCATGTAGGCCAACAATAAATTCAAATGTTATCATCTTGACATTGTGGTATAGTAGGGGCTCGGAGGACCCATACCCACCAATTTTATATTATTTTCTCTCCAGTTATCTTAGATATTCACGGGCCAAGATTTAAAATTCCTATAACCGCACTATTCAAGTGGATTCAACATCCTCTATATTTTTCACATTGTTTTTACTCTTTCTCAAACCATGGATGTGACAATCCATTCTTGAAACTTTTTATGTCCCACACCTTTGGATTCGAAACCATTGGGTGTAGGTATCAAGCTTCATAACATTAGGGTTATAGTTTTCTAGTGCGCTAGAATCCATCCCAGATATTCATCTTTTAATACTCAACATCAACATCAACATGTTTGAGTCCTCAAAAATCAATCATGATCCTTGAGAAGAAGTAGTGTTAGTATTTATTTGGAAATGATATCGACACATTTGGTATTCATCCCCCATTTTATGGAATCTACTCCTTATAAGAAAGGATATTATAATCCTTATGAGCCAAAAAACACCATGGAAAAACCATACATCTCAATGTGTTACGATACATAACCAACATGTCTAGCCCATTCCATATTCATAGACTTATGATTTTTTGTAATGATTTTTTTCACCCAAATTATAAATATCCATGAAGACCTATCATTAATAATATTTCTCTCTCAACCATATTTCCATCTATACATCATTTATGACCCTTCAAAAATAGAAGAGATCTCTTGGTTCATCCATGCAATTGATGCAGAAGTGCATGAGAGCCACCAACCAGTTTAATCAAATCCTAATATAAAGGTATCTCTAAGACATGTGATATTCTTGAAACACCCATTTAGAACCTAACATATCAAAACGTTATGGGACATAACCATTGTTTCTTCTCCATCCCATACACACTAATGTCTATGCTCAGAAACCCTTAATTACAACACACCAAAGGTCCAATCTCAAACACACTAAATTATAACACACCAAAGTTCTTATCTCAAAGACCCTAAATTATAGTGCATTAACGGACCAAGTTCAAACCCCTATATTACAACATAATGAAGGACAATGATCAAAGACCCTAAACTTCAACACATCAATGGTCTAGATGGCACGTCCCTAAATTATCAAGAGGAATGATACTTACATAATTGAAAACAGAATAAGGGAATCTTGGGAAAAATTGACTCTATATTCACTAGACTGTCACTTTTTGTGATCTAGGAGAAATTGAGAATTTATAAAATGGAAGAGGAACAAAAACATGCAAGGTGGAAAACCTATAAAAATGAGACCTGAGAAAAATTGAATCTCATTCCCATCAAGTATTCCACCCTATAAATCTTAGGAAAAGGTTATGGAAAAAATAAAAAGATATAAAGATTATGGGTCAAACTATATGGTTGTATAAAAACAAGCCAAGCTCGCTAAGTCCCTTGACTTTGGTATAACTTTGAACATTCCAAATAGATACCATTTAAAAAATTTGCATGTAAATTAGATGTTATAAAGATTACTGGAGCAGGTGAATCAAAGAAGAATTTCATGTAACTGGGAATTCATGAACATTTCTCAAAGATAAAGATGATGACAGACTTTCCGTCAAATGTGGATGATCAGATACACGTTATATTATACACAAAAGATATGCATCATGGATTATCTGAGAAAATTCTCTACCCAAACATAGATCTCTACCTTAGATTCCATCATAAAAATAGTGATATTTCCCCTCATATGTATGATATAGATTATCATAAGATCCTTAATTATAGAGTTCTTTATCAACATACCTATTATCGCTATGAATGAGTTTGATACACAAAGTGGTATATTCTAGAGCTGCAAACTTCCAGATTCCCATTCACATGGGGTACCTAGAGATTTCTATGTACCTTACATTAGATCCATCCACAAGTTCCATTACACCTAATACCTATTCCATCCGAAAATTCATACACATTAAAATTTAAAGGTATCCATTGCCAAAACAAAATCCACTTCCTATCTCATATCTATCTAAGGACTCATGATTAGAAAAATCCCATGGAATGTGCTTAAAATACATTGGTAACATACTCGGGATATATCCTCTTAGGATGTTCAGTATCATAGATTTTAACATATTCATATGTAGAAAAGTGATCTAAATTTTTCTTTAGTAACACATTCATTTCAATATTGTGAATCTCATTTTAAGGGGGCCATTTTTTAATAACCATAATTTTGCATCCTATAATTTTTCATTGAATAATTTAGATGATGGGGGAAGTATGTGAGAGAAAAATGTAGCATACATGCCACCCCTAAAGAATTATATTGGTATTGTGGATATAAAAGAGATACACTATTAGAATCTCAAAATATAATTTTATTAATTGTGAGTGGGCCCATTTGTAAGACATAAAATGCATGAGCCCGATGGTACACAATGTCTAAACTAGATGCTTGGGGGAAAATCCCATTAGAAGGTAATTCGTGTGGTATAGGGGCTCATCCATATTTCCCTCTCAACCTATTAACATCTCAACAATTTTTAATATAAAAAAGGGAACCACGATAAGTATTTAAATGTGGGGCATAATATTTTCATGATAATAAAATCTGGACCATTTGGTCTGTCATCCAACGATCTACACTCTCTGATAATGCCATCTTCTAATCCAAGACACTCTCTAGAGTCCCTTGAATTACGAGTTCAAATTTGAGCCAATCACATGCCTTTGAAATTTTGAATATAGATTATCCCACATAGTGTAATACCTCCATCTTCTCTCTCATGCAATGAGAGTTTGATGTTCGAAGGCACGCCCGACACCTGACTGATAGAACTTCTATCTCTCTAATCCTTCATCGATAGCTACATGAGCTTGAAAAAACTAGCACAAGATGCTACAATCTAAAATAGATCAAACCAAGGGAATTTCATTAGGGATCCCACTAATAATCAAAGATATTGCATGATCATCATTTGATCGTGTGATTGATGTGAATACAATCAATTTCGGTGTCATGAGAAATTTATGAACATGAGACCTTCCACATCCTGAATCATTTTTCATCCAAATAAAATTTGTTTTATTAAAGGTTTCCACACAACATAATTAGAGTAAATCATATAATCACATGATTAAATCTAATGATCATGGAATAAATTTTTTTTTCTTGAATCCATGCAATGATGATCCTATGAAGGCCTCCACCACCTTAAAGAAGTGCATGAGACTTCCTCACTGT
This sequence comes from Viscum album, assembly GCA_963277665.1. Classification (NCBI taxonomy): domain Eukaryota; kingdom Viridiplantae; phylum Streptophyta; class Magnoliopsida; order Santalales; family Viscaceae; genus Viscum; species Viscum album. The sequence goes on from OY728146.1 coordinate 1,456,795,807, forward strand.
GAAATACAGACGGAGATTCGGCCCGACATCACCTCAATATACCCTACTCCCATGAAGAAAAAGACACACAAAACCTGGAGATGGAGCATCAGAAAGGAAGGAATGTGGAGGAACAGGGTGCACAGGGGACAACTCTCAAGAGAATATAATATGGTCATCTCAAAAATCCACCATATGTTCTTTTTAAAAACATTAGATTTCACGATTAATTGAGAATCATGAAATGCCTAGTCCACACATGGTGTTCATGAGACTTCCCGATCCAATCCATTTTGTTCTTTTGACTCATGATGTCATCAATAAGGGCCTTCATCTATACATATGGCCCCGGTGTGAACCCTCTTCACTATTACACAATATTTACAAAAGCATATTCACTTGATTTACGTGATTTCATGATTGATGGAACATTAGGAGATGCGGTAAAAAATGACCTACAGTACTTGTAGAACCCATATTTGTTCTTGTGACTATGACCCAATGTTCATGATGACCCCTAATCTCTTGAATACATTGATCACCTTTGTATTCTGTTGAGAGAATGAAACCCAATACATGGATGCCTCTCCATGTAGTACCCCCACAAGATGTTTACTGAGTCAGAGAGTTCATCACAACACCCATGATGGTCATGAGACTATAGAAAGGTGAAGCCCAGGCCGGTGTCCAATGAAATACACTAGAAGAAGTATGTATTTTACTTTGATGAATCATTTTCATCACCGTGCTCCCTTTCTTGGCATTGCGGTGTAGATCAAGGACATTCTCCCCTTATAGTGTATGAACCCTCCTTCTTTGTGCAATGCAACTCTTCATACATGCATGTGATGAATTAAGCGGGCACCTACTATAGATGAGTAAAAATCCTTCCACATGATATCTTTAGGATCATGTAGATCACATCAAGAATGGAACATAATATTACTCCTTTATACAGAAAATTAGTAGCCCGTATATGGCCTCAAACCAATAATGAATTCATGGTCTGACCCATATATAGGCATGAATCCATCATCCAAAGAAAATAAGTTCCCATGAATCCTAGGGAATGATCCCTTTGTATGTGTACATCTGGTACAAGAACAAACAAAATATCTTAAACAAGTCCATGAGAACCTTTCTTGTCAATGGTTCAAGGACACCCAATCATGAGATCCTTAAATGGTTTCATGTTGAAATTAGGTCACCCTGAACAAATCATGTTGAACACAATTCAAGCCTTGTACATACAATGTTGATGTCTTGAAAACTAAATTACATGTCACCATTATCCCAAGGCAGACTAAATACGATCAAAAACAGATCAAGCGATAACCCATTGACATGGATTCATTGTCACGTGACAATCCATTGAAAAATCATATTAATCATGTGATGAGACTTAGTGGTTTATTATTTGGTTATAAAAAGATGTCTTGTATAATTAATTTTTATCATGAGATGGAGCCCCTGACGTGTCAGGATGATCATTCAATGGCCCCATGATATGATTTTATTGACATGAAACAGTCTAATGTTGAGTCATGTTGATCCCAAGACAATATATTGTCCTGTCTACTTAGATAACGTGCCAGACCCTAGGAATGTCTTATTTCATTTTCATAATCCCCTTGACCTATACAATTTACTCAGTATGAGACATTAGAGACCTGTCATTTGATCATGCACGTGACCCTAGACAAGTAGTCTCTGATTATGTTAATAAACCCATTACATGTCAATTAATCAGGAATGAACCCTTGTATGTTTCTGTCATGTAAGATTGATGCCCCAACATATCGAGAAAACAATCGAGATATGTCAAACAGAGAGCCGAGAGAGGTCAGGACGATCACTTTATTAAATAACCACTCTTTCTAGGAGACCCACTTGGACTCATTACATATGGACCACAACAAGAAACCTTTGGCCGAGTTCCCCGTTTTTAAGGTACGTGTCATTTATGAGCTAGGGTTATGAACTCATGTGACCGTGCCAATGGAATTCTACCATAAAAATCAGTTATGGTTACCACCTATCTTTCATCCAATAGAACATCAAGAATTAGTGTGTGTTAACTTGCATCCTTAGAGTGTATGTTCCAATCAAATTATCCTCCTTAGTGTGTAATCCCAGATTAACGACATAATATAATATTTCCCAATCAATAGGGAATCTATCCTTTTATATGTCCACAAAAATCCCCAAATTTTTAGGATAACAATAATTTTTTAGAGTGTGATTATGCACATTATCCTATCAGTGGGTTAATATATAAGTTAACTATGAGAACTATGACACCCACTATAGGTGGGATATGTTGGATGCATTCCTAAATACCGAGCTCTAATGGTCATCATCTTCGGTGTAAGCACCATACTTTTCCATTTAATCTTGACATAAAAGATTAAATTATACCATAGGTCCTCCATCAATCCTCATCCATAAGTGGATGACAAGAGGACTCATACACGAGCATCAATTCAAGTACGAGCCCCAATCATTCTCTCATGTACCTCAAACCCACAAGTGGGTTGAGGGATGAACTAAACTACAATGACTCTTATTCTTGCTATAAAATAGAACACATAAGATTCCTTACTAAATCCCAAAATTCATACCATATCCTCTTTGTTATGGGAAATCATTCATCTGAGAGGACAACATTAATGTGTTAGTCCCTTATAGATATAATATCTTCCAATGTGAACAATATACTACTATATGTTTTTATCACATTGAGCATGGATCTTGTGTGATTAGATACCAATGAATATTGTATCAAGAGAATGTTTATATTCCTCTTAGTGTGGGATTATCATTGGTATGTAACTCTAATTACATCTAATCTCTACTCAGAGGGCCAATTCTCGATGATACAATCTTGGGAATTATCATCTGAAAAAGTCCCACTTCGGGCCTCTATTATTATATCTCTCACAACCCAAGTTCTTTTCAAAAGCACTATATAGACACTTGTTGTGGTATTGAACATTATACATGGGACACCTCATTTTGTTCTGAGTTAAATATTCATATCCCTACCACATGACATAGAATTGCATGGAATGGTCCAGTTGCATGTCCTCAAACTATGCATGAAGAACTACGTGGGTTTTGACTACATATTTTCATGAGAAATGTAGGATTCCTGGTAGAGGATCAATCTCATATCCAAGACACAAACATTCACCTTTTTGGAAATAAAATCTGGAGAGGTAAAACGTGGACATAACCAATAACATCATAAATAAATAAGAGAGGGATATAGAACCCATGATACGCATGCCATTTCTCTAATAAATACATGTTCATAATCAATTCATTGACTCAGGGGGTAACTAGTCCTATGTTGGTGTATGGAACTTATTTAAAAAACATATGTAAAATCTCTAAGAGAGTCCCAAAGTATGAAAACATTCCCACAAAAGGGTGTGAGGATCCAGGCCTCTCATCCTCTTGAACAATGTGAGTGACTAACTATCTTTAAGCATGAAACCCTGAAAGACTGTCTACCATTGGAAGGTATTCATATTCCTAGTTATAGATGTGGGAACTCTTTGTATATTATAGGTATGAATAGAAAAATTGAAAATCTGATGAAAGCATTTAAGTGTGGGCATTAATCCACCCAAAATCACACAATCTTGTGAATCCCATACCACATCCATTATCCTAATGAAGCATACTCTCACAAATAAACCACCATGTTTTAGAGAAGATTGGTGTAAGTGTACTGGTCAAAAAAGTATCAATACCATATTTAATGGGAACATCATCTCAGATGTTTAGTGATAGCTAAAAATGAGAACGATGTGTTAGAGGAGCAACAACATTGGAGAGGTCCTCTCATGTGAGGTCCTAGGACGTTTTTTAGCTTTACATAATCAAACTAACGATGATAGAGTCAAAGTTTAATGTCATGAGATTATGACATGCCCCATATTGTATTTTCATATCCTTAGACATTGATCATATTTTAGGGTTGTATGGATTGGACCATAAGAAAGATCTTGATGTCATTTTGCTTGGACTATCTGTGTAAATTTCCGCTCCAATGGTATATATGTGGAATACGAGTGGAAAAAGATGACATGAATAAAGCCATGGAGACTTGTGTTTCACATATAGACCTAAAGGGAACTATATACATATTAATGTCCTAATTCATATACCATAACATGGACCATAGGGGAAAAAGATTAATGAATTTTCAATTGGACCCTAAGATGAAATGTATGGGTTTCATATGTATTCTCTAAACATGGGAATCAATATTCACAAAGTTATATAATATGTCCTGATAAGAAACCAATACTGATATGTGTGGTCGACTCTAATAAGGGAACTATGGCATCCCACATTTTTTGTGATGCATCCAATCTTGAGAGAGGATGGTAGAAATCAACTCTTATAAAGATGAACCCTGATTTTGAATGGAATAGAACCACATATCAACATATTTGGGTTAAGGATGTTAGGATATTTAGTTTAACATTATACATATAAGACTATAGGGTTTGAAAATAGATTTTGGTCATACTTCTTGAACATACTGAATCCTTTTTAAAAATAATGTTGGCCAGATAATAAGAGGATATTATTTTACGGTCTTAAATCTCAGTCTATAGGTTCATGTATCAAATAGACATGTGTAGCATGGTGGTGTGAAAACAAATGTGGTTGAGGACTAAGAAGGACTGTTATGCACTACATATTCTAAAGGGGAGTACCACATAGAGTTCAAAATCTTAATGATCAGACATTTTATAAACAAATAAAGTTCATGTTTCATAGACCATGGGTTCTTATTTTGAGGTGATAAAGTTTGAACCATGGGGAAGGGGATTCTAAAAATAGGTATGGTGGTGTGGTAGAGTTAAAAGACTAAAATTAATCATGAAAAATTGGTCCCTATTCCACCCCACAATTTCCCAAGAATTCATAAACCTGGTTTAAAGTTGTGATACTGGGACTACAGGCTCTCAGTTTAAGGTCATATAGTTCAGAACAAAGAGAGGGGTATTATAAAAAAGATACATGTATTGTTAGAGTGTGAATAACTTATTGTTAATGACCCACTATAAGACCCAAATACACACTATATATTCTAGCTATGAATCGCATGTTGTTTAGATTAGGTATGCTTAGACTATTGTCATTCATTTTATTTTTGTAGAGTTCAGACTAATGATGGGGCCAAGGGGAGGATATTTTGTGAATGGGTCGAACAAAAAAAATGTTTAGGCATAACTAAATATCCCATAATAATGGGAATAAATCTATATGTATCTCTATAATTGGATTCATAGAGTTTTAGGTAATGATGTTTTGACCCTGACATAGGCCGAAGGGCTGAAATTTTAATGAATTTGTGGCTGGGCTCGATGTTAATTTTTTTGGACATTGCTACACATCCCATAATTATGGGAACTGAGCCACACATAGTTATGGAACATAGTATGGTTAATGACTAATACTTGTGGGGGTAATCATCTCTTATGAGGAGACTGGGTAATCTCATGATTACCACCAGGCATCATGAATTTGTTCTTGGTAGGGCCAGTATTTAACATAATGTGTTGAGAACAGTAAATCATAGTCTAAGGTCATTTAGTTCAGCCCACAATGGGGGAATGTCACTAATGATTATGAGTAGTGTGGTGTTATGAAAAAATAAATGTTAATGAGGACTAAGGGGTACCAACACCACACAACACATCTTAGACAAAACACACATACATTCTAATGTCATGATTCTTAGCCTTGGGCTCCATGTTTATGGTCATAGAGTTTGGAGCCCTGAAAACTATTTAAATTCATGTTCATGGACCATATGGTGGATTTTACTTTATATTAATGAAGCTAAAAACATGGGGTATGTATTCTAAAAGGGATTTTTCTAATATAGTGACATGAAAAACCATACATGAATGACGACCACGGTGGCCCACCCACCACATACACATTCATGGGACGGATTAAAAACCAATTTAAGTCATGATCCATGGATTAATAGAACATTTTAACAACATATTATTGGGATGTGGGAACTATGTAGTTTATTTACATGAAAATAGGCTGATGAATGATTAATGTTAATGAAATATAATCATGACTAGAACCATGAATAGAGATCCAGGTGTCACTACATAACCTATAAGGTCAGGAATCTAGCCATACATATTTATGGAAGGTAATATCCCTACTTTGTTTGAAAAACACATAGGGAGGGGATATTTTGAGGGTTTGGGTGGACTGGGATGTAAAAATATAGGCGTCACAACGTATCCTATGGGGATAGAAATGAAGCTATAATAAGATCTCTAATATAACATGGTAGATGACCGATGTCAATGGTGATGTCCTCTCAGGTGATAAAATTATGGTGATTTGTAGTTAATCATCGTGTATGTAGGGTGATAATTGTCATGCAGTTTAAAATTATGAAACTAGTAAATTGGATGCTACATAGTTTAACATTATGAAACTACGAAATTGGTGTATTATTATTTATCATCATGCTACTATAACTATAATTACCCAATTAATGGTCATGTTATAGGACCGTCCATTTAGTTTAATATAATGCGATAATGACATTGTGATCTCATCATGTGAAGTATTTCATAAGAAACCTTGAATTAGTGGGAGGATTAATGCACTCAAAGTCCATGGTGATCTAACTGTATAGACCATTCGGATAAATCATGTGAATAATATATGGTCCTTCCCACTTGGGCTCCAAAATATATGGATTCATTCAATGAGTCATTGGAATTCAGAGATGTAGTATTGTGTTACAGTAGAGAATTAATTTAATGTGAAATGTTTTTATTAAACACTCTTGATCACTTCTTCTTATGCCTCTCTAGACTATAAAATGATTAGGAACTATTCCCTTTGAGGTATTACAACTCATCTAGATTGACTTATTCCATATTATATGTAATATACTAATCCTAGAAAGCTATTCAGAGAAATGGAAACTGAAACATAATGGGAATTAATTCCCATATTCTGTAAACTAGAGAATATGAAGTCACCGAGGTGTAATCATGAGTCATCGTTAAATAGGCACAGAGAGCATTGGGGAGATTTTCCAACTAAATTTCATTATTTTAGACCACCATCTTCTACATAATCTCATATAGGTTATTGTTTAAGGTCTTGATATTTAAATTTACCTATGTATGGTTGAGGGATGTATGGTTGGACCAAATATTGTACATGGTGAACATGGTTACTTTTCTCAGTATCCTTGATGTTGGTTCTGCTATCTGTGAGAATGGAGTGACAGACTCTAAATTGATAAATGATGTGGGAGATCAGAAATTCAACTACTAATGGGGCCTTGAATTCTTTAATATAAATCTATTCTGTCCACATAGGGAAGAAATATTCCACGGTCAGAATAAACCATCATTAGAGAGCAGTTTCTAGTTGGTATGGTCCCATCACATTGAGGAGACAGACTGTAAGTGTCCAATTATACTTGGTAGTATAAAGGGTCTTTGGTAGTTGATGCACATATTTGGTATCGATCTGACATGCATGGAACCTTTGGTGAAATCTATATAGTCATTACCATGGTGGGGAAAAAGTATACCAGCCATAGAAATAGGTGGGACATATTCAACCTCTCCTGAGGAGATTCAATGGAACTGACATGAACTTATTTCCTGAACATGGGAATATTATCTCATTGCATGAAATAATAGATATTTCCATCAAAACTGTCTTTGTATAGAGTTATCTCAATTTTAGCCTCACATTGAAAGGTGAACTACACTACACAATGATTTATTTTCTCATGCTCGGCTCGGTCTGGTGGGAGAGAACCATACTGGATATACATAATGAAAATGTTATCCCATCGGAGTATTCTTCATCTATGGGGGACCTTGTGGTCTTTATGTGAAACCACTGGTGGCCTGCTAGTTTACTTACGAGCTCTCATCATTATCAGGAATGATGGGTGCAGTGAATCATTGATGTGTTATTTGAACGATCAAGTCATCTAGGTCAAGCTCTGCATGATAAGTGACTATAGAAGCTAAGGTTTTAACAAGACCATTCTACAACTGGGGAACTTCATCTACCTTTGGATGAGAAGGGAACTGGGCCTTTCATAAGGTATTTCAATTTAAAAGGGGAACCATATCTATATTCTTAATGATACAGTCACCTGTGATATGTTTTTGAACAATTTGGAGTCCCCCTTCACATGTGTAACACCCCAATATTTTATGATATAGAGTTTATTTAAATTTCTTTGATGTCTTCTGTTGTACATTTCACCAAGATAATCTTGTGTTATACGTAGCACAATATTATCATATGGTATACAAAATTATATTATTGGATTTTGTTACACATAATTTCATGTTTTTTGATAGAATTAAATCCACACAAGATTGGGTGTAAGTGAACAACTAAATATTATAACCATGAGATTATAACAGCGAGTATGAATAGTGTTAACATTCTTATCAAAAACTATTCAAATGAAAACAAGTGTGTTAATAAAAAAATAAAATCAATCTTTATGGATTTTGTTTATTTAAAAGTATATGAAATATATTCAGTGTAATTTTAAATATTAATCTAATATATTTTTTAGATATGATATACAAACAAAATCAGTTTTTTGGATAAAAGAAGTATTTTCCAAAAAAAAAAGCAGATTTTTAGACTTTTGATTGAATACCCATTTTAAAAATATTTTGACACTTGTTTATTTTCAATTTGGAAATATAAACTTATTATTTTATTTTGTAATATAAAACATTTCTTTGGTTTAATTTTTGTTATTTTTCTGATAAGTTTAATTTCTTCATTAATAATGAAAAAATTGATTTTTATTGAATTCATTACAAAGTAAAATTATTTTCTGTTTTATTTTTTAATTTTAGTCTGTTCATTTTTATCCATTTATTGTTTTATAAAATTATTATATACATGAATTTATTATAAAAACATTTACTAGTAAAAAGGGGCATTTTTAAAAGAAACACTATTTTTTATGAAATTTTAATGGTTTTCTTTCTAATTCTGTAACTTTTTTTTTCTCAAAAAAATAATGCAAAATTTGGATTCGTGATGTCCAAATCATGTAACTAGGACCTTTTATTCCAATATTAATTGTAACCATGATAAAATTTGTTTCCACAGTAAAGTATATATTGGGTAATTTAGGTTAAAAATAATTATATAATGACTATAGAATGAATAAAAAATAAAAAATTTATTCGATTAATTGAATTTTACCATTGACACAAAAGGATATAAATAAGATCATTTAATAAACACTTTTCAATGAAAATTACTTAGATAATATTTAAATCAAAGAGAGACACAATTTGTCATTTTCTTTGACTTTAATATCTATTATGTGTCCATAAACCGAAAAATGGGTGCTATCAAAGAATATAAATGGTTTTTTTAATCTAATAAACATATTTACCTAAAATAAGTTTATTGTTTACGTTTTTAGGCCATTTGGGTGATATGACGGTATTTATAACATTTTATTTATTGAAAATTTAATGATATCACATTCATGTTTTAAATAATATATATTTTCTAAATTAATTTTATACATAAGATAAATTTCATTATAAATACTCATTTTAAATATAAAATATATATAATTATCAATGTAATTTATTTTTAATTTTTAGGGAAGATATAATTACCCTAATGGTTTATATATTGATGATTCAGAAATTATTTAATAGATGAAAAATAAATAAACAATATTTTTATTAAAATGAAAATAAAAATTAAAGGACCCAAAAACATAAAAACATATTTTCGTTTGAGTATATATAGACCATAATCATCCAAGGGTAGAGTTATGTACCATTTTGATCCCTATAAGAGAGATTGTGACCCTTATAATATTTTATTTAATGTGATTTGAAAGTTGTCACATTCATATTTTAATAAATATAACATTTTAAATGAATGATTATTTTAAAGATATACTATACTATATGTATTAAACTAAAATATTTATGATTTATGGTCATAATATTGTTTTATTTTCAATTTTTAATTAACAAATAATTATATTATATAATTACAAATAACTGATGTAGTAATTTTTTTAATATATGAAATATCAAATTAATGCGATTAAAATATTAAAATAAATAATATTATGGATAATTAATATCTAAAATTAATTTTATAGATGAAATTTTCCCCTTAGGGATATAATAAATATATTATTAGATTATGAAAACATATATTGAAACTTTTAAAAATCCTGGAAATGAATAGTGTCAAAATTGACACAATTTATATTTTGTCAAAATAATGTATTATTAAATTAAATGAAAATCCGAATAATTTTAATAAAATATAACATAATTATTATATGGTCTAATTTTCTTAAATTTTTCATTTATTGTCAATTTTAAATAAAATTAGTATAAATTACAGAATTTTAATATTTAAACATTTGTTACACTAGTTAAAATTAAAATAGATAAACTAAGGGTTAATTTAATAGATAATGTTTAATTTGAAAAAAGAAAAGTCTAAAATTTTTATTTGATGATATTACCACATTAGATAATATAATATTCCAAAATATAACATTTTTTTAGGTTGTTTTATGTGTTTTTATTTTATTAAAAATCAATATTTAAATAAATTTCCAATGTCCCCCCAACCTCAATTACAAATGGGCACCTCATCCCTCAATTATTTGCATCAATTAGAGAATTAAATCTCACTCATACCCTTCCAATTTACCTTATAAACATACTTATTCACATTATAGAGTTTTGGGCTTCCCAAAAGACAAACTGTATTGACTTTAAGAGGAGTTGTAGAGGGAGCTCGTCGAAGAAGAGGTAATCTCCTATACCAATTCGTTTAAATTACTTATTCTTCTAATTCCTCTTAAATATTTTTTTCAATTATAAATTAATTACACTAGAATTACATTTATACTAATATGTTATTACGATTATGGAATAACTATATTCCCCCTTCAATCCATCATACGAAAAACCAAATCAGCAAGCGTGTCTACATACGACTTACCATCTACACACTGTGGTGTAATATTTTATTCTCCATCACATGAATTGGATGGGTATACTGATAGAATTAATAACTACATATTATTATTATTAAAATTTATTGATTTTTGAACAATTTATATACCATCCAATCTGGCATCATTTTAAAATTAAAGGAATGATATAATCGATCGTGTGTACATACAACCAACCGTTTGCATGATGTGATGTGATTCACCATACATGATATCTATTAAAGCATATGTAACACCCCAAGATTCCATAGTATGTTTTTTCTTTAATTTAATTCAATATCTAGCCCTACATGGAACACCTAGTTTGAGTACACCACGACTTACCAAACTAGTCGTTCAAAACCGGTTAGAAATAGTATTAACTAAATATTGAATTTTATATACTCCATATAATTTTAGAATACATATTATGTGATTCTTAGACATAATATAAGAACAAATTAATTTTTTAAATATAAAAGAAATATTTATCAAAAAATAAAAATTTACCACCTTTTAATGGAAATCACTTTTTAAAACCAATATTATACACTTTTATATATTCAATTTAATGAAATTAAATTCTTCTTTAGAATCAGGATATAAAAATTTATTTTGAATAAATATTTGGTACTTTCCTGATAACTTTCATATATTTATTTTAATTAAAAACAACTTTTAATTGAAAACATTTATGGTGTTAAATTATATATTTTAATGGTTGTTATGTATAATTAGATTATATTTTTATCCATTAATTCAATGTCGGTCATTATAAGTAATTTCACATTTAAATTTTACATAAACCCATGACTATATTTTGATAGTTTTTACTTTTTAAAAACCAATTTTTCAATTTTAACAATGGTAATTAGTTTTAAATTAATTAATGAAACTAATATGTTTTTAATTTGGTAAAATATATTTCATTTGTGAATTAGGAATGTCAAAATTTTCATAGGGTAACCTTTTGAGATTTTTCTGAAAACATTCAATTTTTGATGAACAGTGAAAAACACTGCGTTATAGTTTAAAACCAACATTTTATTCAAATAATTATTTATTTTATTTACATTTAATTTATTTCAAAATATATATATAATACCTATATAAGTACAATTAAATTCATTGATGTAATTTTATAATAAATTTTGATGTATAAAATATTATTTAACTTTTTATCTTCTTTTACCCACCTCCTAGGAGAATCTGCAAATTTGCATAAAATTTAGTTTAACCACTTCAGTGAGTTGAATTACAAAATTCCAAGAGACATGGTTGACATCATTAAATTAAATTTTGTTTAATAAGATTAAATTAATTTTTTGGTGAATAGTAACTTTTGACTTTTATTTACCACGGTTAAAAGTAAACAGGGTAATTAAGGGTAAAATGATATCATAATTACCATAACACTTGTTATAATTCAACTGGATAGATATAATTAGACCAAAAAACATTAGGAATAAAATATTAACCACTTTGGTCCACACAGACTGTATTAGGACATTTGTTATTATTTTATTTAAAGAAGAGTTAAAAGAGTAAAAACAATGTTTTATAACTATTTTTTTAATATTTGGATATAAATAAGATAAATTACACTATAAATATTCATTAGAAAACTAGAACTATTTCCTATGTAATGGTATTTATTTATAATTTTATACATTAAATAATTAAATTTATTTATGACACAATGATGAAGTAGTAATGACCTTATTAATGAAAGATTAAAATAATTGATATTATAAATATCCAAATAAATATAAATTGAGACTTTTAATGAATTACACTAATTTTATATGTTAATATGACATGTTTGGGGTGATTAAATTAATTTTTTCGAAGTAATAACGTGTTTATGAATTTAAAAAAATCAAAATAGCAAATAGTGTCAAAATTGACATAAAAAAGTTTTTAAAACAATTATTATATTAATAATTGATATTCTATTACTACAAATATAAGGTTCGGAAAAAGTTCATAAATAATATAATATATGTAATTAATCAACCAATTGAGGTTCTCTTGGAAGATTATTGTATTTTTGTTAACCATATAATATATAAATACAAAGAGACATGATAAATGTCAAACTGTTTAACTAAGAGTAAAATATAAAAGATAATGTTAATATAGTGACCCAAAACTATGTAATAATTATTGGATGAGTGGTTTTGCGACCCATACCCACCTTATCATTTAAATAAATAATTTTTCAGCCATTAGAAATTGAAAACGAGCTTATTATAATATAATATTTCAATATTTTTATAATGTGACCCTCACCACTCTTATAAAAGGGCACTTCCTCTTCTTTCATATTCACACCTCCAAAAGCATTTGGATCGGCCAACCCCTTCCACAATATCCTCCCAAAATTCCTAAATTTATCCTAGAGGGCGTGATATAGTCATAAAGGCAACCTAAAGAGCCATTTTGATCAAATCAAAAGGATGAACCCGAAGAAGAGGTAAATATTTATCACCTCTTTCAAGTTATTTTCTTCTTCCACTTCCTCTTTATTGGATGATTACATTCTATAATAATAACTAAATTATATTCTATATACTTTTATGTAATTATAAAAATGGTGCTACCCTATTAATTATTCTATCCATCCTTTAAATGGAAAAGTCACCATACATGCGTACCTACAGATTATCGTCTCCATATCGTGGTATAGTTGGTTATTCAAACACTTCATCATTTGTATGGGTATAATAATGAGTATAAATTATGTAAATACTAAATATATCAAGATAATTGTTCTGTATATATGATATACCATCAAATTATATACGATTTTAATATCAAAATAATGAGATTGTCGCTCGTGCATACGTACGGATTATCTTCTCCGCGAACGCGATGAGATTCAATCCCCATCGTATCCATTCAAGAATAATTTTTATATGATGATTAAAAAGAATTTTTAAATACTTAATATCATTATGAATATGAATAAGATAATTCCTATCCAAAACAAACATTACTTATGTAACAAATCATAAAATGAAAAATGAATCAGTTAACACCCGAAATGATGATACTACTGATATATCATTAACAAAAAATATTGGAAGATCATATATGATATAATATTATTGAATATGGTTCTTGTATAATTTAATAACAATGATTTAGCTATTATACATGAGGTTAACATACCCTCAACCACGGGAAAGTACAAGGTAATGGGTTTCTTATCTAACTTTTAATTCAGTGAGATTTCCATTGTTCGCCAATTATTTATTGCAAGTGGTGTATTGTGTAATACCATTAGATATATATTATCAATATTCTCTTTATATTCATGGTATTATGTGATTATTTTGGTGGTTATTAACATTTGGTCACATGACTTTATTGAGTTCACTGTGGTAATGTGTTTTCATCTCACTTCTTATTTACATGATACTCAAGCTATATTACCACAATTTCCTTTTGTTTGGTGTATATACTACCCATGATTGTATTATTTATGTATTATAAATTAATTTATAGCTATTTACATATTCATTAGATGATACTTCTTTCACGGGTTGTATGTTTTGTATGTTACCAAATTGGTAAGTAAATTTCAAATTTCAATTTCCACTCATTGGGCTATACGCATGCTTCATTGATTAAATTACTCCAAGATTATGTGTAAAATCACTATTTATTTACTTATGTAGTAATTTACACTCCCCTTTGTGTGGATATAATTTTGATACACATAATAACACCAATTATAAAATCTCAAGTCGTCGATATAAACTTGATAAGTGTAATTTTAACTCAATTTATATCCATTGTGTTAAACATCCAATTTATTTGTATATTTTTTACAAGAATATGTGTGAATGTCCTCTAATTGATTTACACTGAATATCCAAACTTATTGACTGTATTTATATTTTCCCATATAATTATGTCATTGATTTATCCTTATCCTAAGGATACGGTCTTTATTAAGGAATTCATCTCAACTTACATTCCATTGAGGATACTTTGGTGTTATGGTCCAATTCACATTTATTTGGTGTATATTGTGTACTTTGACATAGTATATTGATGCACACAATTTGTGTATACATTTTCATATAATCTATTTGAAAAATAAGAATAACATTTTAGAAATTACATACTGCTTAGGGAACAAATAATTTTCTTTTGGTTATCTTGTTCATTTCCAAGAGTTTTGTGGCCAAATAGACAAAACGGGGAAGAACATTGCAAAAATGTACAACTAAACAACGTGTACTTATTTAAATGCAGTGTACATTCAATACCATACATTGGTTGATCAAAAAAAGCACATTCCCAAGTAACCAAAATACGGTATACGTCGTGTTCAGAATATACACGTCATGTATACCATTCAAGAAGCGGTCGGTGGATGAGAAGAGACTACACGCCCATGTGGCCAGCTGAAGGGGACACACCGTGTTCCACTAATACACATCATTTATACAATTCCAGAAGCATTTGGTGGCCGAAATATGAGACTACACATAGTTTATGGAGTCACCACCAACCATATGCATTCACATAATAGGCACTGCTGTGTTCCAAGTCAAAGACGGCATGTTAGGCCTCCCACCAGCGGAGAAGATGAAGGCAAAATTGTGTTGAAAAAAGAACACGACATGCAATTTTGCTACACATTTCATTCTTATTTTTTTTTATTAAAAAGATGCCTTGGCCTCCGGACCAGAGGAAGGAGTGTGTGGGAATATTTTGTGGAGAAAAGAGTCGATGTTCTGAAGGGGAGACCCGCCATCATACTACCATCATTCCACCATCTACCAATGAATCATCTCCACCTCGAAGTTCCAAGAATGATCACATCAGGTATCAAGAGTTTTGTGTTTATTTTCTTCTCCATGTGTAACTAATCACCCAGCGTGTTGGGGTTGTGTGATATGATGATTTGTAATTTTAACTATGTTGATATGAATATGTTGTTTTATTAACCTCTTCTTATTCTTCTTAAATCCTGGCATATTATCACTAGAAATTCTTTACTGGACCAAGGGAAGAATTTTTAGGGATTTCAAAGAAGAATGCCGATGAATGATTTCATGACCATTGGAAGTATCTGCTGACTCAAAATGGACTAAGCCAAATAAATATATTTTAAACACTATCTATCAGAGAAAGGAGTTAGTTTGTTCATCTCTAAAAATAAAGGTTACTAGACCAGGGAAACTTTATTACAAATTGAACCCAGAGTGTTGGGTTATCATGAACAACACAAACTCATAAGCAATTTCATTTAATAATCAACTTCTCATAAATCCATAAACCCAACACATTTTTATCTTTATTTTAATCAATATCATATTTTTTGGTATTCACTTTCATTTCAGTAATTAATTTTTTAAAAGAAACTTAAAACCAATTATTCTTTTTTATATCCTAAGAAATCATCAAAAATTGATTATAAATTCAGAAGCCTTAACTAAAACAAAAATACGAACTATGTTAAGCAAGATAGAATAACCTCTTAATTCTCAAAGGATTGACCCCTTACTGGTGCTATACTTGTTAGGGTAAAAATAATTTGGGACATCATAAACATATGTTTGGTGAAACGAATCACTAAATTTTGGCACCATTTCCATGGAACTTAGAGTTAATTTTATTCCCGTTTTAATTAATTTTTTTTTCAAATTTTAGGAAAAATAAAAATCATAAATTCAGAAAAATATATTTTCTATTCTCACTTATATTTATCATTATTTTTCCTCGTTTATGCTTGGTGATTTGTTTTGTTTTGTGTGGCCCTTTAGGTGTATGAGCGAGCACCTCATGCATTCCATGAACACTGATTCATCAGGGGTTTTCCCAACTAACGCAGAGATCGAACAGATGCTTTTGAGGTGCCGATGAGCACTCATGGCTGAACAAAACAAAACCAATGCATTGACGCTGAATGAGGAAGGAAATCCAGCTGTCGTCCCAGGAGATGAACAATAGATAAGACCGGATAACAACCAGAACCCTCAAAAAATCAAACAATTATATCCATAGAGGATGCCATATTTCAACCATGGTCACGGGTCGTTCAATTCCCCTAATGACCAACAATTCATGTAGGTTCCCCTTCCTTAGTAGTCACCTCCACCCGTACTCTGTCGGAGTACTATCTGCCATTGATTCAAGGAGTTTATGTGTGCATCGTTCGTCCAACAGTGCATGCCCAACACTTCGAGATAAAACATGTTATCATTCAGCTGATCTAGAACACTGTTCAATTTGGGGGCCTTCCCAATGAGGAATTCAATGCCCATATCACAAATTTTTCAGAGGTCTGCGAAACATTTTGCAACCATAGAGTGTCTACTGACTCCATCTATCTTTTCCTCTTCCCCTTCCCTCTAAGTGATAAGGCAAAGGAATGGATTAAAGGATTTACACAACGATCCATCATCACATGGGAGGAGGTAGCCATGGAGTTCCTATCCAAATACTTCCCACCCTCAAAGATGGTAACACTGCGGAACGAGATCCATAACTTCGAACAGCATAATGCAGAATCATTATACGAATCATGGGATTGATTCAAGAAGATGTTGCACAAATTACCACACCACGAACTCCCAGTTTTGATTCACCCCCAAACCTTCTACGGAGGATTAACTAATAATACCAAGTCTGTGTTGGATATTGCTGCTTTAGGTATGGTAATGAGGAAGTCCCATGAAGAACTCTTCAAAATACTAGAGGACATGTATGTAAATATATTCTAATGGAATTATAAGTGGGGCACACAAAAACAAGGTATGCATAACATTGATGCCACTACCATGCTAGTTTCCCAGTTGGACACAGTGTCCAAGAAGATTAACGTGCTCAATCTGAAGAGAACGTCCTAAGTACATGCGGAAAACCATATGGCGTGTAGAGAATGTGGTGATAACCACATCATGGGAAAATTCACAACCTCTACTGGTGGCCCTTCAACAAGCAAGGTGAGTTATGTTGTAAAAAATCAAGAGCCCAACCTGTACCAGCAGTATCAGAATCCGGCATGGCGGGATCAACAATATACAATAATGGCCCAACAAAAGTAGAATCCTCTTCCCCAGCGACCACCCGGCTACATGCAACCTCCTTATCAGAACCAATACCAGTGGCAAAAATAGTCCCAATATGGCCCTTATCAGAAGAAAGGGTATCAGAACCCTCTCCCATAGTAGCCACGACAGCCACCACCTCCACGAGCTCAAAAACCACCTTAACAGGAGTACACCTCAAGGTTAAAGGATCTCATGAAAAAATTTATATCTACTGCTGAGACCAGGTTACAAAAACCAGATGCTTCAATTAAAGTTCATGAGAACCAGATTTTACAATTGGAAAACCAACTCTCTAGAAGGCAACCTGGTACTCTACCGGGCAACATTGAGAAGAACCTGAGGGAGGAGGCCCATACTGTCATGCTCTGGAGTGGAAAAAAACTCTAACAGAACCAACCCACATAATCAGGTGTATTGAAACCCCCTATTGATTAAAAAGGCAGAAATACCAGCCCATCCTCATCCGAAATCCCACAGAAGGAGGCTTCTCATAATCAAGGGAAGGAGGTTTTCAAACCCTTTGAACCTAACTTACCCTTCCCTAAGGGATTGAAGCAGAGAAAGTTGGACCACCAGTTCAGAAAATTCATGGACATATTAATGAAGATGCACATAAATATTCAATTTGTAGAGGCACTAACGCAAATGCTAACTTATGATACATTCATGAAGGAAATACTCTCCAACAAAAGAAAGATGGAGGATCTGGGAACCATTTCCCTAACCAAGGTGTGTTCTGCAGTCGTGAAGCATTCAATTCTTCCCAATCTCTTGGATCCATGTAGTTTTACTATTCCCTATACCATTGGATCATGCGAGTTTGGGAAGGCACTCTGTGCCTTCGGAGCCAGCGTGAACCACATGCCCCTTGGAGTTATCAAGAATCTAGGGCTCAACGATTTGAAGCCTACCCGAGTAGCCCTTCAAATTGAGGATCGATCCATCAAACATTTGAAGGGACTTCTGGAGGACTTATTGGTCAATGTGGGTAGACTGATCCTCCATGCTGATTTCATCATCCTCAACATAGAATATGATCAGGAGGCACCTCTTATATTTGGAAAACCTTTATTGGAAACTAGGATGGAAATCATTGACGCACACCAAGGAGAGTTGATTTTCTGGGTAGGAGATGAAAGAGTCTCCTACAATGTCCTCAAGGCTATCAAGCATGCATAATCACCCGATCATAAGGAATGTTATGTGATTACTACCGTGGATGATAGCTTGGTGGATGACCAGGTATGTTAATTTATTTCTGATAATTGTGTCATTCCATACATTCCAGTTGAAGAAGATCCATAAAACCTACAATTACTTGAAGGCCAGGGTGGATACTACTAGGTCCATTATCCACTAT
The DNA here is from genome assembly GCA_963277665.1 of Viscum album. Classification (NCBI taxonomy): domain Eukaryota; kingdom Viridiplantae; phylum Streptophyta; class Magnoliopsida; order Santalales; family Viscaceae; genus Viscum; species Viscum album. The sequence goes on from OY728146.1 coordinate 1,456,815,269, forward strand.
AGACCTCATGTAAATAAGGTATGTAGGTCGATCCAACAACCTAAAACAATGGCCCTTACTGAGAGAAAACCCCGAATATACACACCTTGTACCACCTATACACACAACGTGTACTTTTTCCTTTTCATTTTTCTATCTATTATAAATATATAGATTAACAATGTAATAAACATGGATGATTATAGTAGAGATGGTAAGCTCACTAGATTTTATTTGAGCCGCCCCCAGTTCGAATCCTCCCGGCCTACCATTGGCACGTGATTCATCCTTTTTCTTTTATTATTTTCTTACACGGCGCCTGTAGAAATTTGAATATATATATATATTCTTATAAGAAAACCCTTGGTGGGGATGGATAGGTTGGCCAACATCGTAACCCCACTCTAGAAGACTCGGGTTCAAATCTTGAAAACTTCCCCATTTCCATCATTTATCCTTTTAATAAAACCACATGGCCTGTCTTTCAATATACGTTGTGTGTGATATATTTTTCCTTACAAAATTAAAAATTTGTACATATAAAGTAATTCATGCAAGTAATGTTGGAAGATTGGAAAATTCTCGGTCCTGCGTCCAAAAGACCTGGGTTTGACATCGTCTAATCTCCCTGCTTCATCCACTTCCTGTATAATTAAAAACCACACGCCATTCATTTTCTTCTTTTTCTAGATTATAGGTCATATAAAATAACAACATATAGATGATAAATTACAGCAGTAGTACAACCATCGGTCGAGTGGTTGAGGGCTTACCTTCAGAATGACAGATCGCCGGTTCGAACATCACCCCAAGAAACATACCAAAGGTTATAGTTCTCTTTTTAAAATTTTAGAACACATGACGTGTATTTCCCGATACATTATGTGTATAGTTTTATATTTAAATTATGTATATACATATATATATACTTACTTCTAATATTTTAATAATTAATATTAATTATGATATAGTTTACTATAATAATTATATAGCTATATATATTTGTTTTATTAAAAAAATGTGATACACGGTGTGTAGTCTGTATGTACAGACCGTCTACCTCAGATACATATGCCACGACCAATGAGCTTCAGGTCGTGTCGTGTGGAGCCTCCCCTCTTCCCGTTTCTTTGCCTATATGGCACCCAAACTCCCATAACTCCAGTCTGTCGATTTTGTTCATTTCAGGTTCTCATTTATATTGCATTGCGATCCTCGGTCCAGGTACGCCTTTATACACCCTCTCTTTCAAGTTACTAGATGCTTTTTGGGTTATTTGTGAACAGCCTACTGCTCGGCTTCCATGGTACATACCCACGACATGAATAACACACGCAATGTAATTTTGTACATGGCCACACACTGGATTCTTTGAAATTTGAAACTACATGGTGTGTATGATTGGTACACACAGTGTACCTTCCCCCTTCCTACCTGAGTATACTTTCTCACAAGGCCTCGCACACCATTTTTCACTACACATTTTTTCTGTTCGTTACATTCCATGTATTTCATTTCCATCGGCCACCCCTTGTCAAGCCCCACCCCGCATGGACATGTTCCTCTGGTGATGTGCACGCCGTGTCGGATCCATACACGACTTGTCCTTTATTATTAGAATTGTTAAAATCGTGGTAGTGTCTTTAAAAATACTTGACCATATCCACTTTGCATGAATAATGCGTTTATATAAGGTACACATCGTGTACCCTATTCTGGTCTACCTTTTTCTCCCTTGGCATGTTTTTCTAGAGAACACGGGCTCCTACTCAGCTTTCACTACATGTCGTGTACTCTGGATGTACACGACATGTACTTTTAATTTTTCAGTTTTCTCACATTTTCTTTTTTTCCTTTTCATTTCATTTAGTTTTTTTTGGTGTTTCATTCTTTTTCAAGTTATGGCGGATCGAGATCCTTCCTACAGGAAGCGGACCACCTCTACCACTGAGGGCGAGAGGCCTATTTATTATCAGATACGACTCAGGCCTCCGATGCAGCCAGACCTAGATGCTCTGGTATACGACCTCCCTCCATTGGCCATCCTTTCACCACCCACTGCCTCAATGGAGGCTGGACCTAGCACATCCACACCTTCACCACCCCATCCATAGCCTTGCGCACCATAGTTTCTTCTCCACCGGCTGTAGCACTTCCTGGTCGCCCTTCTGTAGCTGTTGTCCCCACATTGACCACTTAATTTAGTGGGCCTCCATATACTTTAGCATATCCACCCCCAGATATAGCTCCTGATGTGGCACCTCCACCTAGACCGGGACCTGTAGGGGTTCCTTACCCATGCATGGTGTTCCCAATCACCGACTTGGTACACGATAGGATTTGGTGCTTCCCTCACCGCCCGATTTCATTGAGTGGATGCTCCCTCGATAGCAGCGTTCCACAGAAGCTCAGTATAGGGGGTGAGTTAGAGAATCTCACTGGACTCACTCCATTGCTTACTATTTTATAGGTTATCACTCCTATATTTTGTGATTTATTTTTGGATTTTTCTACCTCGTTCGATTTCGATGGATTTGAGTATCAAGAGACACCTGGTGATGTGGTACCTGTGGTTCGGTTCAAGCTGGGCGGCCAACGATTTTCCCTTACAATAACAAAGTTCGGTCGATGGTGCGGTTTCTACCCCCATCCCGTCACCCCACCCCATGTATCCTTCATGTCCCTTCTTGAGTGTTATGAGCACATTGCTATGTGGAATGATATTTCTTGGCCTGACCACCACTACACCCCTACCTCTTAGAAGAGTACCATTATCACTGACCCCATCCTTTGTTTTACACCCCGGTGTTTTACAGCCATTCTTTTACCATTCCATGAGGATACGGAGGGTCAAGACCGAAAGTGACATGGATCTACTTACCTGTTTTATCCATCTGGACAACCCAGACCTCCCTTACATTGCCGCCTCCTATATCCATGCCATGTTTATTGACTGTCAGCACAACCTGAATGGAGGGTTTTGCACCACCCGCCTTGCCCACCAACATGGGGTGTTTGATCCTTCATTACCCCATGACCTGTATTGTTCCCCCAAGTGGATGGACTATCTCGTTCTTATTCTTATGGGATTGGTCCGGAAGAAGGGGTTCTTACTTCCTTTCCCAGTCTCCACCCTGCCCACCTACTGACCCTCTTGCACCCGCTGATGCACCTCCTCCTCCTTCCCCACCCCCCTTAGCTTCCTCACCCACCCCATTCTACTGAACTCACTTTTTCAATCCTTCCTTCATCTATACCACCACCTACCCCCTTCCCCTGCACCCTCGGTCGGTCTCACCCTTTCCCTCCGCCTCGATACGATGGAGCAGTAGTTGGTTCGTATCGGCTGCCGCAAGGACCGCATGAAGCAGCTGTTGGGGCTTATTCTTCAGCATCATGGTATTCCATTTCAACCACCACCTTCCTCTACCTCGGTTCCTTTCCATTATTCTACAGCTCCACTTCCTTTAACTTCACTATCCACAAATTCCATTGTCCTCTCTACTGTGGGCCCAGTAGCCGCTACTACTGCAGCCACCACTACTTCTAGTCTAGGGTGTGATACCAAGCTTCTCATTACGAGTTCTTCATGTGTATGTTATGTATTCTTTTAGTGTTTTCTTTCTTCACCCCTCCCAGGTACTCTGGCACATTATGGGTTGAACTTTTACATCACCTTCCATTTTTCTACACCTAGACATGAGGGGAGTATTCTTTTTCCATTTTTTACTTTTCTTTCTTCGTTTACTTCTTTCCTTACTTCCCCTCAGTCTGGTCCTCTATTGTGTCCCCACCTTTCCATGTTCCTCTATTTCGGCACTTGGTGGACCATATTCGTTGTTAAGTATTGGGGCGTCTTTCAACCACTTTATTCTTTTCCCTTAACATTCTAGGATACTTCATTATTAGAAGATATATTTTAAAATGTCAATACATTTTGATAAACCATATTTTTAAAATAATAATGCCAAAAGTGGAAAATTTTAACAAGTTACAGGATTATTTTGGATCTTATGTATTTTTAATTTATTATTGATATAATTTAAATTGTAACTTGTATACCTTGGATAATTACATCGATTAGAATAATCAATTATTTTCAAGTGAGGACCTGATTGTCACTGTATTTTATTTTCCCACTCTTGAGAGGTATTCTAAACACTTTCTCATATTATTTCTAGTACCCTCATTGTTGAATTATTCTTAGAATATACATAACTACCATAATTTGCACGTTTTCTTTTCAAAACATGAATAATTTTTCAACTAAAATAAAATGATTGAGGCAATAGATTGTTTAAACCCTTTTATATTGAGACTTAACCTATATATTGTCTTTGTGAAGCCCCTAGAGACCATGTATAACCTTTATAGGAAGACATATTACAAGAATATTTCCCATCCTACCCTAATTCTATTATTATTTTGCATGATTATTCATTTGATCTCAAAAGAAGGGATTGGAATCACATGGCATACTTCTAGGAATTGTCATGAATTTATGTTTGGGGGAGAACCTCTTGATTATTCCTTGCTACAAGGGTTAGAAACCTCTATTCATTGAAGTTATTAAAGGTCTGCTTTGTTCAAAGAAATAAAAAAATTATACAAACAAAGGGGCATTATACACACTTGTTGGTTTGTGACTTCTACTCAACTAAAGGAAATTGCAGTGATGATATTATTTGATAAAAATTGTTGAGGACGTTTATAAATTTATTTTAACTTTGAGTATCTTTGTTGATGCTCCTTTCATCACAGAATCTAAAGATCGGAAAAGGGGAATATCTGAGCTCAAAGTGATTCATCCTTTGAAGAAAACATCAAAAATCGACAAAGGCATGAACACAGGATCAAAAGAAACTGCACCGTGCAAGTTATCTCACTATCGCGCAAGTCCACTTGCGCGACGACCTTGGTCGCGCAAGTGACTTGCGCGACCTAAGTGGTAACCACCCGGTAACCACCCATGGCCTTCTTTTTCCTATAAATAGACCCTGTAGGCCCCCCATTCGAGAGGATCTTTTTCCAAAAACTTGGATTGAATCTCCTGATGCCCAAGTCTCTTCTCAAAGCTTCCGGAACACTTCTAAGGTAATTTCATACCTAGAATGGAAGATCTAAAGAGAGGGAGGAAAGCCTAAGTGTTGAAACTCATCAACACTTGCGCACCTGAATGGCCAGCCCTTAAGGGAACTGGTCACACTTGTGCGCTGCCTTATTCCTTCAATAGAACTTGCGCGTCCATTTTCTGGGAAAACCTCAAGAGGATTCTAAAGGGTTTAATAAAGAGTCACTCAAGTATTTGAATGCTGGTTGAAAATCGCGCAAATACACCGTGGGTCGCGCAAGTATACCTATGCGACCAATACTTGCGCGCCCAAGTAAGACTTTCGCGCCTTCCAAGACTTGCGCACCCCTTCCTTTTTGGGTACCTTTCTTGCCCATTTTACCCCTCATAAGCCATTTCACCTTTCCTATTCAAGATTCCGTCTTCAAGATACTCTTCAAATCCATTTATGGCATGATTTCTTGATTTGACTTCCTTATCTGAAAGGAATTCGGTGGAATATCTCTCAAAACCTAGTGATTTATAAATCTTTATGTCACCAAAGATTGAGAGTTCATTCATTCAACCTCATCCTTTAAGATGAGAGAATCCTTAACCTGGGTCTCCTTTTCAGGAATAATCCCCAGTTATAAGTCCATTAATCTGGGCATCTTCCTCAGGAGTAAGCCCCAAATTCGTAAAGTTCCCAAACTTTGGCATCCTTTTCAAGAGTAAGCCCCAAACCTTAATTCCTTAACTTGGGCTTCCTCCTCAGAAGTAAGCCCCAATCATAATCCTTTAATATGGGCATCCTTCTTAGGAGTAAGCCACAAGTCCTCAAATTTTGGGCATCCTTCCTAGGAGTAAGCCCCAATCTCAAATATGGGCATCTTTCTCAGGAGTAAGCCCCAAACCTTAATCCCTAACCTGGGTCTCCTTTTCAGGAATAGGACTCAGTCATAATCTTGGGCTTCCTTTTCAGGAGTAAGCCCCAAGTCCCCTAACCTGGGCCTCCTTTTCAGGAATAAGTCCCAGTCATAATTATGGGTATCCTCTTCAGGAGTAAACCCCAAGTCCCTTAATTTCTCTTAAACAGTCCTAAATTATGTTTGATATGGGATTCCTCCTCAGGAGTAAAACCCAATTATCAATCTTTTCCTAATTTGGGTTTCCTTTTCAGGAATAAGTCCCAAGTTTGAGTATTCGAATCTCCATAAAGCAGATATACCTTTATGGACCCTATTCCTGGATTTTCTCCCTAAAAGTAAATCCTAAATCTTCATCTATCTGGGCAGTCAAACATACATAATCCCCAAACAATTTCTTATGATTGCATCTTTCATGGAAAAATTTTCTAATTTTTACCAATACCTCTTGTTTCTCACACCGAGAATGACTCACGTGAGCTTAGAGTGTAAAAGTAATTATGACATTCTTCTATGAGCCATCAATCATAAACGTCATACTCCATTACTCAAACTACGTAGGTTCTGATTCCTTTTCCAAAACAAAGGATACGTAGGTAGCCCATTTATGGGTTCGATCCCAACTTTGAAATAATCCATGTCCTTCTGAAGGACGATAAATTTCAAGTGCCCCATTGAGTGGCTTTAAAACCAGCCTGGTCATCATAATGACCAAGAGACTTTTATATAAATGTTTTGAAGGAACCATTGACCAAGAATCTCTTAATAGATACAGATGATTCTCTATTGATGAAGAACCTCGAATACATATAAAGGATTCTCTAAATTTCTTACATATTTAATCATTGATTGTTAAAACTAAAGGAAAGCTCATTTTATACTTGGTAATCTAATAAGGATTCACGAACATAACTTAAATCTATAAAGAGAGACCCGGAGTAGACAATAATTCCCCTCAAAAAAGGTGTGATGAGTCTGACCTCCCATCCCCTCGACCAATGCAAATTCATAAGCCTCATCAGTCCACAAGATAATGAGCTCCTACCTTTGGAAAGTAGGTCCAAACGGATGTGGAATCATTGGATGTTTCCGGTTCTACAAACAAACCCGTTAGAAACTGATCGGAACGTTTGTATCTCCCGTCCAGGAGGTCATCCCCGGATTCTGTGCGAAACAAAAATGGTGAACCCGACATGAATCCTCAACCAAGTTAAAGTGATATTCTTTTTATTTGTTAGGCCCCTTGGGCCAACAAAGCAATCATTGACATTTTCTCATCCAAAAGATGCAGTGGCCGGATTCATCTTGATTATGTCTGTTATATGGAACAGGCACTATTTTCTCAAGATCTTTTGAAAAATGGATTTCCTTAAATTAACCCATATGAATACTGATGATGTGAACACCTCTACTGTGAGGTCTTCTACTGTGAAAACCAATGCTGCTACTCCTGCTGGAATGTCGTCCGCTCTGAGGATGACATCACCAACTCAGCGTCTTCAACGCTAGGTTTCAAATGCACTGGTTAAGGAGTACTGTCGCAACCGTACTATCCCAACTCTGGAGGCCGCTCGTCAAGCCCTCCAAGTTAACAACTCTACCTGGTCGTCCGGACAACAGTGGCCAGCGATCAAGAACCAGCGGTGCTGACTACAGTCTCCAACCGTTTTGGGTCATTATCCCCAGAACGCAATTTCCATTCACTCCCTTACTCAGAGGAAGTGAATGAGCAGGTCCCTCGGGGCCTTAATTCAAAAAGACATGATTCCTTCCCGAGGGCTCCCATCAACAATCGCCTCCAGACTCGTGCGGTAGTGCGCCCTCAACATGATGAGGGTACCGACTCCAGGCATTCAGCTCAGGTTCCTCGAACCAGAGCAGGCAAGATGAACCGTCAGAGACGGAATCCGGTTAACAATAGGCAGGTTATCATCCCTGCCATCTCCGGAGAAGTCCACCAACCTAACTTGGTGGCGAACAACGAGCAGGAATACAAACTTACCTGTTTTAATTCCGCTGTCCAGCAGACTCGTCTGGAAGCATCAAGCCAATCCCGCCAGGCAATTCCGGAGGAGTACTATAGGCAGAAACATGCACCTGCTTATACATCACCAGTTAGTCAGCAGGCTCGTCTGACTACATATGATAGATCTCGTCAACCGCGTTTGGAAAAGTGTAATCAGCAGGCACATACACCTTCTCATACTAATCAACCCTGCCAATAGTCTCGCTTGGTAGCGTACGGAGAAGTCAGTCGAAAAGACCCTATGAAAAACAGGAGGCAGACTCAACTCTCTGCCACCACACTTGAGTATTGTCAGGATTCACTGACAGGAAAAGGAGGATAGGAGCAGGCACATACAACTACTCCAAGCCCGGAATGGACGTATATCCCCGTTCCGGCGGCTGAAGTCACCAAGCATATTTTGTCAATGGTGAAAGAGTAGAAGCAAATTCCTGCTCATATTCTGGATGTTTGCCAGGATATCATAACAGCTTCAGCATCATCTCAGGGACAGACACATAAATCTATACCTAGTAGTGGAGTGACACATCAATGATTCACTCCGGAACAGACACACACATCTGTTCCAGTCCAAGAGGGTTATGGGGAATTCTCCCCCATATCATATGGACAACCAAGTCAGGCGCATACACCTAATTTGAGTAGAGATCGTCAGCCTAACCTGACCATATTTCCACATCAGGCACATACACCTGCTCAGAGTAACCACTTTCGTTAACAAGTGGTTTCCAAAGCGAGTAAGAAGGTATCTAAGAAAAAGATCTGCCCAGCACAATCAGGAGATCGAAGGCCAATTTGCAACAAGGCCTTGCTCGATGCTGGAGTTCTTGAAGCCCTCCGACATTTATCTATCAGAATTCAAGATTCTACTCCCTCAGTTCACAATAACGGGAACATTAATTCTGAAGGTCTTCAACAGACACTTCCTCATGAAGGCTTGCTTCATGAAAATTCGGTCAATCTTGAAGTTTCTTCTTCAGATGAGAGCCACAGGAACCCTCTGTGTGGTCAGAAGACCAAGGAGCAAGAGATATCATCTTTTACTGTAACCCATTATGGTGGTCCTCCCCATGATGATGATCTTCGCTGCGAAAGTCCTATCCACAATAGTGATTCACATTTCCTGGAAAATACTACAGTGGATAATGTAGTGCCGAGAAATCCCTCTTCTCTTGAGGCACTTTCAAATGAAAAACCAGTCATATCTGATGCTTTATCGCTAACAAGTGAAATAATTTCTCAATAAGAAGATAGCCCAGGGTGTAGGTCATTCTTCAAACCACCCCTAAGTCATGCATCTTCTAGTTTGACCAATGATCTCTCTACCAATATTGTTGAATCCGTTGAAGCAACAAGGAAACGCCAACTCTGGTCAAAACAGGTAGAAGAATCTTCATTTAATGACAAAGAAGAAATGCTGAACATGAGGAAAAAACTGGAAAATGTGAGGTACTAGTCATGTTTTGGCCTTTGGCTGACTCCTAGTACGACATTACAGAGATGTTGACGGAAGATGGAATCCATGATATTCGTCTCAACATATGGAAAACAATTTGTCAATTGAAGAAGAAGGTATAATCTTATGATGAATATGGAAATCATCTTAAGATAATAGAAGGGATACAACGTCAGATTGATTTGGCATCTCTATCAGTCTCTCGGTATCCGAAGGCTGAAAAGCAACAGAGAACCCTTCAACGTTCATGCCTTGGCGCACTATGAAAATTGCGTCAGTTAATTGCCAATGCTCCATCTGATGTTTATATCAGAGGATGGGGTGTTCATGGAGCACTACATTTCATAGTGCATTCCAGTCAGTAAAGCCCACCGAAAATGGTCTCAGGCAATGTTATTGCCCATGGCCGGCCACAATCGATGGGCTTTGTTCATAATCAAAGGCTTGCTCAAGAACAGGCTTCAACTAGTTCCTCTCAAAATAAAGCATATAAAGAACAAGTTGTTGAATTTATCCTATATCCAGCAGGCAAGAATATTGCACAAGCCTCTCGTATGGAGAAAACACATCATCAAATGACATATGTTTCGGAAATCATCCAACAGACTGTTGAACCAGGTGATAAAAGTGGATACAGGTTAATGCATCCAGCTAATTTCCGAACTAAAATTCGCAAGATCAAGAGAGATTTTAAGAAGATCTCAGACATAGCATGTCAAGAGACACCCCAACTTGTCAGACTGGGGACTTCTCTAAATCAAACCTCAGAGTCAACAAATGGGATTCGAGGAGTTGAGCGGAAGCAGCAAGAACATCCCCAGTTCTCGAGACTGGGGACTCCTTCAAATCATCAATCCCCTCCTCAGAGAATGTCGGTCTTTTCTCTATTGGGGAAGAAGCCACAAGAGGAACGAAGAGAAAAAGTATCAGGAGATTCCCTCCAAGTTATAGCTCGTCAAGAAGTTCCTAAAAGATTGAATCAACAAAAGGTAATGTCTCATCAAAGGCATGAAAGAAGACAATATCACAGAAATTTTGATAGAAGGGATTTTATGCATTATGCATCAATCAATGTCATCAATGCCATTGTTGCTAATCCACCAGAGAAGACTCACTCCGAGGACTCAGATGAAGAGCGTCCTGCTCAAGAAAATGTATGCACCGATACAAATGAAGAAGGTGTACGTACACGAAGTCAAAGGATTACTCAGAACCTAGGTAATCCACTTCCCTCCCTCCAAAAGGTATCCAACAAAGGGAAGGGAAAGAATCAGGTTACATATCCTTCCTCTGAAGAAGTTCAATCACTCTCATTAGAGTAAAGGTTTGCACAATAGGAGGAAGAAATGTAAGAATTAGGAAGGTTGAATGTAGAACTACTTCAGAGTAGTCTTCTTCTTAAGAATGCTGAAGTCCGACAGCCGAAGGAATTTGTTGTAACTACTGAGATGGATCAAGAATATCCTCCTTTATCAGTACACCCTCAGAGGTCTAATCCTACGGGTCAAACGCAACAACCGTTGGCAGCACTACCATCAGTTGCATCACCAACCACCACGTCTGTCCAAGCACCATTCATTGCACCTAACTCAAACCAAGTTCAAACTGATGTATCTCAAAAGGTAATAACTATTATTGAGTCATTAACAGCTCGGTTAGAAACTATGGAAGGGAAACAGGTGAAAGTTCAACCAGAAAAGAAAGTTTACCCTGAATGGGTAGATTCAATTTCTCCTCCATCCAGTTTTGGAAACCCTGTTTTCCCTATTTTCAATGGATCAGGAGACCCTGAACAAGATTTGATGCATTACGTGTCTTGTTGTGATCCTATGATGGGAACTCCAGAGCAGCAAGAAGTAGTGAAACTCAGATGCTTCGTGCGAACCTTGCAAGGACCAGCTTTTGTCTGGTATACAAGCTTGCAATCCCGGTCAATCATCGGATGGGAGGATCTTCATAAAAAATTCCTTCTTCAGTTCAGATCAACTTTGCCAAAATTGACAGTTTTCGATCTTAAAAACTGCAAGCAAAGGGAGAATGAAAGAGTCTCTGATTTCATTGCTCGTTGGAAGGGATTAACATATTCCCTGAGTTTAGAACTCCCTCAGGAGGAACTGTTGCCAATCTACGTGGAAAATTTGGGTGACGAATTACGCACACCATTGATCCGTTTGAAATACACAGGAGGGTTTCGAGACCTTACTTCAATCTCTCAACAGATTGAAGATTCCCTTATAAAAGCTAAGGTTAAATCTCATGTAATTCCATCAGTTCCAGGAAGGAGAATGGGTAAAGCGGAAACTGCTATTGGTATGCTTAAACAAGCACATGTACCTATTTCTACATCAAAACCTTCATCTTCTCGAAGGGCTCCACCTCCTGAACGCCAACAACAAAGGCCGTTTCATCCAAATGATCAAATAGATCAACAAATAAAACAATTTGAGGTTTTGAAGAGTAAAACATACTCTTTCCGAAGTGAGAAAGTTCCTGGTTACTTCATTTCAGCTCTGGAAAATAATTTGGTTCAATTACCAGTGCCCAAGAGGCCAAACAAGGAAGGAGATGAAGACCGTCCCAATTATTGTCCCTTTCATAAAATGTTAGGGCATCCCATCCAGGAGTGTTTTGTCTTTAAATAACTCCTGCAAAAGATGGTCGACTTGGGACAAGTCAAATTGATGGGTTTTTCAGCTCATTTTGCGTGTATTACCGCTACAGATCCAGAGGAAGGAGGTGAGTGGCAGGAAGTCAAAAGCAAAACTGCGCAAAAATATGATGATTGGATGGTCAGAAAGACAATCAATCGGACACATTCCATTTTGCAAACACAATTGAAGAAGCCAATTGTGCCTCCTATAAAAGCTGCAGTGAAGCCTCCATCAAAAGACAAATCCTCAAAAGGGCAGCGCAATTCAAAGAAGAAAGAGGAATCAGAAGAAGATGAGTATGTATCGAGGCCTAAGTTGTCTTTCACTCTGGAAGATTTCATTCCATCTACTTCAAAGCAACGTGCACCACCCCACCAAACGGCACAGCCTAAACAGGCTAACAAAGCAGAGTCTTTATCAGACGAAGAGTTAATATTTGGTTATGTTAATATGATTCAATTAACAGATCCATATTCCAGTCTTGATGAGCCTGAATTTCCTATATCAAATAAGGGAATCCGAGGAAGTTCTAGAGGTTCAGGATACAGGGGAAGATGTGGATCTTTCTGAAGCCACTAATCTAATTCTACCCCTGCTAGCACTGTATATGCAGCAGAAACTCGTGGTAGAGACCTTCAGCGAGCTCAAAAAGAACAAGCAAGTTCTTCTACCAATGGCCAACTCAATTTTGGCATAGTTATTTTGGAAGACAGATTAAAGGTTCCATCTTCTTTATCTCAGCAGGTAAATGGATCTAATCAGTCTAATCTTCCAAAACCAAGGATGTTGCCAACTTCAATACAAGATGCATCAGCTTCCAAAGCATCTACTTCCAAGGTACCTGGTAAACCGCATATTCCTGTTGGGAAACGCAGACCTCTAGATCAAAATTATGATATATTGAAACACTTGGCCCATGTACCAGCCAAGTTATCAATTTTGGATGCTTTGAATCTGTCCAAAGATCTTTGGGAAGCACTCATCGAAGCTTTGTCAAGTCCTCATGAGTTTGAAGCTGAAATTGCTGCAGCTGAAGTCTATCACATAGAGATTAATCCTGCAGAATTCCATGCAGTGATATCTTTTACTGATAAAGATGAAGATGATGTTGTGCATAGGCACATAAAACCTTTGTACATATCTGGAAAAGTCAATAGTGTAGATATTCGAAGAACTTTCATTGACAATGGTTTAGGAGTCAACCTCATCCCCATTCATACACTTCGTCGATTGGGCCTCATAGAATCTGATTTATCTTTTTCTACCATGATGTTACAAGGATATGATAAAAATGAACAAGAACCACTGGGAGAAGTTACACTCAGAACTCCGTTTGGAGATCTTGTATCCAATTCGGATTTCATGATTGTTGATCAAGACTCAGCTTTCAATATCTTGCTTGGAAGACCCTGGCTACATCAGCATGCAGCTATTCCTTCATCATACCATCAATGTCTCAAATACTGTTTCAATGGTCAAGTTGGAACATTGTATGGTGTTAAGGCCTCGTTCAAGACATGTGAGTCTCAATACATTGAGGCAGAATTTTATCACATGAAGGGAAGAGAAAAATCTACAATGAAGGAAATTACCAAAGTTAATGCTCCATATGGTTTGGAGAAAATTCCAATAAATCCATTTACACATGTGAGTACATATTATGTGTTACCTATCAGTCAAATTGACAAAATAGGCCCAAATCAAAATACTCTTATGGAAAGATCCATAATGTCAATTACGGCAATCGAGCCAGACAACATGGGAGAAATTCGTAACCTACCAAGCAGTGATGAAAGCATAAGTGGTGACATTTTCATTTCATCTGATGAAGTACAACAAGTCTATACTTCGCCAATCAGACCAGAAGAAGTTATAGAAACATAAGAGGTGAATAATGATGTCGATTCTCAATCCATCATCTTCTCTTTATTTCCCAAAGAAGACCCTTTATCATCAATAGGGTCAGAAATGGAAGCTTCTTCTTCAAAATGTGAAAATTTTGACATCTCTTATGATCATGAGAATTTCGTTTTGTCATCTACATTGCAAGTAGAAATGGAAGAAATAGCACGTGATGAAGAGGAAGAGGAAGATCTTAGAGATGCTCCTCCTGCATTTGAAGAGGGTATCTCTACCACTGTGGATGAACTCAGAGAAGTAAATCTGGTTACATAGAAAGATCCATGCCCCAATATAATTAGTGCGTCCACGACCCTTGAAGAGAAAGAGATGTATATTTCTTTTCTAAGGCAAAATAAAGATATTTTTGCTTGGAATTAAACAGAAATTCCTGGGCTTGATCCTAATGTTTCTACTCATCATTTGGGTTTACCAAAAGAACATCGAGGATTTCAGCAAGCCGTGTGAAGAACACACCCAACCTATGATTCCAAAATTGAAGCTGAAGTGGATAAGATGATCAAAGCCAACTTCATCAAAGAAGATCAATATCTCAAGTGGTTGGCTAATATTGTCCCTGTAAAGAAGAATAATGGACAAATTAGGGTTTTCATCGATTTTAGAGATCTTAATCGGTATTGTCCTAAAGAAAATTTCCCAGTTCCGATTACAGAACTCTTAATTGATGCGACATATGGCTATTAAGTACTTTCCTTCATGGATGGATATTCCGGATATAATCAGATCCGAATGGCCCCAGAAGATGAGGAATTTACAGCCTTCAGATCCCCTCAAGGTGTGTTTTGTTACCGGGTGATGCCCTTTGGTTTAAAGAATGCAGGTGCAACATATCAACGCGTCATGCATCGTATCTTCAAACCTCTTTTAGGGAAGTTTTTTGAATGCTATGTAGATGATTTGATGGTTAAATCCAAACAACGTTCTAATCACATGGCTGATTTGGAAGTCATATTCCACAAGATTCGACAACATAATATGAAGATGAACCCCTTAAAATGTGCTTTTGGGGTAACCTCAGGAAAATTCCTCGGCTTTTTTGTACGCCATCTTGACATTGAAGTCGATCCTGAGAAGACCAAATCAATCCTTGGTATGTCACCTCGTCAGAATTTGGAAGAATTAAGAGGACTTCAAGGACACTTAGCCAATATTCGGCATTTCATCGCCAATTTTGCAGGCAAAAGTTTACCCTTTACCAAATTATTGAAGAAAGGAGTCATTTACCAGTGGACTGAAGAATGTCAAGAAGCATTTGATGTTCTCAAGAAATACCTCTTGAGTCCACCAGTACTCATGCCACCTGTTGAGGGTAGTCCACTTATCCTCTATGTGACAGCTCTAGAGCGATCATTGGGTGCCTTTCTCGCTCAAAAGAATGATGTTGGGAATGAAAATAGCCTCTACTATCTCAGTAGAACTATGCTTGAAGTAGAAACCCGATATTCTAATATTGAGAAGTGTTGCCTGGCATTAATCTTTGCAGTTCAGAAACTGAGACAATACCTACAACATCACAAGGTCCAATTGGTATCTCACAATAATCCGCTCAAATTCATCCTTAGTTGTCCAATGCTTACAGGACGTCTAGCAAGGTGGGCAGTTATTTTACAGCAATTCGACATTCAGTATGTGTCTCAAAAGGCAATTAAGGGCCAAGCTCTGGCTGATTTCCTGGCTGAACATCCTTCAGTGGAAGACACGTCTTCATATATTGAACTCCCTGATGAGGAAGTTTTCTCTATTCAAGAGAGTCCTCAAACATGGGAAATGTATTTTGATGGTGCTTCCAGAAGTCCAACAGGGAAGAAAATGGAAAATCCTAAATTCAACAAAGTTGGTTTAGGAATTGTGCTCATTTCTCCAGATAAGGTAGTGTTCCCTTATTCCTTTTTATTGTGGGAAGGTGGTACCAATAATGAAGCTGAATACCAAGCTCTCATTATAGGCTTGGAGTTAGCGCTTCAAGCACAAGTGAATCACTTAAAGGTAAAAGGTGATTTAGACCTGGTAATCAAACAAGTCAATGGGGATTATGCCATCAGAAAAGAATAATTAATCCCTTTTTATGATTACGTCAGAGAGTTAATGTCGGAATTCCCTTCAGAACTGACATTTTCTTGTGTCCCAAGATCACAAAATGCTCAAGCTGATGCACTGGCTAATATAGCCACAGCTTTAGCAGATCCAAATCGGGACGAGACAACCATCAGTATTGCCCACCGTTGTGAAATTTCGCCTTATGTTCAAGTCATAACAGAGGAAATTAATGAAATTAGTCCCATTCCTGAACCGTATGGTCATACTACAGGATGTATGTCACCTATCAGAGAATACCTTCAAAATGGAACACTTCCACCTGATAGAGCCGAGAAATAACAAATCCGGCGACGTGTGGTCAAATTTACTCTTTATGATAGCCTAAACCACCTCGAGAAAATTCTCTACAAACGTGGTTTTGATGGAGTTCTCTTCAGATGTATTGATGGTGAAGAGACAATGGCTGTCATAAAAGAAGTGCATGCAGGAGTCTGTGGTGCCCACCAGTCTGGACATAGACTGTCTGATCAAATTCGAAGGCTTGGATACTTTTGGCCTTCAATGATACAAGATTGTGATAATTTCACAAAGAAGTGTCATTAATGCCAAGTATATGCCAACTTCATTCATCAACCTCAAGAGTTGCTTCATACAACTAAATATTCGTGGCTATTTTCCACATGGGGAATGGATGTGATGGGACCTTATCCTTCAACTACGGCCAAGAAGTTTAAGTACATTCTTACAGCTACTGATTTCTTTTCCAAATGGGAAGAGGCAGTACCTCTCAATGAAGTCAGTTCTAAATGCATTGTTAGCTTCATCAAGTCTAACATCATTACTAGATTTGGTGTCCCTCATACCATATTGATAGATAACGGCACCAACTTCTGTTATTCTGAGGTGAAGAAATTGTATCAAGAATACAACATTAATTCCAACCATTCATCTCGGTATCATTCGGCGACCAATGGCCAAATAGAAGCCTTTAACAAGAGTCATTCAAATATACTGCAAAAGATGGTGGATAAAGATAAGAGGTCATGGCCTGATAAACTCTTTCATGCTTTATGGGCTTATCGGACTACCACTCGCAATGCAACACAGTCAACTCCATATTCGTTGGTATATGGAACAGAAGCAGTCTTGCCAATTGAAGTTCAATTGCCCTCACTCAGAATAGCCATTTTTGATCAGTTATCTACTGATGAGAAATCCCAAAAGCGATTGAATGAATTGGAACAGTTAGACGAGAAAAGATTGTGCACTTTGCACCACTTGGAAATCTATCAGAATCGAATAGCATGGTCTTTTAACAAAAAAGTTCGTCTTCGTTCATTCGTTCAGGGAGAATTGGTATTGGTTCTCAGAGCACCAATGATACTAGGAAAGAAGCCTCCCATGCTTGAACCAAAATGGGAAGGACCTTATTCAATACATAAGGTCTACTCCAATGGAGCTTATTCATTAATCTCAAAGGATGGATAACTCATCACGACTCCAACCAATGCCAGATTTCAGAAGAAATATTTTGTATAAACACAAAATATGGTTCCCAGAACCAAGATTCTTACAAGTTCTTCATACAGCAATAATCCAGTATGACTTTAAACTGCATCATCATCCACGGTCTATGCATATGACCTTAAACTATTTGCACTTTCATCCAACATGACGTTAAACTGTAGAAAAGAACTTGTCCCCGCAACATGACATTAAACTGTGCAGCACCAGTTCGTCCTTGCTATATGACGTTAAACTATACAGCAATGGTCTAGTATGACCTTAAACTGCAACTTCGTCCCACACGACATTAAACTGTGAAAAAGTTCCCTAAACCGTCCAGCATGACCTTAAACTGAATCATCCCTGGTCCATGTATATGACCATAAACTATTTGAAAATCCCTTACGTCCATCAAGACGTTAAACTGTGACGTCCTAACTACATGACGCTAAACTGTATAAAATTCCCTTACGTCCGGAAAGACGTTAAACTATATAATCATCAAAGGTCCAGCATGACATTAAATTGCACCATCAATGGTCCATGCATATGACCTTAAACTATTCGCACTTTCGTCCAACATGACATTAAACTGTGAAAAAAATCCCCAATGCGTCCAACATGACGTTAAAATGATGCACTCTTCTGTCCTCACTGCATGACATTAAAACTGCATAGTCCCCCTTTCGTCCAATATGACGTTAAACTCTATTATTCCCATCGTCCTAACTACATGACGCTAAACTTTACAGAACATTCATAATATGTCCTACATGACATTAAACTGTATTTTGTCCTTGCTACATGACACTAAACTGTGTAGCACCAATAGTCCTAACTGGAAGACTTTAAACTGCATAGTCCCTTGATATGTCCTACATGACATTAAACTGTGCATCGTTAAGGTTGTCGTTACCTCTTGTTTCTCACACCGAAAATGACTTATGTGAGCTTAGAGAAAACCTCAACCATAACACTCTCTTGGGGCCGCTAACCATATGTCGGTCCCAACAACATTTTTTATTAGATCGTTGTCCCTAAGAACAACTTGATCATTAATTCATTCTTTAATTGAACTACATGGACTTTGATCCTTTCCATCCATGCTGGGTATGTAGGCAACCTCCCAGGGTTCAAGCCCAAAAACAATCTCTTCACATCGGTTGACCACCATCTCATATGATGTCGATTTGTGAAACCACCCCTAGAATCAATATTTTTACATTGATTCAATTTCGTCCTTGTTATACGATGTTAAACTATACAACACTTTTGTCCGGTACGACAATAAACTACAATATTATTTGATCTCCTCATTTGAGAGAGAACTATTATTGACATTGATTTTTCAATCATGTTTCATTTCAAAAAGACTACGTGCATACATGGTAATCCCTAATTTTTTTATCTCAGGTTAAACCATCATTGCACTAAAGTCCCCTTTCACCCTTCACATGTACGAACCAAATTTGTAAAAAGGGTAGTTCTAGAACTAAGTGGGCTTGATTACCATCCTTATGGGATACATATGAACATTCGATTATCCCTCGAATCCAGCCCCAAGTCTTTTGGGCCTAACCAAAAATTTCACTTTCAGTCCCTTGGCTGAAAAATACTCATGAAAACACACACTGTGTATTCATTATTATGGTCCGAATTCTAAGACCCTAAACTAAGATTTCTCATACATTCATCCTGTACGACGTTAAACTGCATTTCAAGAACTACGTATGGCTTGATTCTCATTCTAATGAGATACGTAGAGAAGTCCAAAATTTCAATTCAGGACCCAGCCACAACATGATTATGGTTATCATTGACCTATGTATCTCTATATACATTAAAAAATACCCATATTTATGTGTTATAATCCTAACCTTAAATATTTTCAGATATTCATAACCCTTTTCATGACTTCTAGTCACAAAAATGTCAAACTTCTGAGAATTCTTTTGCCTGACTATGCAGCACGTGCCCATAGGTGGCCTTGCATAAACAGTCCACATAATAGACTTGTCAGCCGAAAGATTCTATTTATTTGACCATGCAGCCAATGCCCATAGGTGGCCCTGCATAATTCAACCCCCTAATGAGTTTGTTAAATGATGGTAACTTTATTCTTGGGAAGAATGTCTCTTTTGTCCTTATTTGTCTTAAACGACAGTATGTAGGGATCCGCATAAAATATCCATCCTTAATATATTTGACCCATATCCTTTTTCATGATCTGAAAGTATTCAAGTCTATGGTTTATTATTCTTCCCTACGTTTGGGTCAGCCTTCGTAGGAGTGATATTCATCCAGTTCTTCGATATTCTTGTTCGGAAATATCTTCTCCATATTCAAGTACCTCTTTCCATACAACAAACTCTATAATTTAGAAAATATGAATCCCCATAAACTTTCACTGGCTTTTAGCACTAGGAAAGTAAATTTCTGGGAGTTCTTTTGCCTGACTATGATGCACGTTCCCATAGGTGGCCTTGCATAAACAGTCCACATAATAGACTTGTCAGCCTAAAAATGCTATTTATTTAACCATGCAGCCAATGCCCTTAGGTGGCCCTGCATATTTCAACCCCCTAACGGGTTTTGTTAAATAATAGTAACTTCATTCTTGGAAACTACTTTTTCTAATGCCTTTTAGCTCTTTTTCATATCATTCCTCAGATTCAAATATTTTTAAGCCATAGTTTACATTTTTTCCCTCATAATCGAGTATGGTAATATGTTTTCAGAAAAATTGTCAAGGAATTGAATCAATTTTAGTACATTTCGATCAAAGATATTTCGACATTAAACATTATCCCCTTTATGTCCGGCATGAATGACTTTAAACTGCCCACAAAAGACAAAGGAACTCTGAATAAAAGTCATGTTCCAACTCACTAAATATACATTTTTGTATGATTTAGGTAATATTGAGAAATTAAAAGGTTCAAAGTTTGTAAGATTATTTGTAATAATCCTAGTAAAAATCAAACTATTCTTACTAGGACCATTGGCTTAAGTAAAATTGAAGCATGTAATGAAAGAATGCAGGTACAAATGATTGAAGACAAAAGTGTTTTTCATTGATACACAGGAGATAGAAAGACATCCACAGACTGGAGTCTCTTCTTTTTTTTATGAATTACAGAAGATTGTCAACATAAGTCTTCATTTGATGTATAGCATCCTAAGCTTTATCAGCAATTACTTGAAGCTCGTGCACTTGACCAGCTTCACTATTTTCAGCTTGCTGAAGTGCCTTCTTAGCATCTGCGATGGCTTTCATGACATTCATATGAGTTTCATCCAATGATTTATTAAGCTGATCAAGTTCCCCAGTAACAGCATCTATCTGTTTCTGGAGTTGCACCTGCTGGATGACATTTTCTTTGATTTTTTTCTTTAGATCCTTCTTCTTGGCAGCATAATCAGCCTCATCTTGGGATACCGCAGCCTCAAATTCGCCTATGTGGACTGACAATTTCACTCTGGTCAAATCTTCGTGACTTGTCTGCGCTTGCTCCCTCCTGAAAATGATCTGTTTCACAGCGGCATGGATCTTTTCATACCCAAAACCACCAAGTCCCAGTATAACAAATTGGGATGACAATCGAGGAATTTTTTATGGTAGCTCTTCTAAAGGCACCCTAGATATGATGTTCTATATGTTGTTCCATGCCTTACGTCGTGAAAAGATGAATGCTTTAAGCATCTCTGGATCTGATTCAATATCATCGTCAGAGGGGGGTATGTAATCTGGAATTAGTGCACTTAAAGAAGTGCCCTATCCTGCTTCCCCCCCTGATTTGTGCTTCTTCACTTTCAATTC
Source organism: Viscum album (assembly GCA_963277665.1). Classification (NCBI taxonomy): domain Eukaryota; kingdom Viridiplantae; phylum Streptophyta; class Magnoliopsida; order Santalales; family Viscaceae; genus Viscum; species Viscum album. Next base: position 1,456,836,640 of record OY728146.1, read on the forward strand.
CTGTTGGGGCAGAGGCTGAGGCCTCACCTCCAGATCTAGTCATTGCAGTTGATTGTCCTGCATGATTAATTGAAAGATTTAGTCAGCTTCAAAGGATAACAAAAGAATAGATTGTCTTGCGAATAAAGTACAATCACAAATATTGTTATCCCTTACCCAAGGATGGTTCAGCAACCTGATAAGAATTCTCCCCATCTTTCCCGGTCTCAACAGTATTTTCAAGATGGGTCTCAGGAGGGTTTATTGGGTTTAGCTCTACTTGAGCTAATGTTTCTGCAATGATAGGGTTGAAATCAATGTCCACACCCTCTTCAGGCATTGGAAGTTCAGCAGCTTCTACGGAAGAAACTGCATTTTGTTTTCAGTCATGGTTAGAAGTGTAATTTTTTTTAAAAAAATTGGGCGAAGGGTATCACTGACGCCCATGGTCTTCTAAATCACTTGAAAACTTAGCATGATCATATAATTCTTCGAAAGTCATTCCTTGATTCCCCATTTCATCCAATGATATTTCAGAATCCTGATTAGTCTCACCAGTGGGAGCATTTGCTACATCTTCTTGCTGACTTATGTCCTGCAACCCATGACCCTGGATAGCATCTTCAGCAGTAGGAGGGATACTGAGAATGGATGCGTGCTCTTCTCCAGGAAAAACCAAGTCAGCTTGGGTCTGTGATTGTTCTACAGAACCCTCCAAGGCCTTTGAAGAAGTATCAGTCCCTTCCCTCAAGGGGGAAATTGAAAAAGCCCCTGCAATCCTCAGAAATATGTGTAACCATATGATTATGGGTATAAGCTCATGATTGTTCGAAGGACTTACTACTGCCAATGAAATGTTTATCTATGGATTTACTCCTTCGTTGCCTTTTCTTCTTTTGTTTTTTTGGAGTATCAGTGGTCTCCCTTAAAGGCACTTGGATTGGCGAATGGAAGGTTGTGTCTAGCGCCTCATTCATGGCCTGCTGGCCTGGAGATATCTCGCCTGGTTCGCGATGAGAATCAGCAGCAGCCCCGATAGCAGTACCACCAGGGCTCTACTATGGCGAAGGAACCCCAGTTCCTTTCTTTTCAAGCTACGAGATGAAAAAAATAACTTCCTTAAGTAACAAAGCTTCAACTGAAATCAAGTTGCAAAGAAAATAAGGAATGAAAACTTACATCTTCAGGAGCCACGTACTCTTGCCATTCCTCATCTCCAGAACCACCAGCCCCCTCAGTGGCGCCACGATCAATCATTTCCTTCACCCGCCTGGTGATAGGAACCGAGTCATCAGTGGCATATATGAGCATTTCAGCTCTATGATGTAAGCTCGCACTTCATTGGGGTTATCTCCGTATTGATGATTTTTAGAAGCTACAAGATTTCCTATTCCAGGAAGTTGTAGGCCCTCACACAAATCCAGCCAGGCGGTCTCAGTACCACAGTATAAGCTCTGCCATAGCTGAACAGCCTCTGGTCTTAGATATAAAGGTTGTGAGGAAGGTCCTACAATTTTTGATTTTAATTTCTTCCCAGCTCCTGCAACTACAGATAGAGAATAAGAAAGTAAGAATTATTACTTTATAAAGTAGCAGTGATTGAAATTATTACAATGAAATAACTCACTAGGAGTTGATGGAGTGGGTCTTTTAATTCTGGCCGGAGGATTATATCGGGCACGAAACCGCTTTGCTTCTAGTTGTACCTCATCATCCCCATCATGATAATCCGATGAATCAGTTCTAGAAGAGGAGTCTGTTGAACCTATTTCAGGTGGAGAAGCGTCACCTTCATGAGGAAGGGTTTCTTTCTCTACAGTCCTCTTCCTCTTTCCCACTTGATATACTTGATGATTCAATATCCCTTTGGGGTATGATGATATCCAGTGTTCGGCATAAAATGTAGTCAGATTATGTGCCGCTTTTTCAACTGGTAGATCAAATACTCACCCAGTCTTCTCTCTTGATGTCAGCAACCATAGTTGTCGAGCAACCATCAGATGTTGCTATAACCTGACATGTACCGGAGGTGATACAACAATCTGTTGCAAACATTTGAATTGGCGTGCAATTATATATGGAGCATAGGCCTCACATATGATTTCTCCATCAATACTGGCTACTAACACGCCATCCCTGCAAGCTAGCATGTATGCCCTCAAATCCCAATGGTCTGTCCCATCATCAACAAACCGCCCAGATGACAGACTTCCATAGGGAAAGAAGTTGAATTCTTTAAACATGCTCAGCCTTACTTTCATGTCATAACCATTAACATCTAATGGAGCAATTCCATAGAATGCTTGCACTAACGGTCTGAAAGAGCTTCCAGGAATTTGTAATCCATTCTGTACATTGTAAGTCATGAAGTGAGCGGCGATCCATCCCCACAAAACCTGGAACGGTCCCACTATTCTTAAAGGAGATTTACCCAGGAAGACATGTAGTAAAATCCTGTGAATCTTTACTAAAATGGGGGTAGCTAACCCAACCATTTTTCCCTCAGCCAACTTTTCTGCAATGACGAAGGTCCCTGGCCTAACGCCTCCCTTCTAATCCCTGACCGACAAGAGATAAACACTGAGCGACATTGCCAAGAAACCCGCCAGGCGATTTTTCTTTGGATTTTTTTGATTCACTTTATATCCCTACTTTTCAAACTCTCCTGCTTCTAGAGTTGACCAAGAAGTGCTAGGAGATCCTCTCTTCTCATGTTTTGGACAAGTGGTAGGACGTCTGGGCCTGGTATCCTTGGATTTCATTTTCTTGGATCCTTTTTCTTTTGGCTCCATCCCATTCTTCTCAGTAAGAAACACATTCATCCATTCTTCCGGATGAATACCTTTTCTAAAATGAGTTAATGAGGTCTCTGAACTCTTGAGCCTATGGAAGATTTTCAATAATTATCGAGCTGAAACAGGAGTCTTCTCTGAATCATTCCAAGTCACCTTGGGAGGAATGAATTCATCATACATATCGCCCAAAATTGGAGCCCCTGAAATCTTGTGGAGATCCCACAAACTGATACCTACTTCTCCATGAGTCAAATGGAATGAATTAGTTGCTGGGCTCCAGTGGCTAAGTATCTCTGGCAATAAGTTATCATGTATGTAAACATATGTTTTCCCAACCCAGACAGCTTCATATATTGCAGCTCTCATTAGATCCTCGATAAACTCTGCGCAGGTCTGTCGCACCTAGTATGCCCACATCCAAGTTGGCTTCAAACCTCCCCCAGGACGGAAATCCCAACGTTTCTTCCAGACTTTGGATTGATCCATCTGATCATTTTGGATGATTGAAGGATGACAATGTGGTTGAAGCTCAGGTGTATGATTTTTCAGATCTGGTGTGCAAGGGCTATGATGCATAACATAAGCCTTCTCCACTGTTCCCGCAGTGAGAAATACACCTCCACCTGAGATATTTTCTAAAGAAAAGTTGGTATAATTCTGAAACCACGAAAATTGAAGATAAATCTTTACTTCTGGAATAATGAATTCTTGTAGAGGACCATAGCCATACAAAGGTAGATATGTTCTTTGAGAAAAGTTGCGATGATGTTTCTTCAGATACTTAGCCAAATCTGGAAGAGTACTATCCTTGACAGTATAGTAATCATGGCCAATGATGTTCATCATATCATCTATCCGCTTGCTAGCTAGTTCACCAATTAATCTGGGTCTAAGAGCCATTACTTCTTCACAAAGAGTTGAATAAATTAATTTATAAATGAATTAATTTTTCACAAAACTTTGTGAAAGAAATCAAAAAAATGTCTAAAGGAATTAAGGCGCGCAAGTATGGAGATTCCGCGCAAGTGTTACATATGCCACACAAGTTTTTGTCGCGCATGTGTCAAACGCACAAGTCCTATTACCTCGAGAGTAGCACGATAGCGAAGAAACATTGGAAAAGAGACTTGCGCGGCGAAGATAACTTGTGCGGCGAAAGCTCGAGAAATTCGGGATCAATTGCTATACACGGCCAAAAGCCATGTATTTATAGTCCAGGAGGCCTATCTGCGCGCCGTACCCAGTGCGCTTAAGGCCTGCGCGACACAACCTTGCACGCCGCCCTCTGTGCCCTGAAGACTTGCGCGCCCCCCTTTTCCTTTGGATGGATTTGATTTCCTCAGAGTCAAATCCTCATTTCTCTCCGGATCCAACTCTGAGGGGGGACTTTTGTTGACGCTCCTTTCGTCACAGAATCTAAAGATCGGAAAAGGGGAATATCTGAGCTCAAAGTGATTCATCCTTTGAAGAAAACATCAAAAATCGACAAAGGCATGAACACATGATCAAAAGAAACTGCACCGCGCAAGTTATCTCACTGTCGCGAAAGTCCACTTGCGCAACGACCTTGGTCGCGCAAGTGACTTGCACAACCTAAGTGGTAACCGCCCGGTAACCGCCCAAGGCCATCTTTTTCCTATAAATAGACCCTGTGGGCCCCCCATTCGAGAGGATATTTTTCCAGAAACTCGGATTGAAGCTCCTGACTCCCAAGTCGCTTCTCCAAGCTTTCGGAACACTTCTAAGGTAATTTCGTACCTAGAACGGAAGATCTAAAGAGAGGGAGGAAGGCCTAAGTGTTGAAACTCATCAACACTTGCGTGCCTGAATGGCCAGCCCTTAAGGGAACTGGTCACACTTGTGCGCTGCATTATTCCTTCAATAGAACTTGCACGCCCCTTTTCTGGGGAAACCTTAAGAGGATTCTAAAGGGTTTAATAAAGAGTCGCTCAAGTATTTGAATGCTGGTTGAAAATCGTGCAAATACACCATGTGTCGCGCAGGTATACATGCGCGACCAATACTTGCGCGCCCACGTAAGACCTGCGCGCCTTCCAAAACGTGCACGCCCCTTTCCTTTTTGGGTGCCTTTCATGCCCATTTTACCCCTCTTAAGCCATTTCACCTTTCCTATTCAAGATTCAGTCTTCAAGATACTCTTCAAATCCATTTATGGCATGATTTCTTGATTTGACTTCCTTATCTGAAAGGAATTCGGTGGAATATCTCTCAAAACCTAGTGATTTATACATCTTTATGTCACCAAAGATTGAGAGTTCATTAATTCAACCTCATCCTTTAAGATGATAGAATCCTTAACCTGGGTCTCCTTTTCAGGAATAATCCCCAGTTATAAGTTCTTTAATCAGGGCATCTTCCTCAGGAGTAAGCCCCAAATTCTTAAAGTTCCCAAACTTGGGCATCCTCTTCAGGAGTAAGCTCCAAACCTTAATTCCTTAACTTGGGCATCCTCCGCAGGAGTATGCCCCAATCATAATCCATTAATATGGGCATCCTTCTTAGGAGTAAACCCCACGTCCTCTAATTTTGGGCATCCTTCCTAGGAGTAAGCCCCAATCTCAAATATGGGCATCCTTATCAGGAGTAAGCCCCAAAACATAATCCCTAACCTGGGTCTCCTTTTCAGGAATAAGACTCAGTCATAATCTTGGGCTTCCTTTTCAAGAGTAAGCTACAAGTCCCCTAACCTGGGCCTCATTTTCAGGAATAAGTCCCAGTCATAATTATGGGTATCTTCTTCAGGAGTAAACCCCAAGTCCCTTAATTTCTCTTAACCAGTCCTAAATTATGTTTGATATGGGATTCCTCCACAGGAGTAAAACCCAATTATCAATCATCTCTTAATTTGGGTTTCCTTTTTAGGAATAAGTCCCAAGTTAGACTATTCGAATCTCCATAAAGCACATATACCTTTATGGACCCTGTTCCTAGATTTTCTCCCTAAATGTAAATCCTAAATCTTCATCTATCTGGGCAGTCATACATACATAAGCCCCAAACAATTTCTTATGATTGCATCTTTCATGTCACAATTGTCTAATTTTTACCAATACCTCTTGTTTCTCACACCGAGCATGACTCACGTGATCTTAGAGTGTAAAAGTAATTATGACATTCTTCTTTGATCCATCAATCATAAATGTCATACTCCATTACACGAACTACGTGGGTTCTGATTCCTTTTCCAAAACAAAGGATACGTAGGTAGCCCATTTATGGGTTCAATCCCAACTTTGAAATAATACATGTCCTTCTGAATGATGATAAACTTCAAGTGCCCCAATGAGTGGCTTTAAAACCAGCCTGGTCATCATAATGACCAAGAGACTTTTATATAAATGTTTTGAAGGAACCATTGACCAAGAATCTCTAAATAGATACAGATGATTCTCTATTGATGAAGAACCTCGAATACATATAAAAGATTCTCTAAATTTCTTACATATTTAATCATTGATTGTTAAAACTAAAGGAATTCTCATTTTATACATGGTAATGTAATAAGGATTCATGAACATAACTTAAATCTATTAAGAGAGTCCCGGAGTAGACAATAATTTCCCTCAAAAAAGGTGTGATGAGTCTGACCTCCCATCCTCTCGACCAATGAAAATTACTAATCCTCATCAGTGCACAAGATAATGAGAGCCTACCTTTGGAAAGTAGGTCCAAACGGATGTGGAATCATCGGATGTTTCCGGTTCTACGAACAAACCCGCTAGAAACCGATCAGAACGTTTGAATCTCTCGTCAAGGAGGTCATCCCCGGATTCCGTGCGAAACAATATTGTACTTTTATTTAATGAATTTAACCTCCTCTTTCAAGCCCCAGAGTAATTTTCACATCTTTATCTACCAACTTTAAGACACAAAAACATTTAAACCTTGATGAAAATCCCTCAGGATTTTTGTAAGTCATATTTTCTATAGTGGAGAACTAGATTTCTTGAAAAATCTCTGGATAGAGTTTATATATCATTGATTGAGAATATCATTTAATAAAAAAATATTGACTGTGAGTAAGATATTGGTGTGGTAAATCATCAAGTGGATTGATTATTTTCAAAAATGGGAAACATGTGTTAAAAGAGGATGAAAGTAGTTATTTGAATTATATACGAGGCATGATTAGAATATCTCCTGGATTGAAACTGTTTTGTATTATATTTGAAATTTTCTCCTGTAACTTATTATTTACATTTATGATTGACTAAATTTCATCCTTTTAAAATATAGACTCTTTTATTTAGAAGTTGAGATTTGCTTGAGGGCAATAAAATGACTATGTATGGGGGAGTTTGATGCACCCAATTTGTGTACACATTTTTTTATACACTATTGAAAAATAAGAACAAGATTTCAACAATTACCTTATAATTAGGGAACAAATACATTGATTTTAGTGATCATGTTCATTTCCAGGAGGATTTGGTCTAAATACACAAAAAATTGAAGAACTGAGAAAAAATTTACAACTACACGGCGTGTGGTTATTTACACGCCTGGTACATTCAATCTCAAACACTGGTTGGACAGAAGAAGTACATGACCAAGTAACTAGAAGCTGCTATATGCCATGTTCACAATATACATTCCGTGTATACGATTGTAGAAGCGGTTGGTGGATGGGAAGAGATTACATGCCCATGTGGCCAGCTGAAGGGGACACACCATTTTCCACTAATACACATCGTGTGTACGGTTCTAGGAGAGGTTGAAGGATGAAATATGAGTCTACACACCATGTATAGAGGTTCTACAGTCCATATACATTCGCCAACTAGGAGGCGCTGTGTTCCAAGTCAAAGATGGCGTGTTAGGCTGCCTACCAGCAGAGAAAACAAAGGCAAAAATGCATTGAGAAAAGTACACAATGTGTACTTTGTCTACATGCCGTGTACTTATTTTTTCTATAAAAATAGGCCTTGTCCTTCGGACTAGAGGGAGGATTGTGTGGGAATATTGAGTGCTGAAAAGAGTCGAAGTTTTGATGGAGAGATGCTCTATCATCATACTACTATCATTCCACCCTCTTCCAAAGAATCATATCCACCTTGATGTTTCAATCATGATCACATCAGGTATCAAGAGTTTTGTTTTTATTTTCTTCTCCACGTGTAACTAAACACCCAGTGTGTTGGGGTTGTTGGAGATGATGAGTTTTAATTTAAATTAAGTTACTATGAATGTTTTTGTTTTATTAACCTCTTAATATTCTTCTTAAATCACCTCATATTATCACTAGATATTCTGTACCAGACCAAGGCCATAATTTTCAGGGATTAAAAAGAAGAATACCGAAGAATAATTTCATGACCACATGAAGTATTCGTCTACTCAAAATGGACTAAGCCAAATAATGATCTGTTAAACACTATCAATCAGACCAAGGAGTTTGGTTCTTCAACTCTGAATATAAATTTTACCGGACCAAGGAATTTTTTTTACAAATTCAATCCAGAGTGGTGGGATATCATGAAAAAAACTACCTCATAATAAATTTTATTTTATAATCAACTTGTTATAAATCCATAACCCCAACACATTTCTATCTTTATTTGCATCAAAATCATATTTATTTTATTCACTTTCATTTTAGTAATTAATTTGTTAAATGAAACATAAAACCTATTATTCTTTTTATATCCAAAAAAATGAAAAAAAATCAAATCTAAATTCAGTAGCCTTCTCTAAAATAGAAATAAAAACTATGTTAAGAAATATAAAATAACCTCTTAATTCCCTATGGATCGACCCCTCACTGGTGCTATACATGTTAGGGTAAAAATAATTTGGGACACCGGAAACATAACTTCAGTGAAACGAATCACCATATATAATGAATCCCTTTATTCTCATGATATTATAAAATTTTTATTATCTCAATTATTTGTATTCAAGAGTCTCTCATTTGGTTAGGAACTCTAACTAAGATATCATTTTAAATGATTTAAAATTTTATTCTTCTATATATCTTTCATTAATGTCAATGTTTTAAAAATGGTTTTAAGGTTTTATTTATATGGAAATTAATGTTTTAAATTAAAAATTATTATACAATGTTTCAAATTTCATTGGGACACTTTGATTCAAAAATCTATTTTAAATTGCTTCTTGATAAATAGTGATACTTATAAATGTTTTCAGGAAAAGTGATATTTCTCTCACAGATTTTTTCTGATCATTTTCAACTACGTTAACATCCTTTAAGAGATATTTATCCTGACCACGGTTGATTTATTATGATACAAATATTTCATACTATATTGATGGTTTTGTGATATGTTCAACTATGGATGTGTTATTTTTATAACATTCATGGTTTATGGACAAAGTATTGACATTTCGTGTTCTAGTTTTAATACTAATGTTTATGTTATGTTTAAAAATTTTCATATGAGAAATGCATTTGACATAGTAACTGATGAGTGAATCCCACTATAGCTCCTCGATGCATCGGTAGGTCACATGAGACAAACTAGTGTTTTGGCACAAGGATTTGACAAAATATTATTTTTAGTCTTGGCACAAGGCCTTGACTATGTGGTTATGAAGTATGGCATTATTCATTCCATAATTATGAAAGTGGCTATTGATATATCATGTGATTATTCAACTAATATAATATCCTGGTGAATAAGTAAATGGAATTATTTGATTTTATCTTTTCTACATTATGCAGAATTTATTGTTTAAAAGGATTTTTAGTTATATACATAGCCTTAAATGTTTATTATTATTTATGATAGATTCTTCTATATTGTTAACTACACTAAGTATCTGAGCTCACCCCTTTATATGTTTTATTATTCCCAGGATACGAAGAATTTTATTACGAGTGACCTTTCGGGACAGTCTAAGGGATATGAGTGTGTCCTATAGACACTATGTTGTTGTAGTTTTTCATTTTACAATGTAATGTAAAAATTATAAATTTATCTAGTATTTCCAAGGCTATAAACTAATCAGTCATTCAAGAAATGATTCTTTGTATCATGAAAATGTTATGTATTAATGCACCGACTCTAGGAAATTTGTGTCGGGGCGTTACAATTGGTATCAAAAAAAGTGTAGTACAATCCTTGGAATCTAGATTTAGAAAAACTCTGATTAGATATCATTACCCTAAGAATGACATTGAGTATTATTATATAAGAACTTCCATGAATCTTGCTACTATAGATATTTTTTATGTTTTCCAAGAAATACATCCTTGTCTGGATACGAGCAGGTAGAGGCGGCTCTAGCACAGATGTACATTGGGGTAAAACCCAAAAATAACACTTTGAGCTAGACTTGAATGGGAACTGGTGCCCGATAATGGGTTTGGATGCAATCTTGGTTACAACACTCCCGTGGGATATGCTTATGATAATTCACATTTTATTTACAAACAGATTTTAATTATTTTAATATAAAATGTGAATTAATAACCTTGGTTAATACTATGGTATTTTAGATTGAAAATATGGTGTTATGATATTCCCTAGATTAGTTTAGGACTCACTTTAAGCATTCGTGTGTTAGTCAATGCCTAGATTCCAATGAAGTCATAGTAACATTAAACATGATGTACCTGGTAGGAACGATGGTGTAAATGAGCAACAAAATTAAATATTGATAGAAGTAAAATATATCATGTTCATGCCGAATCAGTTTTCCAAAAATATAGTCAACAATATATATGTTAACCAACTCCCAGACACAACAAAGAAGAGAAAGGTAGTGAATGATTAGAGCTCCAGCAGTGGAGACAATGGAGAAAAGAAATCTTAATTTCCATCATGTAGGAAATGTGGAAGGACAAACCTAGAAAAGTTTCTCAATGGAACAAAGAAATTCTTTATGTGTGTGAATGAAGGACATAATTTAAAGAAATGAAAAGGAAAAATGAAGTGTAATATGGAAGAAAACAAACTATCCTAGGAATCCATTTACATTCATTTTCCAAAAATATAGGGGACCTGGGCATTACCCGAGTGAATGCCCTATTTGATAGGATAACCTTTTGTTCAAGGACGAACCTATATAGAAATAAATGGATAGTGAAATGTCTAAATGTGTTAATGCTCTTTGTTGATGGGATTACTTTGGAAGACCTTTCTCATGTATGTGTAACCCTCCTGTTTGTTATGTGAAAATGATTTTTTAGGAAGAATTTTCTTTCCTATTGTTTATATAGTTATAAATAACCATTTGGGTTTATATGATCCTTAAATTTGAGGCAATTAAAAGTTATTAAATTTTGGGATGAAAATTCGAGGAATGAGATTACATTTGGGGTGAAATTATGTTTTAGTTATTTTGATGAATTTATCTCATTTTTGGAATGTTATAAATTATAGTTTTTGAAAAAGGACAACACGCAGACCGTTTGAAAACCCGTTTCATAGGACATAGCTGTGGGAATCGAATCCTCAACCGTAGTGTGATTGGGATTTATTTCATTCCACTGGACTACATGAAGTCCCTAGTTATTGCGACTAATTATTTTTTGTTAAAAGATCTTATTGATCAATAATGTGTTGATTTTGGATCTTATGTCTTATCCAATGGATATCTATAGTATAGGAAAATGATTTGGTGATTAAGTGATAAATGTTATTTTGGAAGACGTTTGCTCTATTTGGAATACTATATGACTAAGGAAAATAAAATACTATTGGATTTCATTTAAGGAGTAATGGTGGATTTTTATCTATGTTTTTATTTTGGATTTATAGAGATTTCAGTTATTTATGGAAATGATTAACCTATCATAGAAAATATGTGATTAGTTTAATTAATTTTATGTATGTGACTTTAAGAGTAGTCGATGATATTTGGAGATACAATTTAACGTGGAAGAATATGTAATCAAATTGTTCTATGTTTTTTATTTCAATATTAGTTTGGATTATACTAAATTATTTTAAGGACAATTGTTTATTGAATGGTATTTATCGAACTTTGGGTATTGTTGGTTTAATTTTAGAAATTAATATTAGTATTTCTTTCTCTAAAGGATGATCCTTTTGGGGATAATCTGATCATGTACTAACCATTTTGGTTTTGGTTAATCTCTAAAGATAAGGTAAATACATATAGTTTATTCATTTTGGATTATGTGATTCTCTAGAAGTAGATTCTAGTGATTCAGGTGTGACCAAGTGATCTTGAATACTAATCATTGGAAAAAAATGAGTTAGTGGTAGAAATTTATTAAAATATGAAACTCTACAAAAAAAATAAGTATATCTATTTATGTTCGTAGTCAATATCATATATAAATTCATCAATATTATTAAATGGATCTTAAAACAAAAAACGCTTTCTATTTAATTTTTATAATAGGAAATTAATGACCATTTATCCCATCACAATTTTGTGGTTTTCTTGTTGTTAACATTTTACTAATCATGTTTTCTATCACTCTCTAGCAGAACATGACTCTTTGTTTGTCTTACATATCCATGTTTTCTACATTGAATCCTAGAATGAGTTATCTCAGGTGACCTCTATACTTCTATTTATTTATTTTAAAGAGATAGTTTTATTGACTCTTTTTCCGATGTGAGAATTTTAATGAAGTCCCCAAGCCCAATTATAAAATTGTGAAGACAGAATTTCCAAAAGGGTGGAAGAATGTATCACCCCATGATTTCATTGTAAATTATTTTCATTGATGTAATTCAATAGCTTACGCTACATGCAACACTGAGTTTGAGGGCACCATGACTTACCGAACTAGCCGCTCAAAACCATTTAAGAATAGTATTAATGGAATTTTGAATTTTATATTCTCTATATAATTTTAGAATCAATATTATGTGTTTTTTATACATATTATAAGAACAAATTCATTTTTCAGATAAAAGAAGTATTTTTCAAAAAATTTAATTTTACCACATTTTAATGGAAAACCAAATTTAAAACCAAAATTTGACACTTTTATATATTAAATTAATGAAATTAATATTTTCTTTAGAATCTGGAAATAAAAAATTATTTTGGAATAATTTTTGGTGCTTTTCTAATAACTTTCATATTTTGATTTTAATTGAAAACAAATTTTCTAATCAAACTAATTTATATTATTAAATTATATATTTGAATTAAGGTGATGTATAATTAGATTATATTTTTATCATTTAATACAATTTTGGTTATTATAAGTAATTTCACATTTAAATTTGACATAAACGCATGTCAATCTTTTGATTGTTTTTAATTTTTAAAAACTCTCTTTTCAGTTATAACATCGAGAATTAATTTTTAATTATATAATTCAACTTCTCTGTTTTGAGTTTGTTAAAATAGATTTCATTTTTGAATTCAGAATATTAAAATTTTCTTAGGGTAATGTTTTGGTATTTTTCTGAAAACATACAATTTTTGATGAATAGTAGAAACACTACATTATAGTTTAAATTCGACTTTTTATTTAAATATTTATTTATTTTATTTAAATTTTATTAATTCAATATAGATATATAATACCTATATAAGTACAATGTAATTTATTGAAGTAATTTTATAATAAAATCAGATGAATAAAATTTTATTGAACTTTATACCATCTTTTACCAACCTCATAGGAGAATTTGAAAATTTGCAAAAAAACATAATTTTACCGCTTTTGTAAATTGAATTTCAAAATTCCGAGAGACATGGTTGAAATCAGTCAGTAATATTTGGTTCTATAAAATGAATTTAATTCTTTTTGAATAGTAACTTTTGACTTTTATTTACAATGTTTAAACGTAAATAGGGTAATTAAGGGTAAATAATATACCACAATTACCCTAAAACATGTCCTAATTTAATTGGATAATTATAATTTGACCAAAAAAAACCATTGGAATAATATATAAACCACCATGGTCCACTTGGATTTGATTAGGACATTTATTTTTATTTTATTTAAAGAAGAGTTAAAAGAGTTAAAATCGAAGTTTAATAACTAAAAAATTTGTAATATAGCGTTATACATAAGATAAATTCGACTATAAATATTCATTAGTAATATAAAACAATTTCATAAATAATGTTATTTTATTTATAATTTCTAGATATTAAAAAATTAAATATATTTATGACACAATGATGATGCAGTAATTACATTATTAATGAATGATTTAAATAATTTATATTATAAATATCTAAATAAATATAATTTGAGACGTTTGATGAATTAAACTAATTTTATTGGATAATATGACATTTTAGGGTTGATTAAAATAAAATTTTCCGAAATAATAATTTTTTTTAGAATTAAAAAAAATAAAAAATACAAAATAGTTCCCAAATTTACATAAAACTGTTTTTAAAACAAATATTATATTATTAATTGTTATTCTATTCCTAAAAACCAAATGTTCAGAAAAAAGGACTATATAATATTATTTATTTCATTAGTTAACCACTTGAGGTTCTCTTGGAAGTTTATAGTATGTTTATTAACCATATAATTTAAAAAAACAAAGAGACATACTAATCGTCAAACTATTTAACATAGAGTTGAATAAAAAAGATAAAGTTAATATAGTGAACCAAACCTATCTAAAACCTATTTTAGGAGTTTCTTGTGACCCCTCCTCACATTATCCTTGAGAAAAATTATTTTTGAGACATTATAAAACGGAAAAAACTAATTATAAAATAATATTTCACGCTTTTCCTAAAGTGACCCTCACCTCTCTTATAAAAAGGCAATTTCCCTTCTCTCAAATTTACACCTCCAATGCCTTTTGGATTATAAAACCCTAGGAAAAATATACTACAAAAATTCCTATCATTATCCAATAGTCATATCTTTAGTGAGGATTCCAACCTAAGGAACCCTTTTTATCAAATCAAAAGAATGAACCTGAAGAAGAGGTAAATATTGCATAACCTCTTTCAAGTACTTTTCTTCTTCAACATCCACTTTATTTTTTTTACATTATAAAAAAATAAATTCAGTATCTTATATATAATTTGATGTTATTATAAAAATGGTACAACCCTATTCATTATTCTATCCATCCTATAATTGAAAAAGTCACCATAAGTGCGTACGTATGGATTACCGTGTCCATGTCGTGGTGTAGTTTGTTATTCAAACACATCCTCATTTAAATGGGTATAATAATGAGTATAAATTATGTAAATAATAAAAATAAAATTATAATTATTCTATATAAATATGATATACCATCCAATTATATACGATTTTAATATCAAAAGAATGATATTGAATCTCGTGCATACGTACGGATTACCGTCTCCACGAACGCGATGAGATTCATTCTCATTGTATCCATTCAAGAATAATTTTTATTTGATAATTAAAAATAATGTTTACAGATTTAAAATCATTTTGAGTATTAATAAGATACATCATATCCATAACAAACATTACTTAGGTAACAAATCATATAAAGGAGAACGAATCAGTTAACACCCGAAACGATGATACTGCTGAAATATCACTAACATAGAAATATTTGAAGATCATATATGAGATTATATTAATGTATATGGTTCATTATTAATTTATTATAATATTTTTAAACATTTTTTATGAGGTTATTGTACCCTCATCCAAGGATAAGTACAGGGTAAGTGGTTTCTTATCTCACTTTTAATTCTGTGAGATTTCGATTGTTCGCCACTTATTTATTGTATGTGGTGTATTGTGTACTTCCATTTGATATATATTATCATGATTCTAGTTATATTCATCACATTATGTTACTAATTTGGTGGTTATTATCTTTTGGTCATACAAGTTGATAGACTACAACGTGGTAAGGGGTTTTCATCTCACTTCTTATTCCCTTGATATTCATGCTATATTGCAACTATTTCTTTTTGTGTGGTGTATGTACTGCCCATGATTGTATTATTTGTGTAATATAAATTAATTAATGGATATTTACAACTTCATTGGATGATTATTCTTTCATGGGGTGTATATTTCATTAGTTACCAAATCGCTAATGAAATTTCAAATTTTAATTTCTTCTAATTGGGCTTTACGCATATTTCATTGATTAAATTACTCCAAGGTTATGTGTGAAATAACTATTTATTTACATATGTATTAATTTCTAGTCTCATTTGTGTGGATTTAATTTTTTTACACATAATTACACCATTGATAAATTCTCATGTCATTGATATAAACTTGATAATATTAATTTTAACTCAATTTTTATTCATTGAGTTAAACATCCAAGTCATTAGTATTGTTTTTACAAGAATATGTGTGAATATACTCTGATTGATTTAAACTGTATATCCAATCATACTGAGTGTATTTATATATTTCTCACAAAATTATGTCATTGATTTATCCTTATCCTAAAGATACAATCTTTATAAAGGAGTTCATCTCAACTTACATTCCACTGAGGCTTTTTTTTATTATGCACAAATTCACTTTTATTTGGTGTATATACTGTAATTTGACATAGTATATAACAAATCACTTTATTCTCATTATATTATAATGATTTTATTAACTCAATTATTTATATTCAAGCATCTCTCAATTTGTTAGGAACTCTAACTAAAATATCGTTTTAAATGTTTTAAAAATTATTTCTTCTAAATATTTCTCATTAATGTCCATGTTTTAAAAATAGTTTTATGGTTTTATTTATATGGACGTTAATGATATAAAATTTAAATTCCTTTTAAAAGATTCAATGTGGTTTGGGACACATTGATTCAAAAATATATTATAAATAGATTCTTGATAAATAGTGATACTTTTATATGTTTTCATGAAAAATGGTTATTTATCTCAAATATTTTTACTGATAATTTTCAACTACGTCAACATCAATTATGGGATATTATTCTTGATCGAGGTTGATTTATTATGATAAAAATATTTCATTATGTGTTGAATGTTTTTGGATATGTTTGAATGTGGATGTGTTATTTTTATACCATTCATAATTTATGGATAAAGTATTGACATTTCGTATACTAGTTTTAATACGAATGTTTATGTTATGTTTAAACATTTTCATTTGAGGAATGAATTGGACATATTATGTCATGGGTGGAGCCCACTATAGCTGCTTGATACATTAGTAGGTATCATGAGTCAAACTAGTATCTTGGCCTAAGGCCTTAACAAAATCATATTTGTAGTCTTGGTACAAGGCTTTGACTATGTGGTTATGAAGTCAGGAAATATGCATTCCATCATTATGAAAGTGGCTATTGATATTGCGTGTGATTATTTGAAAAGTATAATATCCATGAGAATAAGAGAAATGAATTATATGATTTTTTTCCATATTATGATAAAGTTCATGTCTAAAAAGATTTTTTTAGTCATGTACATTTCCTTAAATGTTTATGCTTATTTATGAAAGTTTCTTCTATATTGTTAACCTTACTAAGCATCTGAGCTCACCTCTTTCTATGTTTATTTTCCCTGGATGTGAAAAAGTATATTATGACTGACCTGTGTTGATAGTTTAAGGGATATGTGTGTGGTATATGGACACTATATTTTTTTAGTTTCTCATTTTATAATGTAATGTAACAATTAGGAATTTATCTAGTATTTCCAAGGCTACTAAATTGATCGGCATTTTGGGACATGATTCCTTGTATCATGCCAATGTTATGTAATAATGCACCGACTACGAGTAATTGGCTTTAGGGAATCACATCATTATTATATAGATGTGAATAATAAATAAATATGTTATATATTATTTCAATTTCATTTTTTTAATGACATAAATATGGCCAATGAAAGAGAACCAGAACGTATTCGACCAAACATGCATTGGAAAATGAAGCAGTTAATACATGAAAAATGAGTAAAAATGCAATATTATTACCAAATGGATGATAATATGATCATATATGAAATTATAATAATTACTATGATTCTATAATAAGTCAATGAAATTATTTAAATAATTATATAGGAGGTTTGGATACATATAAAAAATAGATAATATAAGGTAATGGACAATTTTGCAATCTCATTATTATCTGAGATTGTTTATTCATATGTATTTATTAGGGTATATTTTTCATCCATTTCAATAAATACTAAATAAAAATTCCAAAATATTCTTATATCCTTTTATCAATGGTTAAATTCAATTTTACCCATTGGTGAATATTTATTAAACAGTATGGATGAAATATTTTTTCGTTTTCGGTATGAGGTAAATTTTGACATTTCCTACAAAAAGTATAAGAATATTATTTTTTTACATATATGGCATGAATTAAATTTTTCTTCTTCATAATTCTGTATTTTCAAGAATCTTACACTACAAGATTTGACGGATAATTTCAAATAAAATATTTTCTTTTTAAAAATGTTGCATTTTGTAAAAGAATAAATTTTTTAAGAAGAAAGGATATTTTTCACCAGAATTAACTAAAAGTGTTTTATCAAAATTAATTTCCATATAAGATGACATTATTCAATAAGGATATGTTTTAAGTATATTATCCCTATTATTCTTATGGTGTAATATGTTTATGATCGGGATATATTTATGAAATAAATTTATTTTACAATGATTATGTTACGACGGAATGATGTTTATGTAACCCATTTCATATATTGGGATATGCAATGATTAAATATTTATGTTTTAGTGGCACACATATGTATGGTTTTTATTATGTGACAATTCAGATCTATATCTCCCTCAAATGCATTGAGTAAATTTTTATATTGCATTAGATAGATATTAATGGAATGGGAAGTAAATTTGGTTCATCAATACATGAATGGAAATGAAAGTTAATCTAGTTTGATGTTATAGGGATGGAATGAAGAGAGTAATCGATTCAGTAATATACATTTTAGTTAATAGTGTACTAGACAGTGAGTCTCGTTTAATATTGACATGAATTTCTACACTTGTGTTTTTCCAAAATTATTTGTTTTATGCTAATGCTATTTTATCATGGTTCTAGTTTCTTTATGATATATTCCATTCATACTACCAATATTTATTTCATGACTGATTAATTTGATATACCTAATTTATGTTCATGTTTTTACATTCTTATTTTGTATGTTTTGTTTGATGTTGTCTATTTTTACCCTTACTGTTAATTTATGCTCACCCATTTAAGTTTTATTTTCCACATGATAGGAAAATGGGTGTTATTCAATATATGAAAAAAGGGTTCTAGTTTTGAATGAAAAGGAAGGAAATGATGTAGATGTTTCATGAACATGTTTTTAATGTTTCTGAGCTTCCAAATACTATAAAACAATACGATCATTGGGTGTCATTTTGTGCCATGTATTATGTATTCTGAAAATGTAATGTAATGTCCATGTATTACAAGCATGGGTATTTACTATTGGTATCAAAATGAAGGTTTATTTAACCTTTGAAACAAGGATGTGAAAATTTTAGTGATATCCCCATAAATATTATTTAGGATATGTCTAAGTACGACCTATGGATAAGTCAAATTATAGGATACAATGCTACAATTTTGTTAAATATCATGGAAAAAATATGATTAATACTAAGATGTTATATATTCCATAATCATTCAAGGGATTATGTGTTTTTCTAGTACTATTATTACCTCTCCCACTTTTCGTTTTTGGGTTTTAGAAAAAATATGGAAACAAGAGGATTCATGATAATGGAGAATATGATAGAAAATATAATGATATTCAACAAGAGAAAACTAATTATGTTGGATTTGGATATGGGGACATCATTATTATATCTAATCGTAAATATTATAATATGATCTATAATATCAAAATTTTGTGAGTTTCATCACCCATATAAAAAGAGAAATATTGAATTTCATTGTGACCATAGAGGAAATATAATTAATTTGTCCTCATATATTTATTATAGGAAGAGGAATCAAGGTGAATGATTCAAATGAACTTGAATTTTTATTGGTGTGTAAAATGGGGACCCAATAATTTCAATGGAAGAAGTTTCGTTATCACAAAGAACAATGATAATGGTATTGGTATGACATAAATGATGGTAAAATGTTTTAAATGGGGAATGTATTGGCATTATTAAAATCAATTCCCTAGGGGAAAATATCATAATAATAATTAGCATCATCATATGGGTTGTATTTATGTTTTAGATGATGGAGAGACTATAAACAAAAAATGAGAGAATTAAGTGTAATGGAATAATATGATGATTCTTGGTCACTTGTTTAGGAAGATAGTGGAATGAATGAATTTTTCAGGGATAATGTAGTATAACTAATTTTATGTTATTATGGAATAAATTAAACTATTAGGATTGTTACAATATGGTGTTTCATTAGGTATTTGAAACTATATGTTGAATGGTACTAGTAACCATGGACAATTATTGGGGTAATAAGTTGAAAAGAAATGTTTAAGGGAAGGATAACCCTTAATTTGGGAATGATGTTGACATGTTGGTTATGAATTTTTAAATTGGATGGTAATTATTTCCTTATAACTGGTTAAGTATTTGTTGAAATGTGTTTTAAGACATCATGGATGAAATTTATATCTTTTTGGAATTAATAATTAGGAAACATGCATGCTTTCAATATGGATATATGGTAATTTTGGTTATTATCAAGGGAATACATGAATAAGGTGTCCAGATGTTTGGAATTTGACCAGAAAGAGATACCTAATGATATATGGGGGTAAATTTTATTAAAACATAGTGAACCTTGTCCTATTGTTTTAGATTTTCATCTTTCAGATGTCTTGTAATGTTTTCGATTAATGGAAAGGTTATGTTAAAAATCATATTGACAGTGTTATAATAAATTATTATCTCACCGTATGTGGAATTATACATATTTTATTACTTATGATCACCTTTTTGTTTTGAAAAGGAAATATGGAATTACCTATAATTATATTTATGGATCACATGATCTGTTAACACTCCAGGAATGCCAAATTAATCTTCATCTCTTTTCATAAGAGATGAAGTAGAAATTGTTCAAGGCAAGACCAATAGTGATATTATACTGAAATCAAGTAATTATTTCTTCTATTTTATTAACCATTAGGGAAAGGATTGTGATAACCAAAAATGTTATCCAAGTACCTTCTAATTTGTTGAATCAAATACCCCTTAAATCATCACATATTTATGGATTGTTTATTGTTAACTTTCTTCTATAATTGTTTTCTATTACTATCCATCATAATTTTTGTTAATAATTTAATTCAATATCCATGTTTTCACTTCCCACCTATTTTTATATATGTGGATATCCAGTGAGGTGTTACATTGGTTAACCATTATGTTTCAGAATTTTTTTTTCTAAAAACAGTGTTTTAGTATTCTTTCGACAAAGTGGGTTTTAATGAAAGAAACATTAAATTAGAAAATATTTTAAAATTACGATAAATTTATATGGATAAATTCATTTTATGGGGGGTATAATGTAAAAACCAAATACTTTTAATCGCTATAGTAATTTTTTTAAATTTCATTGATGTCATATGTTGTACGCTACACTATGATAAGCTTGCGCTATATTAATCATCGGCTTACCTGGTGTTATATGAAAATCTATGCTTGGAATGTGTTATACACATTTTCAGGTTTTTTGATAGAATTAATTTCACATAATAATGAGTATAAGTGAACAACTAAATAGTACAACCAAATCGTTATAATGGTTGGTATGAATAGTAATAACATTCTTATAAAAAACTATTTAAATGAAAATAAGAGAGTTTTAAAATAATAAAATCCCTCTTGATGGAATTTATCAATGAAAATTATATGTAATATATTAAATATAATTTTTATAATTAATCTTATAGGTGTCTAGACATTATATAAGAACAAATTCAATTTTATTGGAGAAAGGAAGTATTTATAAAAAAAATTACTTTTGTCACATTTTGATTGAGCACCCAATTTAAATATAGTTTTGAAAAATCTTTATATATCAAATTTGACAATATTAACTTCATATTTTAATGTGGAATATAAATAATTACTTTGATTTATTTTTTGGTTTTCTCTAAAAAGATTTATTTTTTGATAAATATTGAAAATACTTATTTTTAATGAATTAATTATATAGTAAAATTATGTTTTTGATTAATTTTAAATTTCAATTAGTTAATTTTTATTCAACTATTGTTATTATAAATTATTTTAACTATTAGTTTATTATAAAATCATTTTCCATTTAAAAATGGACATTTTTCCAAGAAAAACTATTTTTCATGACAGTGTATCAGTTTAATGTTTAATTCTCAATATTCTTATATTTTGAAATTTTAAAATTGAATTTAAAAATTGAATTGAAGAGGTCAAAATTTGGAAGGAAGTCTCGTTTTATTTTTTGTTAACATGAATAGTAACAATGGTAAATTTTGTTACCATATTAAAGGGTAAATTATTCAATTTAGCTAAAAATAAAATTATAATGACTATATAATTACAAAAACCAATGAAAAAAATTTATTTTATTAATATACTTCTCTATTAACAAATAATTGTTGAAATCATGTCTTTTAATATGCAATTTTCTCTGAATATGACTTACAAATTATTCAAATCAAAGAATGTCAAAAAAGGTCATTTCCTTTTTCTTTAATAACTATTATGTATGAACATATGAACAAATGGGTGGTACCAACAAAAATAAACGTTATTTTTAAACCTAATAAACATATTTCCATAATATAAATTTATTATTGATGTTTTTGGCCCATTTAGAATATATTAAAGTATGTATAATATTTTATTTAATGAAAATTTAATTATGCGACATTCTTGTTTAAAATAATATATTTTTTAAATATGTTTATCCATAAGATATATTCAACTATAAATACTCATTTGAAATATAAATTTTTTTTATTTATCTTCGTAATTTAATTGTAATTTTTAGATAATAAATAATTACTTTAAAGGTTTATATATTGATTATGCAGAAATTATTTAATTGATGAAAAGTAAATATTTGTTTTATTAAAATGATAATAACAATTAAAAGTCTAAATAAATTGATCATATATTATTTATTGAGTATATATCAACCATAATCATCAATTTATTGTGTTATGAACCATTTGGATCCTAATCTAAAAGATCATGACATTTATAATATTTTATTTACAATGATGTTAAAATCGTCACATTCTTGTTATAATAAATAGAACATTTTGAATGTGGGATTATATAATAGATATATTATACTATAAATATTACATTGAAAAATATATGATTTATCATCATCATATTATTTTATTTTTAATTATTATTCAAAAAATAATTATATCAAAAAATTACAGAAAACTATTATAGCAATTATTTTATTAATGGAAATATCAAATTACTCTGATTAAAAATATTAGAATAAATATTATTATGGATAATTAATATATCCAACTAATTTTTTAGATTACCATGTTCCCTTAGGGATATAATAAAATATTTTATTCTGGGATAACATCTTATCTTGAAAATTTTAAAAGTATAAGAAATGAATAGTGTAAAAATTGTTTATAGATAATTTGTCAAAATAATGATATATTAAATTATTTAAAAATCATAAAAAAATGTTTAAAAATATAAAATATTTATTTGATGGTATAAATTGTTCGAAATATTTCCTTTATATTCTAAATGTTATCAAATAAATGAAAATTACACTATTTTAATTTTGAACCATTTGTAACCTTGGATAAAATTAAAATAGAATAACTAAGGTTTAATTTAAATGATAAGGTTAAAATTGGAAAAACAATTGTTAAAAATTTATTGGTTGATTATATTACAACCTTATATTATATAATATTATAAATTATGACAATTTTTTTTGTTATTTTGTGTTTTTATTTTTTAGTAAATTATTATTTTTAAAAATTCCAATGGTTCCACAACCTCAATTTTAAACGGGAACCTCCTTGCTTACATAAATATGTCAATTTGAGCCTTAAATATAAAAAATACCCAAACCATTTCCCTTCTCAACTACCTTAGTGATATTTTATAGGATATGGTCTTCTCAAAAGACCAACACTGGTTCCTTTTAAGGGTTATCTAGAGGGAACTTTTCGAAAAAGTGATTATCTCCAATACCAATTAATTCAAATTATTTCTTCTTCAAATTCATTTTTAAGTTGTTTCCTTTATAAATTAAGGAATCTAGTATCAATACTATACTTATATGTAATAATTATTATGTATAAAAATATTCCACCTTCTATCCATCATATGAAAAATGAAATCACCACATGTGCCTACGTACAACATAACTTATCCATAACGTGGTGTAATATGTATTTCACCACCAAATGATTTGGATGAGTATAATGATAAAAATAATAACAATATTGGATTATTATAACAAGTAACATACTCTGAAAAATTTATATAACATCCAATTCAATACTATTTCATAATTAAAGGAATGATATCAACTCTCGTGCAAACATACGACCTACCATATCCACAATAAGATTCCATTCATTCTGAATGATAACCATTGAAGCGTAATTATATAAATTTAAAGAATAATTAAATATGAAATATGTTATGTAAATATCATATTTAAGGATATAACTATGACAAGAGAAGGATAAACAAAACTTACTTGACATAACATGCATAAGAAAATGAAGCAGTCAGTACCCAAATAACGAGTAATAATGAAATATTGCCACCAAACAGATGACAACATGATCATATAAGATATCATAAATATGACTATGATTATGGAATAAGCTAAAAATATTATTTGAATCATTATACTAGAGGTTAATATATATATATAGTATAAAATTATAATGTAAGGTTTAATGTTTCAATCTCATTATTATTTGAGATTGTTTATTAGTAAATATTTACTAGGGTATATTTATCAGCCACATCCATGATTTCTATGTAATTATTCCAAAATATTCATATTTCCTTAAACAATTGTTTAAATACTATTTTACACATTTTTTATTTTGTATTAAACAGTATGAATGGAATCTTTTGGACTCACCTATTTTGATAATCCAAAATCATATATTGATAATCTCAAATCATATTTTCTATACTCCCAAATCCTATTTTGATAATCCCAAATCATATTTTGTTTTCATTTAAGTGATATACTAGTCTTCATTCTATACTAATCATGTTTAATTAATGTTTCATGTTCTTATAGAGTAATATTCATATACTTTCAATCTAACTGCTTGATTGGTTAAGCTTAAAGTGTAGAATTTATCTATGTACAGAGGTCACCGTTATAGAGGTTACCGTTACAAGCATATATCTACAAGGTTACCACTACATGGTCACCAATAAAAGCTTTCCATTACATGTTTACTGATTCAAGGTTACCGATATTGGATTACCGCAACAAGGTCACCATTACCAGCTTACCGCTACAAGGCTACCGATACAAGGATACCACTACAAGGTCACCGCTATCTGGTTACTGCTACAAGGTCTCTATTATAGGATTACCGTGATAAGGTCACCATTACATGGTTAATGTTGTGAGAATACTATTAAAGGTTACAGTTAGAGATTGGAGATTGCCGATGTACACTAATTATTGAAGCCTACTGATATGAATTCTACCATTACCAGTATATCAATGCTTACTCTTTCAGGCATTTTCAATTTCTCATTATTATTCTAACATACATTTTTTATAAAATAAATGCTCTGAAATTAATTAATGCTGATTATAAATGTTTAAGTATACAATACCGTGGACAATATGAGGTACGAGAAAGCATGAACCTAATCTACACATTCCCATAGTTGGACATCAAATTTAAAAAGTGAAGAACATGAAGTAAATAAGTAGTGAAAAATAAGGTAGGAAAATATTCACGAACATGGGTACAGGGTTACATGAGAAGGGTGTTAGATCTTACTCGCTAGATAAAAAATACAAACCATCCAACACTAAGATCCTGATCCCACAAGCATCACGAAGATCATTCTAGGGTAAACTTCTTTGGTGGTGTATCAAATCTTGATCAAACTCCAGAATCATAAAACTGAAATAACTTAGAGTTTCGAAACTCTGTTTTGAAGAAAAGTTTCAGAAAAAGTATCCAACATCAAATTCATCAGTCTAAGGAGTCAAGAGCTGAACTGCAAAAACATAGAGCCTTCTAAACTCTTCCTCATCAAAATTCCTCTACTGTGTTTCATTATTTTACATCTTAGTGAAGTGTGTGTGTCTTTTTATATCACACACTATATCATGTGCTTGAACTGGAGGATATTGAATATCCTCACATAAAACATCACTTTATCTATATTTCCAACGTATAATGGTGGAAGATATCATGTGTGGTCGTTATTGTCTGTTTTTCCCACGAAGAATAGCAGTAGATGGAGTGTTCCCTGGATAGTTTTTTAAAACTACTGTAAATAATGATATAGGATGTGTATCAATTTTGAATATAAATTTCTTGGTCTAAGGTGATCACCAAGTGGTGTGGACTAGTTTTCGACTTGATACTGAACATCTTGATTAAATTGTTGTGCAAATCTTTGCATACTCTATTTTTATTTCATATGCTTCTTATATTTTTTAGAACATAAAACTATTTTTTATAACACATTGATAGTTAGTTTTGATTATTGTGTGAATTTTATTAATTTAGTAAACATGTTTCAAAAGTTGAATTGGTGTTCTACACTGATTTATCGTAGGATTAATCACCCTTGGAGAAACCTGTTGATCAGTTGAACATTTACATTTCTACTGCCTTAATTAACTGGGCCGTTTTAAATTTGGGGTTTTTGAAATGATAATTATTTTAACAGAAATTTTAAATTGGAACTCATTTCATCCCCCTCTTGAGTATCCACTCCAACCAACAGAATCTTTTGTCTTTTTTTTCTACGTTGTGCATTTTGACTTTTCCGACAAAAGTATGAGAATAATTTTTTTTAAACATATATGACATAAACAGATTTTTAAGCCTTCATAACAACGTAATTCCCAGAATCTTACTTTATATTATTTCATGATTATTTTAAAATAATATATATTCTTTTGAAATTATGCGTTATATTAAAAAAATAAATTTATTTTGAAGTGGAAACAATAATTTCTTTAAGAATCAATTTCATGTGTTTATAAAAATTAATTTACATCTAAGAGGAAATTATTTTATATGGATATGTTTCAAGTAAACTATCCCTATTAATCTTTTGGTTTATTATGTTTAGGAAGGAATGATATTTATGAAATCAATTTCATTTACATGGATTATGTTATGGGGGAATGATGTTTAAGAACCCCATTTTATTCATTGGGATGTTCTACGATGAATGATTTGTGTTTTCAGGGAACATATATGTATGATTTTAATTATCTAATAGGTGGGACCTATATCACCATCCGATGAATTGGGTAATAATTTATATCTAATGAAGTAAACATGACTAGAATAAAATATAAATATGGTTCATTAATATAGGGATGGAAGAACATGTAAATTCGGTTTGGTGATATAGATATGGAAGAAGGAGTGAACTCAGTTCAGTAATCAACTTCATCAACTAGTATGATCTTGGAAATGAGCCTTGGATCATATAAATATGATTATCTATGATTATTTTTTTTCACAATTACATGTTTTATGACCATTTTTTTTCATGGTTCTTGTTCTTTTAGGATTTATGCCTTACATACTACCAATATTAATTTCATGACACAATAATTTGATATTCAAAAATTATGTTCATGTTTTTACCTTATTATTTTAATATTTTGTTTTATGTTATCCATTTTTACCCCTATAGATCATTTTAGATCACACTTTTTATCTTTTATTTTCCCTAGGATATGAAGAAGGGCATTAAGTAAGATGTTTCAAAAAGGGGTTCTAGTTATGATGGACAAGGCACGTGATAATTTAGATGTTTTATGAACCTGTTTTTTATGTTTTCGAGTATCCCAATACATTCATCTAATAAGATATTTTTGGATTCTATTTGTATCTTGTATTATGATTTCAAAAAAAGTAAATTAATGTCCATGTATTCCAATATTGATTCTTTATAATATGAAAGAATGGGACATTAATCTCATGTACCAAATCGATACTAGTAAAGGGAGCATGATACTCTACCTTGTTTATGGTGTAGCCTTATGATAATTGGAATGAATATGGAAATTCATATCATGTAGGTGTAATGAAGATGATCCCCATGCCTTTTCTATTGATATTGTTTTCATTGATCCTTCTACTAGTTGGGCTCCAGGTGGCACCATAAAAATTAATCTTCCATCTTGGTATAGTGTGATCCACTAAGTGGGTGGACTCATTCTGAATTTTGACATCATGGGGATTCTCTTCAGGTTTCGTATGAGAGTATAGAATGTTTTCCAACACATGAACCTTGACAGATTTTTGTGGAATGATCATAATGATGAATTGCTAAATGCTCACTACCCAACACAAAAATAGTATTTTCAATATTGGGTTGTTCCGGATATAATTTAGTGGGTAATCGTGGGAAACTATCTATATTATATACTGATACAAATAATTCTGCAACTTCAACACTCTGAAAACCAAAACAAGGGTCATCTTCTCGATATAAGTGTTTCTAGTTTCCAGGATGAGTAACATGCGACTGAGAAATTGTAAAATGATATCACTAGCTTCATTGTTTTTCTAATAAATTAGGGAAGTGAGGGACTATTCCAGGGTGGTCACATAGGGGTTCATAGGCTTCCTGGTGATGGGTGGCATCATAACTATATAATATAAAAGAAACTTATTTATTTACTCAAATGAGGCCTTTCACTCTTAATTCCACTCATGGACAGTATGTTTTAAAATGATCCTAGAAATGCGTTTACACATTCCATCCTTGTTCACTATGAATCAGTGTATGTAGAATAAGTGGACTCAAAGGTCTCGCTACATCCATTGGTAGCTCAGATTAGTCATCTGGATAATGTCCTTGAACATCATTGTGTCTATATTGATGCACATATATCTGATGATGAAACTTAGAAACATCCTAGTGGTAAAATAGAATTCATACTTCTTGGGTTTCATGTTTAGACACCAGGAGAAGTGGAAGGAAAAAATTTCATGAGATCTATAAAATGGTACTAAAACTACCCAATTTTAATACAAAATCATCTACCATTAATTCAGCTACCTTCTCGGGGATCTGTTTGAGGATGTGGTGCAAGGAACATTGATATTTGGATCGTGCATTCTTCATGATTAAAGGAATTAGCTAGTAATAAAAGGTTCTTGAATTTCTATGAAGGTGGTATACTCTTAATCCTAGAGGTATATCTAGATCTGATTATACTCTGAATATTCATCCATAAAGGAGAGTGACTAGAACCAAATGATGGCATTGATCAACAACATTGTCACTAGAAGAGGAAATTTATCATTTGGAGAGTGGTAGTTGAGATCGTGATAGTTGATACAGACCGTAATTAGTCTATTCTATTTTTTTACTTGGATGATGTCAGCAAACCACATTTGGTACTATAATTACTTGAAAAATTTTCATCTGATAATCTTATTATCATCATAAATGATCATGGAACCACAAGAATGGTGAATTTTTCTGGGATGCTTCTTGAACCCATGATGAATCAGTCGGTGAACAAGATGGTCGATAGAGAAATAATGATCTAGTTATAGAATATCATCATAAACGTAGTAAAATATGATGCATTGCATCTTTAGTAATGCAACATACTGATGCTACTTCATTGGAGGCATAACTACACAAATAAAAATTGGAATAAGATCTTCCTCTATACCAAATATCACCTGAATCAACTCATCGATAGTGTTGGAAACACACTAATGAAATGTGAGAGGAGAATCTTCCAAAGCTTCTTTATCATCATCGGTTTGGGAATCATCAGTAATAGAAGGTTCATCTAGTCTCACTAATTCTAGGGGAACATTTTTTCATGCCTCTAGGGGATGTGAAATCAGTAATAGGGGAATCTTTCTCTTCGTAAACCATAGAGACAGAGGCAGGAAAACCAATTCCATCAGTCTTTCAAATGTAGAGTCCATAAATTATGTAAAATCAATGGTGGTGGTTCAGCTTCTGTTGGTTCAACCCATTTCGGTGGAACATGTCGATATGATTCACTATGGTATCCATGGGGATAAAATATTAGTACGTTATAGTGGAAGCGATTAAGGGTATCACACAAGTCCGGCCAATTTATGTGTAAGAGGTAATTTTCAAACATTCGCTATACTTAGGGATTCAATTCCATTTCCTGTCATAAAGGAAAAATCCATTTCCCAATTATAGAGTCTTAGATACCAGTCAGTGAATGACGAGATGAAAGCATCATCCACATATTTCAAAGGATTGGTTGCAACAACTTGGTGCTCAACCTCATTGGTATGGAGATACATTTTGTTTATCTTATAATAACTGTAATAAATATAGTTTGATTCACAATATTCATATGTGGATACATCTACAAGAAGAACACCTACAAGACCATTGAGGGATTACATGAGGCATTGGTCATATAAAGCGTTAACAACTACACAGATATAAAGGTAGGACCTACCCATCAATGTATTTTAGGAGGAATTTATTTAGAGGACTATGAATTATTATTTTTATATCAATAATCCAAACTTGGTCATCAATCAAAGTCATTAGCATGGTCTCTACTCTATCTTGGATTATCCCTAAATCATTATTCCAAATGGACTATATTATACTTCAGTCATCCCATAATTGTTGTGTGTCCGGTTTTGGATGAGATTGATCCCATAACTAGTGTACACTAGGTAAAGGTGAACATCCCTTCAAATAAACATGCCTATTATATACAATAGGGATATGTTAACCAGATTTATTGCACCATCATCCTCTCAGAGAATGATATGATATCTTGGAATTATGCTTTCTCAAACTCCTTTGTGCAGTAAACTTCTATGGAAGTTGCTTCTTCATAGAACTAGATGGGGAATTTCAATTCTTCTATGAGGGAATCATGCATATTTTATGATAGAATGAGGGTCTCAAGAATCTAGATACATTCAAGTATGATTGAAAGGTTCTTGAACGCATCATACTTTCGTCCCAAACACAGATTTAGTCCCCATGTGGTATCTATTTGGTAGGTGGAACACCGTGTAAAAATGGATGAATCAATGGATTCTATCTTGTACTGGTAATATCTTGCTTTTCATCAGCTAACGCATCCAAAACCAATATTGGGTGACAATCCACTAATTTATTCTTAGCATTAACTACATGTCTTTGATCAAGATGCAACTACAACTGTTTTCCCAGAACATTAGAATGATTAGTTATGGAAGCATGTCTGGTAGATAGGAATATGAGGTATGTGACTTCTATGCTCTATGTATTACTTTCCTGATAGTCTAGGTAGAAATTATGTCTTGTAATGAAGCAGTAAGCCGAGCATTTTGTTTATTTCAATTAATTTGACCATTCATTAGACATTGTTAGGTGAAGCCACCTGGGGGTTTTCTATTCCTCCTTATCACTAGGGACCATAAATTTATGTACCAACTCAACTATGTCTATTGAGGCATACTCCTAGTCATTATAATAGGGTTCCCCCAATTCTGGGAAGACCCTAGGGGTGATTCCTAACTCTGGGGGCATGAAATAACCGGGAGTACGAGGCATCTTTCACATCATTTAAAGAATTATTTTTTACATTCCATAGTAAAATAATACTATTATATGATATATAAGGACACAATATGGTTTCCAAAACATTAGTTGATGGGTTTAAAGACATTAGGATATTTCATTAGGCCTGAGTGCACACAAATGTGACCATGGGCATGATAGACTACCCTACCAGCCAACCAGTTGTCATAGTTACAAGAACTATGGTGGGAAACCTGTTTCCATTCATCTTTGCTGTCACTATAAATATCAATAGAGACGTATTTCACCTATATAGGGACATTTCTCAACTTTCCCAAATCGTTATTCATATGGTATGGAGACCAATACAAGAACACATTCCATTATTTAATGTTATGACCAATGATTCTATGGTCAGAGGAATGATCACAGTGATCATTTCACTTGGTTTCATGGGTCTTCTTACAATATGGAATCATTATAATTCAATGTTCTCGGGAACTGAAAAATTAACTTGGAACCTTTGAATCATTGGAATAATATTACCAATTTCTTCTATCTAGGAAGGGAACACTGAGACAGTATCCTTGAAATGGGGTTGGAGCTTAACAAGGTGTTGTTCCACACAATCTCGTCCAAGTATTTCCTTCTGAATATATAATTGGTGAGGGTATGGTTGATGAGGTTGTTTCACATGGTGAAGTACAATTAGTCAAGGTTCCAGTAACATTAGAGGCTTAAGAGCCTCCCCATACACTATAATTAAAACACCTACATGTAAATCCATTTATAGGAGCAGAGAGAGGAAATTCATATTCCCTCTTGGCCTACATGAAGGCTTCCACTAGGAATATAGATTTGTCATAGAAATAACAGAACCCCCATGGGATGTTTTAAGTTATGAGTGTAAGGACATTATGAGTATTTATTTTCCCTATCCACATCATAATAAACTACTCCCGAGTTAATGGAATATCATGTGAATACCTGAGGCCCTTCCACCGGGTAAACAGATTATGATGTGTTCATCAGTAAACTAGTTACACTTGGAGAGGTAAACATTGATTTTTATGCACTTACTGAAGCTAAAATGGAAGAGAAACTGTATGTTGAGGTTTTCCCAACTAGAGATGGACCTTATGGGTAATTGGTATTACAATATGAACATAGGAATTTAAAATGTATGAGTAAAACATCAGATCATTTCAGCCTCTTTCTTTTATCAAGTTCCCAACATAGTTGAACACCTCGAGATAAAGTGCAGAAAATGATGCAGTGGGTCACCCATCTCATTGAAAGGGAACAAACAATAGTTTCTAAATTATGGGCGTTCACTCATTTCATCCAACCATTCCAAATATGATATTTCTTCAGGTTGGATTTTCAAATTATGAGTTTTCAAGGCTTCTAGGTGAGCAGGGAGACAAACTATTAAATTGTTTTCTTAGGGGTTCTTATATTAATGATTATCTTTGGACACCAACACAATGAAAAGCTCATCAACATGTTAATAGGGAACAAAATCTCATGGAATTTATCAATCATGGACTTGAGGAATATGATCGCACTATTTTAGATGATTTTTAGACTCATTTCATGGTCGGATTCCATACACTTCCACCTATTCCCTATCAGGATGCTTGCGATCACCAAGAACGACTAGATGAAAATGGATGAGGAGGAATTCTGGACACCTACATCCCCATTAACAGAGGTATAAGATAATTTTAAGGAGACACATAATCCATGTTTCAGTCAACAAGTATATCATTAGTGATTATTTTCTAATAGGCCACGTGATGGAGTAATGCTGCTATCATGGGTTCAACCTCAATCTTTATAGAAGATTAAGTGGATAGAGAGTTACCTTTCTGTAAATGGGATTAAAAAAAAGGTAAGTAATGATGTGGAGGTATCTCAGTGGAAGTATTTATACCATTTTTAGTTGGTACAAACATAGAAATGAGGGTCCAACTGATGTTTCTTTATATAGTGGGTGAGTATTCTCTACTGGATAATGCATATGCGTTCTTATACATGGGTATCTCAGACATAACCATATTCCCGATAACTTTACCAAGAGTAATATTCTAAATATAATTATGTATTTATGGTTGATAATGGATATGGATGATGTAGGGAGAAACATACTATCCCCATCCATAGATATGAACATGTAGATATACCTATTCCATGATTCTTTTGAGCACTATGAGGCTCTTGATGTACCTCCAATGGAGGGTATGGTATAATTTGAGTGGCATTATGTAATGATCTATTGGGAGTGATACTAACTGAAGAATTTAGAACTACAAATTGATGTCTTCAATGTTTTCCTAGTATACTGGGTAGACTAGATGATGGTAAATGTGGAAAATAAGTGCCTCTTAGTTATTCTAAAATAAGCACACAACCTAGACCCTTGTGGGAGATCCTAGGAAATCAATGTTGGAGGTTGAATTTGTCCAAAACATAAAGTAAAACTAATTAAAATCCATATTCTTCAACAATATTTATTTTATTAATGCTATTTCATTAACTTGGTTG
Source organism: Viscum album (assembly GCA_963277665.1). NCBI lineage: Eukaryota > Viridiplantae > Streptophyta > Magnoliopsida > Santalales > Viscaceae > Viscum > Viscum album. The sequence goes on from OY728146.1 coordinate 1,456,870,568, forward strand.
GCCCAATATTCGATGGATGTTGTCTGAGAGATTGGAAGTGACACTTATGTGAATCATTGTGGTGGTTGTCTGGCCAATAGAGGAGACTCTATGTGAGTCGATTATTCCCTATAAAGTGGGTCATTATTAAGTGGGGTTCCAACCGCATCAGCCCTCCCTTATAAGATTGGGTTATCCCCACTTCATTATGTGTGAGGGTAACGATGATCCATGGAATTATAATTGGATTCTAGTCATAAATCACAATCTATAATAGTTCTCTATGATCATATGTATATGTTTAGTGAAAAAATAGTGATGATAGAGATAATTATACCATGATACCCTAAAAGGGAGCTAGGCCTTCATCCACCTACATGTACATGCAAATGGATTTTGGGATCCTATGAATTTCACCTTTTTAGATGATTAACTTCACCTTATTATCTCTTGTCATAGACTTCGATAATGATTTGTGGGGTTAATATTCAATAATTTAATCACATTCACCCTCGGAATCTGTCATGTGAATGGGATTGATTTTGATTTTTCACTTCTTGGAATTATTCCTTCGATGATATCCATTCCCCCTTATGTCCATGGATGGTCCTTCTTTTAAGCCTAACTCTTTGGCAGGGGATGGAACTCTGTGTTAGTAGATGATAGCTTGTAAAGTACCTCTAATTCAATTAGTTCGGTTACGATGAGGACCACTGAATTAGTTTATGTTGTATATGGTATTATATCTAATTTTACAACATTTTCGGTGGGGAGCACCTCCAGTCTGGTAAATTTAGGAGTGGGGAAGAGGAAAAATCATTTTGTTCATAAAGTTGGAAGGACCTATTCTTTTATCGGTGAGAATATTTGGAGGATCTCTATCATTATCAGTAGTAAATGTATAGGGAGGACCTACATACTAATAGACTATATCATGAAGAGGACCTTACTACTAATTAGGATGGATATAAGGAGGACTTCTAGGTTTGTTTCTGAAAGCAAGAAGGGGACCTCTAGATTGATTCATGCTGGAGCAGGGAGGGCCTCTTCTTGATCAAGTGAAAAAATAGGGAGGGTCTCCATCTTTACCACTGATGGAGTGGTTAAGAAATCCACTCTGGTTGGATGTTGCATATAGAGGACATCCATGATGACCAATGGTGATATAATGAGGAGGAAATGTACACAGATGGTCAATGAATCCTAGAGGAAATTCATTTTTATCAATGATAGGGAGGGGATTACCTCGACATGAGTTGAGAAGGGTACAATAGGGAACTTCCTGCTTGTTAGATTTGACAAGGGCATGACATCTATAATGACTGGTGGTAGGAGCACAAGGAGGACCTTCGTACTATTTATTAAAGCAGAGAGGAACATCTGCTAATACTAGAAATGACACATAGAGAATGTTTTCACTAATATTGATTTCATGGAAATATTATAATTATATGGGTGAAAACATGGGGAGGTTCTCTAAACTAAAAGTCATTGTCATGGGTTGGCTCATAATTGTGGTCGTTGGCACATGTGATTTGTAGAGTTGTCTTAGTACTCCTTTGAGGAGGATGAGGTATTGATCCTAAAAAGGTATATATTAATATGTTTTCACTGGATGTAGGGTTTTCAACAAATTAACATGTGGTGGAAGGGGCCACTAGAGCCATTGAAAATGATTCCCCATGGTGGGAATTCATCTGATCATGCACCTGATATTGATATCGGGTGGTCCAAACTGGGGATGGTGGAGACAGTGTATATCACCCATATTCATCAGCCTGAAGGACCGATCATTATTGGCACAGAAAAGTCTAAGTCGGATCCCATCATGGAGGGTCCCAAGAAGTAGTCAAAGCTGTGGTGACTCAGGAAGCTCCCACTCCTTGGTAGAGGGGAGCATGTCACAACTGCTATTCTGGGAGAGGCACCTGAATTGGTTTACAATTGGAGTGGGAAAAAATGGATCTATGTGTGACCCATGGGGGTGGGGGTGTCAATGAGGAATTGCAGATTCATGTTCCGGGTAAACCATATCCCTAGAGGGAATTATCCTCTTCTTATAATAATTATGTTTGAGGGTTTATGTCACCCTTCTCTGGATAATTTCAGAGTGTGAGATGGGTTGTGGGAGCCTATTAGTTTTTGTTATGTATGATGATATGAAATAGGTGGATTCATGAAGGACTAGCACGTTAACATTTCTACTCCCTTGTATCTTAAGGTGTTAGGATGATAGTTTCCTATGGATAGGGTCCTACAATGTAGGTGGATTGAACTATCAGTATGGATACAAGGAAATCATTTCTTAATTCTCCAACATCATTAGATCTTCCATGTCCATGGAGAGAGAGCCACTTTGATAATTTCATCGAATGGAATTACAAAAAATTCAATGCCCTGGTTTTTGTGGTGTTCCAAGACCAGCCCATTTTTTATTGGTGGGTCTTCGAACTGGATAAGTAGATCAAATGACATGAAAATATATTGATCTCTAGAATTACACTAATACCCATTTCTAGAAGAAGATATTAACATTGGTTTCATCATTTATTTTCTTTTTGATATCACCATGTAACATTGCCTCATCTGTTAATGTGCACTAGAATGCATTATCACCCTACATTCCAACATTCCAAAGGTGTGCATGTTTCATCACTTTCAATTGTGATTTCTACTCCATGACCAAAATGGGTTGCTGGGATGTTAGTTCCTCCTTCCATGTAATCCTCATTTGAAATCATAACCATGTACATATCTCCATCATATAGGTATGCCATGTTTGTGGAACTCACTCATGGTGACATATTATTGGTGATACTAGTTAATTATGCCACTTCTGTCTAGAAATAAGAGTAGTTCTTGACAGCAAAGCAACCATTTTCCAAGAGATTAGCCATGGTGGTCATCACTGACATGTTTCGATGCTTGGAACATTGATAATCTATATTCTTTCTCATTGGATTACATCTAGTGTAGGTATCTTATTCATAGAACCCAAGGAAAATGGTATCGATAATGAGGTATCTAATGATGATGGAATTTATATTCTATGTCATTCACCCCAGGTATCCCAAATTTTTCAAGAGGTAGCTAACACCATAGATGTATATCTTATAATTCATTCACCTGAGGCATATCATGTTTTGCATATGATATGTCATGACATAGGTGCATTTATGCAAAGGTTTTTTCCTCATGAATCAATTGTTTTTTATGAGGTATTTATTTTGGGACTAATTTTTAACATATTTTACAAACATATCAGAATTTACAACAAACAAATATCATGGAACTATTTTAAAATCATGTGGAGATGGAGTTGAAGGATCAAAATTCCCCATGAAGGGGGGCCTAGGGAGTTCATCCCTGGGAGTAAGCACAAAGTTTTTTACTGATTGGTTGATCATAAATCCCTATGGGGGTAGATCAAGGTGTTGTGGACCATAAGGAGAAGATGTCCCATCATGAAGGTGCATCCCTAGGATAGAGAACCTTCAAGGTTTACCATATGGATGGATCAAAATTCCCAATAGATGTGGATATATAAGTTGTGTCCCAAAAAGGGAATATGTCACACTATGAAGTTACATCCATAGATTGGGGCACCGTGATGGTTTGCTAGATTGACATATTACAATGACCAATGGAGGCAGATCCATATGTTTTTTCCCATAAAGTGAAGATGTCAAATAATAAATGTCTATCCATAGGTTGGAGAACTATGAAGGATTACTAGATGGATGGATAAGTACCACATATGGAGGAGGATCCAGATGGTGTGTCCCATAATTGGTTGATTTCACACTAATAAGGTGCATATATTCGAAGGGAAACTATAAATGTTTACCCGATGGATGAATCAGAAGGCCCCATGGAGGAAGATTATGATGTTGTGTCTTATAAACCAACGATTTCACACAATGAAGGTTGTCCAGAACACCACTAGATGGGGATTAGGAATGGAAATCCCAAGGGGAGAGAATCTTGGTTTACCATTGGTCGATATTGACCCACCTAAAGGAATACTAGATACCTTTTTAGAGGAAAGGGATAAAAAACCATATGGTTTGATGGCATTGTTTATGGTTCTATGGTAGGATTGGTCCACGAATCTTACTTTCATGTGGTATGGATGTTTTCCTTACAAAGGGTTCACCAGCAAGGGTTGATGTAGGTCTTACTCATGGAATCATCCATTTACAATAGGATTTCACTTGGTTGGATGGTGTGATGACTATGCATTGAGCTACCTGAGGGTCTTGGGGGAGATGTGGTCTCCTAAGTGAGTGGAATGAACTTACCAAGGATGTTTCCTATGGTAGATTCAGATGAATGTGAATGGTTTCATTAGACCTCAGAGAGGCATCCTATATTTTTACTATTAATCTGTAATCAAAGCCTACAATGTTCTTTATGTGTTGGGTCTTACACCTAAGGAGGAGGCCCATGGAAGTGGTGCCTATGGTTAGAGAATTCCTATAGGTGGGACCAACATATGAAGTGTATGGTTGATGGAGCCTACATTCAATAGGATTCCCATTATAAGAGATGGTCTGGATTTCATGGTTAGTACTAACCTTTATGCCCACATGATTAATGGTCGGTTTGAGAAATAAGTGTAATCAGTAGACCTCACACTAATGTTGTGAAGGACTTTCCAATGAGAAATAGAGTGAGACTTATGAATGGAAGCTGTCTCAGGTGGATGTCATTATATGTGGTTAGGATATCATTTCATTTGAGGATGATACCATTCTATCTGAGGGTAGTTAATGTGGATACCATACCATTCCACTCACACAAAGATCATCTTAGGCTTATATCATAGATAAATTCCATGGTTTAACACCATGTGATTATGAGGTTGGTTCTAGGTAGTGATATGTCATAAAAGTTGTCTATGGGGGACTCATTCCTCACCCCAATGGATTACATACCCACTTCTCATGAACATATAGGAGGGGCATGGATTTATCAATTCTTGGGTATAATGGTGTGAATGATTGGAAAATCACAATGTCCACATTATAATCCATATACTAAGAAGAAACATGATATTAAAACTCTATATTGTGAATAAAAAGGTATGTGGGAGTCTCAATACATAATTTAAGTAGAGCGGGTTATAGGAATAGGTGGAAAAAGACATATTGGGACATGAGGTTCACCTGAACCAATAATTGATGGATTTGGGGTAATTGGGAACTCAACCATTATGAAGAAGTTTCAATGGAAGGGAGGTATCATAGAGCATCCAAAGAGAATGGATTCATGAATCATAGGTCCTGGAAGTGTGGATAATCATGAAATCATGTGCTCTATGGAGTTCATGGTCCTTACGAAGGAAGATGATTCATGAAATAGGGTGACAATTACATGGGATGAAATGCCAGATCAGGAAATAAGTTCTTTGTGAATGATAAATGCTTCACAAGTAGTCAAGTTCACCATGGGTCCTTCTATAATGATGGGTATATGATTTTTTGAATGTAATCCCCCACATGGGTGGTGGATTTTAAGAACAGAACATATGAGGTTTATCAAATACCAAGTACTATGGATGAATCATTTCATCAGTTTCAAGATGCCTAGATTTTCATAAAGTTGAAAAATTTATGATGTCCAAAGATAAGGTTACTATTACCCAAATATTTGATTTAGGGTGTAATTATTGGGAAAGGATGTCATGGTGGTTCAAATAGGTTCACAACGAAATTTTGGGCTTCAATAATGAGAAAATCTTTGTGGGACTTGGGAAGGGACACCATCAAGGGTTTACGAAGTCACAATGTGTTGTTACATTCACTGAGGGAAACCATATGGATTTGTGTGGTTGTGAATCATCGCTAGACTTATTGAGGGACTCCTCCGAAAGTCACACATTCATGACATGGATTCCATTACTGAGATCTCCATGAGCTTTGGTCATTTCTAATGATGCGTGGAATTATAAAGCAGGCCCTTATGTGATTATTTTGGACATTTTAGATTAATTCTTATCTAGACACCCATGTATCCCATGAATGTTTCCATGGAACATATTTCAACACCCATAGATATGTCACATATGTTTTGTTCATAAGTCATAAAAAAGTGTCTATCAACTAGAGGAATTTTAAACATTAATAGAAACACCTTCGGTCTCTTTATGTCTTCACAATATTGAGATGGAGATGAATTTTTGAACATGGTGTCCTGACCCATCCCAATGGGGCCCATGCAAAGACTCCCCATTACTATCTCTAATAGGGCATGGGTGGGTGTCTTTCATTGTGTAGGAATATCACTAACAAGGAAGTGTTTCTTATGTATCTGTACACACACACACATCTCCTCACTCACAAAATGTTGAAATGTAAAACCCCATAAGAACCAAAAGAGTGCACACAACTGTATCCCAATGATTGTATGAAGTGAACGTAATGTGTAGTAATGTAAACCAATCCAAAATACAATTCCACAAAAAATTATTCTGTAACTACAAGTACAATTTATATGAAGTGGTGCAAGGACTACTGGTTGTACCCATAGGAACACCTAGTCTTTCCTGATCTCACAATTCACCATCTAGTCCAAATATACTTATGACCCCATTGAAATGTCTCTCATTTGTATAAGACACGACGTGTGTTGGAAAATACCAGGTAGGGGTTAGTATAATACTAAATAATTTGATTCCCAAAAACCAAAAAACAATACTCAAAGAAATATACAATAATCTCTATATAGTATTTGTGTACAACACATATAACAAAAATATCTAGGTATAATCAATCCAAGACACACAGTATATAGGTAAGCTACAATTACCACATACCAACACTTTCCATCCAACTGAAAGAGTAAAAAAGAAAATCATCTTGGATAAAACACACCCGAGTCTGATTTAAATGATGAAATCTATTCGATAAGTACTTTTAGTTAAGAATAGTCATGACAGTGATACATTGATAGATCTAAATAGAATATGATACCCCATATGGGTATGACAACCAGGTCTATTCAGTGATACCCACAACTCAATTTGGATTAACCTTCTATGTATAGGATCGATTCCCAGTGATGTTTTTCTCTTCAATACCATGGACTACACATAGGGAACGAATAATGTACAGGGGATCCTACTTTGGGGCACTCGGGGGGTGGTGGACTCCAAGAAATCTATCCAAGAAGTCATGCTGAAGGGAACCTTGTCTTATGAGTAGGAAATTATTTATTCATATTTTTTTGGGAAGAAATAAGGGAATGGAACATAATATATCTTTTTAAATGTACAATGGAAAATAGAATCAATCCATATAGAAATGGATAAAAAAATTTATTAGGGTCACACGATGTGTTTCTTAACCATGGGTACTGTCCATATACAACAAACCATGTCATTACTTATTGTGCCTTGTAGATGATGATTACACGATGTGTAGAAGGGGTTACACAACATACCCTTCCATTTAGGGTTCACCCATGTTACTCAGGTTGTGTACCCATATGGGGAGTCAAACCGTGTGTGTCTTCCCTTGTAACAGTACGTGGGGTAGTCCGTGTACTTGGTCCATGACAAGTCGTGTGGTGGGGTTCATGCCATGCATGCAAATTGTTTACTCCTCCCCATGTCTATGTATCTCTCAAGATACATGTTTGGTCTTTTCTAAGGGCCTACACATTGTGCGATAGGGTCACATGTCATGTTCTTTTCAAATATTTCCTAAAACCATATCCACTTCTTAGTGGGGGCCATGCGCTGTGTAACCCATGGTTTTATGCTGTGTTCAAGGGAATTTTCTTATAAGACAGACTCTTCCTCTACATGCTTTGGATGATCTTCTAGATTCTTATTTGGGAGTCTGTTCACCTTGAAAATATGAATCTAGGCTCATTTCATCATCCTGACACCGAATCACTTCATTTTGATCCTTCAATTGGGTAAAAAGAACTTTTATATATATCCCGATGAAAACTTCTTTAAGAAGTGTCTCTCCCAAAACATTCATATTCTTCCGTCTCTATCGCCGTCACACATCTATTAGGCCGTCCTAATGATGGATCTTTAATTTAAGATCATTGCTCCATGATACAATGTTGTAATGATCATTCATTACTTAACACAATGTAGATCAATGAACACACATAGAAAGGAGGGGAAGAAAACAAAAAGAACAAATATAAGGAATGAACATCAACCATTTTTTCTTCTCCGCTCGATCCATTCCCATAAGAATTATTATCAAATCATAATAAATTCTGTATTAATCAATCCCCAATAATCCCACTATTGAAACCATCCCGCAAGGAATGGTCATTCCATAGATGAACCAATTTGTTGGTCAGTATGCTTTTGTTGTTGAATCTATGAAAATAGAATTAAATCCAAAATAACAAGTCATACCTTTGATCTGGACCACTATATGATGAATAGCAGTCATTGTTTCACTGTTATTGGAGAGATCTATCATGAATGGTGTTCATCTATCTTTAATCTGTGATTTGGTCACTGTTGGCTTAAGAGCTATCTCCAATTCCCTCACTACTGACTCTCAAGCATTACCAGGGTTATGCAGCTACCCATGGTATTTTTGAATGTATATATTTTTAAAGTAAATCATTTTGTTAACAAAATAATTTTTAATTATATCATTTATTTATGATCACATCCATTTTGTGTTTTCCATAAAAAACCTACGCTAACTAAAGATATTTCATTCCTTATGTAAAACTAATATTATAAAGTAAATCGTGACTTAAAATTTCTTATTCGGGAATCTATTTAAGTATTATTATACTTTTTTCTAGAAAAAAACACACACTTGCTAATAACATGTTAATATTTTTCCAGACATTGTTCGAGGCACACCGGGCCTCAGAGTCTCATGACGTCCTAGCGTCTCATCTCAAAATTATTCCATATAAATTTTAAGAATAATACATGTAAAAATTTGGGACATTAAATTCTACACACCTTGGGGATTTATGTCCACTAAAAGCAACAAAAATTATACAAAAAAAGATGTATGTATTGAGAATGAATCTGAGTCTCCCACTCATATGTGCTCTCTTTGATATTTTCATTATTCCAAGAGACACACAACAAAGGAATCAATCACCCATAAATGATCATCTTCTTCTGATCTTCAATCATAATTAGGAACTCAGAAAATGTCACTCCATCATCAATTTCAACTCTCCCCATTCAATGACGTGTGATGGGTTATACACGTACCTTCTTGGTTGCAACACGTGGAATACATCATGGAACCGAACAAAATGTTGTGTTATATCTAATAAAAATGCCACCTTTCTAACAATAATATGTATTTCAAAATGGATGATAAACCATGGTGATAACATTCCACATTGGCGAAATCTATATAATCCCCATTGAGGTGAAACCCGAAGAAATACATGGTCTCCTTATTCAAATCCAAAGGGCTCCACTTCCGGTCCGCATAAGACATATGACCACTATTTTTATTATTTATCCACTCTTCAATGATCTACAACTTTTCTCTAGTACCTCACAATATTTCTAGGCCCATAGGTGATGACTCTCCATGGTCACACTAGTAATGTGAAGACCTAATGGGATGACCGTGTAAAGCCACAAATGGTGCCATACAAATGGTGGAATGGTACTTGTTGTTGTATATGATCTCCACCAGTTGTAGGTGGTCACCCCAACTACAGCTGAAGACAAACAAGCAGGTTGGTAGCATGTCCTATACAACCTGAATAGTTCTCTCCATATGGCCATCATTCTGTGGGTGAAATGTAGTGATCAATCATAAATGTGTTACAAATGTCTCGCGTAATCCATTCCACAACTTGGATTTAAAGTTAGCATCACCTTATGAATCAATAATTGATGAAACTCCATGGAGTTGAACTATCTCTACACATATAGGCGCCAAAAGATCTCTACTGAACTATTCCCTCATATATATCTAGAAAGTGGGATGACATAGAGAGCTGGTCAACATTCAAATATATAGAATCTATCCCTTGGACATATATTGTAAACCCATCATGATGTCCCTTGATATCCCATCACACTTCAATTTTTTTACTTTGAGGGGTTTAGCTAAACCTGTTGAACCTGGTGCCCAACATTCACTTACCGATAGAGTGACCTCAATTCCCAATCCACCACCAATAGGCCATAGGCTGGTGACTAGAATTGAGTTGTCATATCACTAACATCAGAGGCATTGCCTATGTACATATACACATGAACACATCTCTGTGCTCACAAAATGATGAAATGTAAACATCACTAAGAATCAAATTCATGTAAACCACTATACCCCAACCAAAGTATGATAGGAATTTAAAGTGAATAAAATTAAACAGGTCTAGAATACAATCCCACAGAAAAGTTTTCTATAACCACAAGTCCAACCTGTAAAAAGAAGTATTTGGACTGATGTCTATTGCCATAGGAAAACCATTTCCTTCTTGGTCTCAGAAGGCACCATCTAGTCCATGTATACTGTGGAATCTATCAAAAGGTCGCTTATCTATACAAGACATCATATGTGTGGGAAAATCCTGTGCCGGGGTGAGTATAAAAATAATCAGTAGGACACCCCAAAACAAATATGAAATACATAAAGGAATGATATAGCCATTTATACAAAGTATATGTTTAAAGAACACATAACAAGAATCTCTAGATATAATCAATCCAAGACACACAGTCTAGTTGTATGTCACAACTTCTTCTTACCAATACAGGGGATCCATCATGAATATTTCAGGAATCACTCATCTGGGAGAACACACTCTTGAGTCCGATTGCAATGATGACCTCCATCTGAGAAGAACTATTCATCGAGAACCATCATTAGGGAGATACAATGATAGATCAAAATTGAACATGACACCAGAGAAATGGATCACAACTAAGGATATGGGGTAATACCAATGACTCCATCTAAATTAAACTACTATGTATAGGATCAAAGTTTTGTAATTTGGTCCTGTCAGTAGCAAGGACTCTACCTAGGGCATGAAGAATGAATAGGGGATCCTGCTTTGGCCCTCTTGGGGGGGGGGGGGGTTCCAATATATCTATCCAAGATTTTATGCTGATGGGATCATTGTACTATAAGTTGAAAATGATTGATACCTACAATTAGGGAAGTTATAAGGGAAATGACCATACCAAAACCTGTCCAAGAAATGGATGAAATAGAATCATGCCATGTAGAAAGGGATACATAGTGTATAGTAGATTCACATGCCATTTTCAATGAACTTGTTCATTGACTATGTACAATGGCCCATGTCATTCCATACCATGTTTTGTAAGTGATGGGTACATGCTATGTAGAATTAGTCACAAGTCATGTACTCCCAACTGGTGTCCACCCATGTACTCTAGATGTGTTCCAGTACATGGTCTCTACCTATGTGTCTCTTCCCATGTACAAGTACATGGGGTATTCTAAGTACTGCCTCATGGAAAATTCATGTAGTGGGGTACATGATGTGTAGTCAACCTGCGTACTCCACCCTCTGTAACTGTGTCACTTGAGTTACATGCCGAGTCTCTTGGAAGGGAATACACACTGTATGAATTGGTCAAACGTCGTGTGAAATTTAACTATATCTAGAAACCCTAGATTACACTCATTGGGGTCCACACACCATGTAACCCTGGTTAATACGCCTTATTCATAGAAATTTTCTATAATGTATGGTTCTTCCTCAACACACTTCAGCTGATCTTCAAGATTTCGATTATGTGGTATGTCCGCCTCAAAACTCTAGATCAAAGCTACTGTCATCTCCCTAACACTGAATCATGGTGTATTGGTCCTTCAATCAGCTTGGAATTTTTTTTGTTTTCATCCCGATGCAAACCTTTCAATGTTTTTTTCTCCCAAACTATTTCAATTCATCTATCTCCATTTCCATCACACCTCTATTTGTCCATTATGATTTTTGGTATTCAATTTTTTATTTTTTCTCGATGAAATGATGGTGAAAAGTTTATTCATTCTTAAATGAGACTTAGAACAAAGAACTCTCATTGAAAAAATTGGGAGAAAACACAATGAAATAACCTTGACCGTTGTTCATTCTGACCTCGATCCATTCATATAAGAATGTTCAATAAGTCAAAATCAATCATCAAATAATTAATTCCCAATAATACTACAGTTGAACCCATACAATAAATAACGATCAAACCATGGAATAACATGTTAATTGGATGGTATGAGATTTTCTTTGAATCTATGATCAGTGAATGAAATCCTAAATAATGAATCCTATCTTTTATTTGGATCGATCACTAACCCAGTTATGTCAATGCATCACTGTCGATGGATAGATATACCATGAACAGTTTTCGTCGATTATTGATCTTTTATTACATTGTCATTGGTTTGATAGGTTTCTACAAAGCCCTCCATAGGTGTTCCCTATATCTCCTAGGTTTTTGTGGATAACCCAATGATTTATTCATAGGGATATTTGTAACAGAAATCTATATAACCACAAAATAATTTATATTTAAATTATTTATTGATGATCATTTCCTTTTTGACATTTTCTATAAAAGACCCATTGAGAATAAATTTATAGCACACCTATGGTATATACACTACCCCAAATGCAACGGTACCCTCATATATCTTATCTAAGCCTATTTTTATGAGTTATTACAATTTTTCAAGAAAACTACATGTGTGTGCTATTAAAAGTTTAATATTTTTCAAACAATTGTTCCATGCACATCGGACCTCAAAGTCACATGTCGTCTCATCACATGGTCTCAAAATTGATCCATATAATATTTAAAAATAATACATAGAATAATCCAGGACATTACACATGGTCTGCGTTCATTCCTTGCGTACCTATCTCATATAATGTTTCACATATGGAATTCAGAAAATCATAAATCAAAATCACATTCTGTATATCTCATGAAGTTTGGAAGAATCTCAATGATGGATCCCTTATTGGGTCATAATTATATAACTAATGTTCAATGATGTTTGACCTAAATCACTATGTACATTAGTCAAGAATGAAATAATCTAAAATTCCCATGAAAAGAGACATTGATCTCTACATGTTGAAAACCCACAAAAAGTCACCCTAGTCTAAATTCTAGGTCTCATCTCATTAGAACATTAATATTCATGTTTTAGCAAAAAATTAGTAATGAAAATTAAAAATCACAAAACTAATTATATGGAAAACCTCTAAAGGGTAGGCTAATAAAAATACAAGTCTTCTTTATATATGACTAATAAAAATATAAGGGTTATTAAATTAATGAATAAAAAGGATTTAGGGTCTATCATGTGAACCTAGAAGTAGTCAAAAAATATTTCTAGGTCAAAAGATATAGGAATAATATAATTTAGTCACATTATTATATTTTTAATTATACCATGTTAACACAATTGTGTTCAATCAAGTGAGTCCATTTAGGTTTTACATTACGATTACAATGATTATGGGAACACATAAAGAGGTAATCAGTGATGTTTTCTCATTTTTTAAAATTCATAAAAAATTCCATGTGATGGAATATCACCTCAATGTTTAAAAATTATCCCACTACCTCAGGATCGTAATCTCTTCTTTCTCTTGGATCCTATCCAGAGGGGTGGGGGTAATTTTTTGAAAATCATTTTTCTAAAATGAGGGTGAATAAATTTCTTGCAAAATACCTCATGAAATGATAGGTGTTTGACACCATTGAAAATAAGTCAACACACATAAGAAGACCTATGTACCATGAGGCTCATATAGGTCTGAACAACACCGCATAGTTGAAGTAGCTACACCACTGCAAAGAACATTAAAAAGACACTTGCAGGATAAAACTATATATATTAATCACATAATCTATAGTCCCAAAGATTCCTATAATTTTGGCCTTGGGGCTACACATTTGAGACTAGAAGATTATAAGAATCTCTGATGCTCTTTTGGCCAAATTCCTTCCCCCATACCCTAAAAACCATCAATGTAACTATCCATAATGAAAGAGAAGAGGGAATTAAATCTAATAGCGGGTTAATAGATCCTACAGTATGTGAAATTCATGACACCAACATGAGTATCCACTTCCCTCTAGTCAATGTTGACTAGTATGAAGGTCTCATCCAAAACATGGGACTTGCACAATACTATTACAGATATAGAAAAAAAACCATGATGTCTAGATGAAGGTCTCACCCATGTTTTTTCCCAATATATTTATTGTTAATAAGTATACTATATAATATATAGGTTCTTCATGAGTGGATAAATTCAAATCCATCTTAATATACATTATGTGAGACCTATTCATCTCACCCAACACCTCCATTAATGATCCACATTCAACTCACCCAAGTTAAACCCTATGTGTCCCGCCATTAAAAAATTTTATATTCTAACAACGACCATAAATATATTCCTTATGATCTATCATCTATGGGGGAACATTTGAAGACCTATAATTATTACCACGTATATGTATGATAAGACCATATGGAATATCATCATTTCCCCTTAAATATTAATTGTTGTGTGCGTAGAGGCCCTAGATTTATCCTTCCTAGTAGGTGGGATCCACATAGTGTGGAAAAATATACATTCCAACTCTAATAAAGATCCCATCTTTGTTAGAAATGTTAGGGACATACCCATTTCATATTGTGAGGGGATAAAATTGAATTTATTTTATTATGGATGGATACTTCTCTATCCTCCCATCACCATCTATGAATTGGGACAATATAATCCCTCATGGAGTAAGCCCATATCCTCTCTGTCATGATGTATCAACATAAGGTGCATAATTATTCTGGACCATCATTTAAAAAAAGATAGGAGACATAAATATAGATGTGGTCATCACATCCTTCTCAAAAGGTTATATATCCTATGAGACAATCCATTGAATGTAATCAATTTTAAAGTAATAACAAATCCTTTTGTTCAGGATATATACACATGAGTGTGTATATCCCCTCCATGGTTATGAAAGGAAGAGTGGATACAAGAACATCATGCCCATTTCTACCTCTCATAGCCTAGTACCTAACCACTAGTAGTTGAAGGAGATCATATTTTTTCATATCATAAACAATATTGTGTTTCTCACATCAAACAAGACTCACATGGACTTAGAGATTAGTTATGATCATTTCATATGTACGATAAGATACATGTATCGACATAGAATCTACATCCATATCTTCTTTTTTACACACTTTAGAGGGTCTCAATATGAATGGGTCTTCAATCACATAAATCCATTTCAAAGGTTTATTACCGTTGTGATACAAACCTTTAGAGGCTCTCTATAGGGACGAGACCACAAATACATCTCAAATACCCTATGAGACAAGCCATCAAAGGATTTCCATATGCATGGGTATTAAAATTTATCCCAATGGTACATAGTCCCAATGAGAAACACCATCATAAGGCCTCCTCCATATGTGTATGACCTAACTATCATAACTATTTGGGATTATATTCCCCTATAAATGAGATATGTAGAGATTATCCCTCAGTGGGAAACCGAACACACAAATATAACACAAATTCTTATCCTGGTCAAATCCCTATTAGGTTCACATTCAAAATTTATAGAGACCATATCCCAGAAATCCCATGGCCTTTGTCATGAAACCATTACATTGGCATGCCTACAAGGAATCAAATCCCAATGAACTGAAGTGTTTTGTAGTATTTTTAAACTATATTTATACAGGAGTCGTGTTTTTCAAATGAATACACTAATTACAAAATATTTTTTTTATTATTTGAAGGAAAATAATATTCCATCTAGTATATCGCTTCATATATTTCATTTTACACTTCATGTATTCCTATGGAAAGGGAAAAAAACAACGGTGTTCTCAAATGCTCAGCAAGGATAATGAATAGTAGAATAAATAAAAAATTAATGCGAATAATAGTTAATGCATGGTGAGTAACTAAACAAAAATACCATTTAATCAATAAACAGAGAATGAAATGCATCCATATACATATTCATAGAAAACATATCATGGATAATTAATACTGAATCTAATTAATGGAAATGATTAATTATTGGATGTCATGTCTCAGGAATATGAAAATCTCTACTGGCAAGATCCATTCTCTAGAAAGTTGAAATGTAATGGTAGAAATTTATTTAATATTTGAGATATATTTGTCTCATGGGAAAATATCAATGCATTGAGGAGAAATATAAAGACTAGTGCCCACCTATCATTGCATGTCCAAATAATTCTTCATTTCAAATAATTTATTCAATTAATAAAAAATACGAATTATGAAATATCCATACGAAATAATGAATAAAAAATTATCAATATTTCACCAGCTATTCAAATAATTTTGAATGAATTACCATACATAATATTATATAAATTTTAGACAATAATCATATTAATGATAACAGATATGGATAATTATGTAAAATTAAAAATATAATGATCAATGGAAATTAAGTATTTCATGGGGACTAAAAATGGAATCAATGAACATAATATGAATATAAACCTTTTACAAATGAATCATAAAGCATCTAGAGGAAGAATAAGGATGGTATCAATAAACCACAACCCTTGTGAATTAGAAATAAATGGTTGTTTTCATTGATAAATAGAAATAGTCTAAATGATATTTTAAAAACACTCTTGAGGAAAATATCATATTTATTTTGAAAATACATTTCGTTGAAAATAAAATATAAAAACAATTTCATAAAAAATTAACCATTTAATTATGTAAAGGGATATATTTATTAAAAAAATGAGGTAACTTTGTACATTTAGTGTGAGGTAAAAAAAATTCTCTTTTCATCGTAATATTTTAGAAAAAATCATTATTCTGAAATAGACCAGAAGTGTAATTTGAAAAAATTAGTAAAGGACAAAAGGGATCAAAATTTATATAATTAATCAGTTTTTAGTTCTTAAAAACAAATTGGAGTCCTATTTAAAATATAAGGTTTTTAATAGAAATTAGGTTTTCTGACTAAATTGAAAATTAAAGTTGGGTTTTATCAAAAATATTTTTTTAAAAAAATGTACTAATGAGTGGAGTAATTATAATATTATCTTAAACAAGTCAGGAATAAACATAGATGATGAAAATGAAAGGGTTAATTTGAAATGGCCAAATAATTTCTACTTATGTAAATTTAAGTGTAATGAATCATATACAAAATGAGATTTTAATGTAATCCATTGAGAAGATTATAACATTTAAGTGAGAATCAATCAATGATTTAATTATGTGAATCAAATATAAATCCACATAAAGAATTGGAAATAGATCCATAAACAATAAATTTTATTACATATTTTTAAATATTAATTATATTGAAGTAGTAGTATAAACCATTGACAAACAATTCCATTACAACATTCTTTTCCACTTCATATCGTTTAACTCAAATCTCCTTAGATCAAATAATTCAAATTGAATATCAAAATATCATGAAGGATGAGTGAATTATGTTATTAAATGAAAAATTGGAATTATATACACCATATATAATAAATTAGGTGTACAATTATAATTAGATAGCTTTATGAAATATTAACAATCTCAAAAGTATGAGAGATTGCAAAGAAAATCATTTAAAACGGCATTGAGGAAAATAATATTTAAACATTCCAATGTGTGTGATACCACGTTAACACTGTTGAATCTTAATATCAATTTTGGAATAAAATTGAATAAATCTTATAATATCATGAGAATATATAGATTCATTATATAACATATCAAAGGGTTTTTAATACAAAATATAAAATAAAATGGTTGTATAACAACAAATAAGTCTCAATAGAATGTAAATTGAGAAGAAATATCTTGACGTGCATTACCATTTGTGTGAATGGAATTAAATATGAAGTGTATTTGTTTAATATTATTTATAACTTATTTCGTAACAATATTCATTTTTATAATATTTTATTACCTTTTTAAAAACAATATTTTATTATATTCACTATTCGAGGTGATAATTTCCTAGTTGTTCGAGCATGTTTGGACCTTTTACTTGTTGTTCATATTACATCATTCATGATTTCATAATATCAAGGATATAATCCATGATTTAATTATATATATTCAGTTTAAATTTATTTATTATATTCTATATTATTTGGAGATAAGAAATCAAATGCATTGTTAATGGAGACGGTAGGCTATACGTACGCATGAATGATAATTTCATTTTTTTGTATTAATAGAATTAAAAAAATTATATATATGTATATTATATTTTTAGTATCTAATATATGTCATATATATTATATAGGTTTATTAGAAAAATAATTTATAAATTCCATGTATAGTGCAAACAAGTCACATTGCTTTGAGGGGGCAATAATCCACACTTCCATAAATGATGTTATCATATTCCCAAAAAATTGAGTAAAAACTGTATGTTTCATAAAATATTTACAAAAGTGTAAATAAATTATAAATATGATATGTAAAATATTTATATAAAGTGTCAATCATAATTCCAACCATGATAGTGGATAATGGAAAAATGAAGAATCATTGTTTCGTGAGGCAGTACTTCACCATGCACAAAAATGGTAAGTTCGTTACCCATTAGATGGATGTATTGTTAATTATAGGTCCAATACTTAACAAAAAAATCACATTATACTGAGGATAAATGGGTTGTTATATATAATGGAATAATCATAATTGTCTTAGTGGATAAAAAAATAAAACGTAAAAGCTTGAGGAAGGACGATACCTCTTAATCAGGTAACTCATTTTGGTTTGACCTAAAGAGATTATCTGGATAGATTTTTTAAAAAGGTGAGGCATATAGGATTATGGTTGGGATGTTTTAGAGATATTTGGGATGATATTTGTCAACACAATGTGGCCTGAGATGTGTGATGAAGTTAGAGACCTAACTTCCTTTTTATAGTGGAGGAGGAGTGACACTCTTGTAATTTTTGGAAAGGGAATTCCACTACCCTTTTTTCATTCAAAAGATCCTCCAATAATGGTAAAAATTATATCCAAGGGAGGATATGGTTGAAATATGGCCATAGAATGGATTTTGGACTTGTGTTTAGGTCATTTTGGCCATTATATTTATGGATTAGTCCCTTGTTAATCTTAATTTCACCTTATTCTTTTTAATTACTTCAAATTAATTTCACTGATATGCTGAGTGAAAAAATAATGTGAACATACCTGAAATTATAAATTATGATTATGAAAAATAGCTAAACTATTTTTTTTCAAATTTCAATCATAAAAGGTTTATAAATTATTCGAAATTTAATCATGCAGATGAAACGACAATGCGAGTTCTCAATGTAAAAATATTCAAATGATTGTTAGGTTATTATATCATATTTCAATGTGAAATTGATTCTAATGACCAAAATTTTAATAAATAATATAAAATTTATCTAATTAATCATTAAAACCAATAAATATAATATATTTTATCTCTAAAAATAAATTATATGGATAGATGTTTTGAGTTTAAATCACAAAATTTTTCAATATATATTAAAAATGAAACTTCAGAGAAAATGAAAATGATTCATCCTAAAATAATTTTAATTTTCACACATCAAATATTAATTTAATTTTGACATATAATATTTATAAATGTTCCAAAAAATTTATTTAAAATATGGTCGACATGAAAAGGTGGTGAAAGTGACTTAAAAATATAGTATAGAAACATTGAATATTCGCGACAGGGAAGGGTCTCGTCGCAAATAGACCATCGAGATGGACTATTTGTGATGGGTAGAAGACACCCATATCAATAGGTTTGGCACGTGTTAAAAACCGCAGAAAGGGTATTTGCGACAGGTATAAGAACCTCTCACAAATATCATGCGGTATTTTTTAGTATATGAGATGGGACATATTGTAAATTCTTTTTTAACTAACGAGACTAATTATTAGGGGGTTAGTATTTGCGGCAAACCCCATCACAAATAAGCATGTTGAAATTAATCTAACATATATATACCCAAATCCTTTTTCCTTTGATTCCACTAATTTTTCTCCTCCTCTCTCCCTCTCTACCTATATTTTATCTCTAATTTTTTTTCAATGTTATTTTTTTAATCGGAGAAATATTTGCGGCATAAATCCTCTGCAAAAATCCGTTTTAAAGCATTTATATATTTCTTTTATTTTTTATTCAATTCATTTAATTTTATATTAGTTATTTTTATTTTAAATTAGTTGCAATTAAATTAAAATAGGATTAGATTGTTATATTTTAGATTAATTGTTTTTACAGATATGTTAGATTACTATTAATTTAAAAAAATTAATAATTTGTCATAATTAGTAATAATTAGCTATAATTAAAAAAAATTAGCGTTAATAAGTGGTAAGTTGAAATAAATATTTATGAATAATAATAAATAGAAATAATTATAAGTAAATTGTAATAATTGTACGTAATTAGTAATGACTAGGAATAATTAGTGATAATTAGTGATAACTAGTAATAATTAATAATAATTAAGATTAATGAGAAATTATTTGGATTCATTAATTACAATTTGGATTAATTAGTAATAGTTATGATTAATTAATAATAATTTGGATTTATTAGTAATAATTATGATGAAATAGGAATATCTAAGAATAATTAGGAATAATTATAAATAATTAGGGATATTTATTTATAATTAGTAACAATTAGGAAGAATTAGGAATAATAATTAATAATAATAAATAATTAGAAATAAATAGTAATAACTATGAATAATTAGTAATAATTCAGAATAATTTGTCATAAATAAGAACAATTAGTAATAATTAGGAATAATTTGAAATAATTTGAAATAATTCCTAATTAGTAGGAATAATTAGGAATAATTAGTAATAATTAGAAATAAATAGTAATAAATAGTTATATAAAGAAATAATTATTAATAAATAGTATTAAATAGAAAAAAATAGTAAGAAATAGTAAGAAATATTAATAAATAGTAATAATTAGTAATAATTAGTCATAATTAGTCATAATTCCTAGTAATTAGAAATAATTAGCAACAATTATTAATTATTAAAAATAATTAGCAACAATTACAATAATTACAAATAATTAGCAATATTTTGAAATTATAAGCAACGATTAGATATTATTAGTACTAATTATGACTAATTAGTATTAATTAAGAATAGTTTAGAATAATTTAGAATAATTAGGAATAATTATGAACAATTAGAAATTTATAGAAATAATTTAGAATAATTTTGATTAAATACAAATAAATAAGAATAAATGGGAATAAATCAAAATAAATCACAATAAATTGGAATAAATAGCAATAAATAGTAATTAATATTATAAATTAAGAAAAATTAGAAATAATTGTTAATAATTAGTAATAATTTTCTATAATTAGTAGTAATTAGTAGTAATTAGTAATAATTAGTCCTGATTAGTAGTGATTTGTAGTAATTAGATATAATTATGAATAATTTAGAATAACTAGTAATAATTAGTAATAATTACATGTACTTAGGATTAATTATCAGAAATAAGGATTAATTAGGAGTAATTATTAATAAATAAGAATAATTAGTAATAGTTAGTAATATTTTTTAATAAATAATAATAATTTGTAATAAATAATTATAATTAGTTATAAATAAGAATAATTACTAATAAATAGTAAAAACTAGAAATAAATAGAAATAAATATTTACAATTTGAAACATTTAGGAATAATTTGTAATAACTAAAATATTTCATAATAATTAGGAATAAATAGTAATAATTATGATTAAATAGAAAAAATTAGGAATAAATTGTAATAATTAGGGGGAAATAGTAATAACTAAGAATAAATTGTAATAATTAGGGGAAAATATTTATAATTAAGAATAGATAGTATTAATTTAGAATAAATAGTAATAATTAAGATTAGTTAGAAGTAATTAGTAATAATTTGGAATAATTAGTAATAAATAGGAATAACTAGTATCAAATAAGAATAATTATGATTAATTAGAAATAATTTTTAATAGTTAGGCGAAAGTAGTAATAATTTGTAGTAATTACGAGTAATTAACAATAATTAGGATTATTTAGTAGTAATTAGTAATTAATAGCAATAATTTGTTACAATAAGCAGTAATTATGAATAATTTGCATTAATTAGGAATAATTAGTAGTAACCAGGAAATATTTGGAATGAAATAGGAATAATTTGGAGCATTTAGTAATAATTATATGTGATTAGTCCAAATTATCATTAATTACTAATAATAAATAGTAATTAGGAGTAAATAGGATTAATTAGAAATAAATAGCAATAATTAGGATTAATTAACAATAATTAAGACTAATTAAAAGTAATTTAGAATAATTAGGAGTAATTAGGAATAATAAGGAGTAATTATGATTAATTAAGAATAATTATTAATTTTTTGGATTTAGTAGTAATAATTTTGAGTAATATGTAATAATTAAGTTTAATTAGTAATAATAACAGTAAATAGTAATATTTATGAAAAATAGTAATAATTAGGATTAAATAGTAACAATTAGGTGTAAAAAAAATATGTAAGAGTGAATAGTAATAATTTGGGGTGATTAGTAATAATTAGGAATAATTAGCCATAATTATGAAAAAATAGAATGAATTAGAAAGTATTAGAAATAAATAGCAATAATTAAGAATAATTAAGAATAATTAGTTTAATTTAGAATAATAAGGAATAATTAAGAATACTTAGGAATACTTTGAAATAATTTGTAATAATTAGGAATAATTAAAAATAATTCACTATAATTCAAAATAATTCAAAATAGTTTACAATAAATTAGCACAATTTCTAGTGGATTGGTAATATTTATTTTTCTCGACAACTTATCCCCTTGAAACATTCTCTCACTAAAATCACTTTGAAAAATCTTCTCTAATGAATGGATATCAATTTTTGTATTCATGAGAATTGATTTGCATACGTCAAAGAAGATTTACCAGAATGAATCCAGTGAGAGAAAGTTGCATGGAGACGAGCTGTCGTGCAATAGAGGCTCATTTTCTTGATGACACATCTTCTTTCAACATTCCCTAACTAAAATCACATTGAAAAATCTTCTCCTACATACGAGTATCAATTTTTTTATTCTTGATATTGAAGATAAATGTGGAAATTCCTCCCTAAAATCCATTCTCGTGCATTTGAAAATTGATATTTGTACGTCAAAGTAGATTTTTCATAGTTATTTTAGTTGGTGAAATATCAATGAGATGAGCTGTCGAGAAAAAGTTAAATCTCCAATATGTTGTGAATTATGACCCTCGTAATTAGTAGTAATAAGTATAAATTCGTTATAATTAAAAATAATTATACGTAATCAGTAAAAATTGTTATGAATTAGTGAAGATTAGTTAAATTTTATAAAAAACTACTACAATTAAATATAAACAATATAAATTATTATAAATGGATATAAAAGTGAATTTAAATTTCTTCTTTTATGGATAATTATTTTATAATATCAAATTATTGAGAAAAACTTATGATTTTATATTTTTTTAATGAAATTAGGAAAAAGGATTACGACAACACTCATTATTTGATGATCACACGTGGATAACATAGCTCATGGATCAAAACAGATCTTTTTTAACTCATATATGTATTGAGTTTGTTGATGAATCATTATCATTTAGATCATCAAAACATGAATTTTTTACAGAGGGGACAATTATGTTTCATTATAAAAAACTGCGTGAGAGGATGTTTGACACATTTGACAATGATGGAGGCCTTCTATTGAATTTTGGTTTTCAACCAAATTATGTTTTTTAATATCAACATGGATAAAGAAGTTATAGAGAAAATACTAATAATTTTCTTCTAGATCCATCCCGGTTTCAAAATTTAGTACATGATGTGGTTGGTCCATCTATTCAAGAAAGTGTATCTCAGTATGATATTGATTTATCTTTTGATTAGGAACCAACAAAATTTTATGAGTTGTTGATGTTCACTGAGGAATCCTTATATCATGGATTCAATATAAGAAGATTTCATGATGTTTCAAAATTCTAGGCTATTAAATATGATTATGGAAGTTAAAGGCCCTAGACTACCCTAAGAGTGGGGGGGGGTGAATCCAGGTGTCATCTTTTCCTCCTATTTACTGGATATTGTTCCCACATTGGTAAGAACATGTTTAATCCTATATAATGGATATGTGTAGCAAATAAATCATTCATATAAATAAGGAAAACACAACACATTTAGTGGGTTCACAACTAAGGCCTACATCCAAGGTGAATATGTCGACTTGTTACCGATCGTACCGAATTCAACTAATCTTCACTGGTTATAGATTACAATGTTTTAGGCACCATGACTCTTTCCCAAGCACAATTACTTTAAAAAGGTTTAGGGATAACTAAATAATTTTCTCATATCACATCTGTAGACTCCCCCTAGATCACTGCCTTGGAGAGGTCATCACTTAGTTTATCAACATGACGGTTGCTTCAACTGATTGGTGTGAGAAGTATTTCCCCTATTCACCACAAAAGATAGCTTTCATTGAACTCCTAAATTGATTCTCATTATATTCAATTACCTTCTATAGTGTAATTACTAAATGCATTAGTACATTTTCCCTTTTTTGATTGAATCAAAAATTCCCTTATTATGTTTTCATTTCTTTGAACAGTCCCTAATTCTACGGACTATATCCGATCTGTGTATCATGCCTTCTCTGTTTAATACACCTTGTCCACATACTACACCTATTCCGCATACCACACATACTCAGTGTACTATGCCTACTCAGCGTACCTCCTCTATTCTGCATACCACCATTACTCCACGTACCGTTCCTGCTCCGCACACTGTACCTTCTTTGTGCACCGTTATGAAATATACCACCTTCACGTACTGCCTTCGCGTACTGCCTTCACATACCACCTTTCGTACGACCTCTATGTACCTTCATGAATTACCATTTCATCCTTATACGGACTTCTTCTTCAAATTCTATAAATTATTTCACCTCATGCATACCACTTTTTCTTAAAATAAATATCTTATGCAGACTACTCTGTCCAATTTTGAAAACCGTTTTGGCTTTCATGTACCACTACATCTAATGCGAAATCCTTCATGTGTACCACTTTCAGACTAAGCTGAATTATTCCAAAGAGTTTATGGTTTCTTTTCCATTTTTTTGACTACATGATGGGATTATAAATCTTTATATACAAAAATAACTCCTCAAATTTCGCTAATTTGTTTTTCCAAAAAAAAAATTGTGGTAAAAACATTATCACATACTGAACTCCATCCACATAAATTACGCCTCCACCATATACATCGACCCTCTTGTGAACTGAGAACCTTTACCACATGCGACTTGTCTGTCGCTCCACGTACTGCATCTCTTTTTCCAACTATGTGCCATTCCTCTTACTGCAACTGCTTCTACAGCAAAACATTTTCAGTACCATGGCTCATTCCCTACTATGCAGAAATCCTTAAATATCTTCTTCGTCAAGAACACCCATGCTAATTTATTTTCATACTTCATCATCAAAAAAATCCCCTTTCATCATGATACTTTTCTGTATTTTTATTTTTTCTATGATCGATCACCTTTAGCATCATTAGATTTGTCCCAATAAAGTATTGCACCTTCTCTATTATCGAAAAACATCAGTCTTTCTATTAAACAATGAATATGACTGACATTGTCTTGTTTTCTTTGTATGACCATTATTAATTATTCAAATCTCTATATGATTTATCATGAAATGATGCATGTTTCTTTAGGTAGGCTATTGCATGGTCTCTTTGAATAGTGAGATGTTTCATGATGACATTATTACGTGATTCCCATCAACACTCTCTGAGATGGTTTCATTGTTGTATACAATGTACCACATTTAATAAATGTATTCAGAACTTATGATAACAATAGTTTGAATTTTTACACTCAATAACATTGTAATTCATTATCATCTCCCTCATCATTTTTATCTTCATTGAAAACTGTTGACAAAAAATAAAACCTTATACAGAAATTGGTCCCAACAAGAAGGTCAAATAAATGTTTTTATTATACATTCTCTTTGGTTAAATCCATGATACCTAGAAGAAATGTGTTGGCTAAAAAATTTTATGAGTTCAAGAGGGATGTTTTTAATATATGTCTTGTTTATCAGAAGATTAATTATTTTTAAAATGATTCGATTTTATATATTTGTGAAAATAATTCATTAGAATGTTCTCCCACATGTGGGAAATCTAGGTATAATGAGGCTCAACTATGATGGTCTGGACTTATTTATGTAAAACTGTTGAGATATTTCCAACTTACACCATTATTACTACATTTATTTATTTCTCATAAAACAACGACATTGATTTCATGGCACAAAACCAATATTTCAACTAGTAAAATCCCAAATCATTCCGTTGATACTGATTCTTGGAATGATTTTGACAAAGTGCATTTTTATTTTTCTTTTGAATCCTAAAACTTGGGATTTGGTATTTCTACTGATGGTTTTTATCTGTTTTGTTCTTACAGTAGTCATTATTCATGTTGGCCTATCTTTATATCTTCATATAATTTACCGTTATGGATGTTTATGAAGGATCCATACATATTTTGAACTTATTAATTCTAGTATATCCAGAAAAGAATATTGATTTTTATTAGAAAACATTAATTGATGAGTTAAATTCATTGTGGATTAATGGGGCTATACATATGTTGTAATAGGAAAATAGAATTTCATATTGAATGCTACATTAATGTGGGAAATTATTGACTTACCAATATATGGCATGTTATCTGGCTGGAATACATATGGTCCAAAACAATTACTGAATTTTATGAAGGAAATGAAAGCGTTTATGTTTGTTAATGGAAAAAATATGTGTTTTTTATTATCATCGTAGGTTACTTCCAAATGATCATCCTTTTCGGAGGAACAAATATCATTTCAGAAAATGTACAATTGAAAGAGATGATCCTCCAACAATGATCCCAGGTATAGAGGTAAAATAAATTTTTTCTTCATGGAAACCAATCACATTTAGACAGAAAATAAACCAATAGAAAATTGATATATTTAGAAAAGAACACAATTAAATAAAATGAAGCATTTTTTAGGATATTCCATATTGGTTTGATTTTTTGGTATACAACATGTTGGATGTCATGAATATTGAAAAGAACAATTTTGATATTTTATTTCATATATTTTTGTATACATTAGTTAAGACCAAAGATAATGTAAATGCCCAATTAGGTCATTCCCAAATTTTTTGGTGACTAGAACTTGAACTGTTTGAAAATGTCAGATCATAGAAGTAAGTGAATCCAAAATCATATTACACACTTTCCAAAGAAAATCAATTATTATTTTTTCAGTGTATTGAATATCTGATTCTTCTTGATGGTTATACTTCCAATTTGCGTAGATATGTTAGAAATGGTTATATTACCGTATTAAAAATTCTTGACTATAATGTTATTATGGAAAATTTTTCATCCTGTTAAAAAAAGAGGTTTCCTAAATTCAATGATGTGGGATACAATAAGAGATATATCATATTTTTCCAAGATATTTTTTCTGAGAAAATTGGCTAAAATTCATTAAGAATACTACTCGAAGATTTGTTTTAATTATATGTAAATTGGAAAAAATATTTCGCTGACATTCCTTGACTCAATGGAACATTTGATATTTCATTTTATGCATGAAACAAAAGATGGAGTTCTCGTACAGTTATAAAGGATATACCCCTATGAAAAATGCATGCAGAAATTGAATTAAAAGGTACATAATAAAGAATCAGTTGATGTCTCAATTAAAAAATATTATTTGTAGGAGGAAATATCTTTTTTCTACTGTATTTATATTAAATCAAAATATCCCTCTAAAAAACTATATGGTCCATAACGAAGGAAATTTTGATGATGAAATGATCAATAAATTATTAGTTTTTTATCATCTTGAACTTTTCTTCAATAGAGTCCATGAATGATGGATTTCAAATGATAAATATCATAGATATCATACATTTATTCTACTCAACCGTGAAGAAATGAATCCATTTTTACTATGTGTGATCATATCACTTATTATGTAATATATTTTTAAATTAAATTAATCTTATTTTATTTGTAGGTTATATGAAAATCATATAATGAAACACCTTCCCCAAATTACAGAAGCTTATCTTGAAGAACGTCACCAAAATAAATTTTTGTACTATTTTTAATAACTGGAAACATAAATTATTTATGCTTTAACTTTTAAAATCTATTTATTACTCGTTATATTTATAATTTTTTTACAAATTTTAGGTTATATCAACATTATGATAGAATTAATAATCAATTGTGTGTCATAAGTAACCCATCATCCAAAATGGTTAAATCGTACAATGCATATGCCTTAAATGGTTTTAGATTTCATACAGGTGCATATGGGGAATAAAAAATAATGAATAGTGGTATAATATTGGGAATGCCTCATTATTGACAAATTAACGTTGAATTTTTGACATGTTTGAATAAATTATTGAATTGTGTTCTGTTGGAAAATATTCCATAAAAATATTTAAATGTTAGTGGTTTTTATAATGATAGAGGCTTTCATATTCATATGATCCATGGAATCATTAATATTAAATATAAAATTATTCATATGGAAAATTAACCATTTTATTGACTCATTAGACACATAAAATTAACTAGTCCATTTACTATCCTACTTTAAACGATTTGGGTGATTGATAGAGGATATTAAAAATTAAATCGTGGGAAAATCAGTTTACTCAAATTGAATGTGGTCCCACTGAATTGTAAGGAAATAAAAATTTTCAAGAGTCTCATCCAAACACATAATTTTCTCAAAGAGACATGAATATCGATGATGACACCCCACAGTTATGGTTATATGGTTATAATGATGTTAATAATGCTAAAATGGAATTTCAAATAACAAGTTTTGATGAAACTGAAACTCGTATAAAAATTGATTGTACTGAAGGGGAATATGAAGACATTGATATTGTCAGTTATGAAGATGAGGATGCATATAAAGATTGATATGGTTAACTACTTAATAGTATCATATATAATATATAAATAAATATAATAGTTGTTTTTATCTATTTTCTAAAAAAATCATTTCATGATTCAAATGGACCTTGATCTTCTTCATCAGCTTCTAGAGGTAGATCTACATCCAGATGAGAAATATGTTGGATCATTTGACCCTTAGACTATTGGAGGAATATGTAGGACTTCTAGTGGGTGTAGTATTGCACAGTTGACGATTCCTGAACCTATCCAAGAGTGATTTCCACATACAGACTTTGATCCACACATGCAGAGGTATTTTTACCTATGTATTTTTGTTTGTTTTCATTAATTTATTTACATACTAATTATTGTATTATATTATCTTATTTTCATATTTTTTCATATATAGATATTGGACAGGGGAGTGGAACATTGCATAATTATTTTTGTGAAACACGTGTCATCTGGTATGAGATTCCTACTGATATTCATTATCTCATGTTTGATCAATTAATAGTGAATAAATAAATAATATTCATTTTGAAATTTATTTAAATAATTAAATGATATTACAATTTATTTATATGGTTTATGTTATCCCATTGATGAGAGGAATAAGGTACAATCTGGAAGTCATGGGCATGGTGTATGTGTGGGCATTTCTATCAGGGTTTTCACAATTTGATATGGAAAGAAATGATGAAAGTTGGAGTGATAGAGTTTGAGGAATCTTGTCACACCTACTGATATGATTACATTTCATCTTAGTTTTCGGATGGATTATGTACACATTGTTTGGGTGGTTGTTTTAGAGAAGATCATTATTAGGTCAACAAATTCAGGGGATACAAGAGGTGACACATTGAGCCGGTAGTCATACATTTAGTATGCACTTGTAACACAAGGTAAATACTTTTTTAAATAATTTATATATCTTTAAATGTAATTATTTATATTATATTCAAATAGGTAGTTAGACAATGCGATATAATAGAGTTCAATATTTTTATGAGGATGTACAATGATCCAGTCACTGGAGAGATTTTAGGTGATCGTCAATGTCAGAATGTGGTTAGTATAATTAATTTTTTATTTTTAAAATTAACTGCAAATAATATTTTAGCTATTTCAAATTTGTTACGAATATTTTATTTTATTATTTTATTCTTTATTATTTCATTATTTTATTACATTATATAGTAGTTTTATTATTTTTATTGATTTATTAATTATTAATTATTATTACTTTGTTATTATTAATATTTCTATATTTTTAAAAATATCGAGGTTTTAATTATTTTATAATTTTTTTTTGATTTAGTAAAATTAATATTATTATATTAGTACTAATAATTTCATTATTATTAATATATTAATAATTTTTTATTAATTTATTAATATTTATATTAATATTTATATTAATATTTTTTTAATATTAATAATATTAATAATATTTATAATAATAATATTATTAAAATGTAAATATTACTTATATTTTTATTATTAGTTTTATTATTTTTATCAACTTATTATATTAGTTTTTTATTATTTTGTAATATTTGTTTATTATTATTATTTTTTAATTTTTTAAATCTTTATGTGATGGGCCTCCATCTCAAATAGTACATGATACAAACAATAACAAATATTATTTTAAAAGAATCTCTTGAAAAAAATTTACGAGGAGACTACAACCAATCGAAAATGGTTTGTTTTTACGAAAACTTTTTCTACTATGTGAAATTTGCGACATGGCCCCATCGTAGTTGAATTTTTGTGACTGGGTCCCATCACAAATGGACCTTTGAAAATAGTCCAATTTCCAATTGTGATAATTTTGTTTTTATGTCTAATATTGAGATTGTTCATATATTTTTTCAATAAAATAATTTGGGTTAATATAAAAAATATTTTACTGAATATATAACCAATATATTCCATTAATATCAATTAATAAACTTATATAAGTTAATTTTTTATGATAAAACAGATTTGGGAGAAAAATAATAATTTTTTATAAAAACATTCCCTTTTTCTTAAATTGGTTGTTATATTCATTTCTAATTAATTAGTAACCAATAAATTCATTTTATATTTTTGTAAATCATATATTTTGAAAATTTATTTAATCCTATGCATAAATACTAATGTAATAATTAGGTTATAACATATTATATTAAATAATATTATTTTAATAATATATTATGTTTCGGTATAACTCAATTTTCCTTATAACACATGCCATTGAAGAATCACTTTGGTGCATGTGCCATATGCAAACACATTATTGAGTAAATTTCAAGGTAAAAAATATGTAATTTATTAAAAATAGTAAAAAAAATATAAATTATTGAGATATTATATTCCCTTACACGATTGATGTTGCGTGTCATACCTGTTGGGGAATAAAATATTTATACATTATTTTTCTAGGGAGGTACATCATCTAAAACTTAAATATATTTCTTACTGACAATTGAAAATTGATATTGGTGTTAGAATGTTTGATATATCCGATTTTTTTAATCCCACATCATGGGAAGGGTTCATAAGTAATCCCCTATAAAAGAGAGAATTGTAAGTACACCGGTCATAAGTAATGACATACAACTATTCCCTTAGGTAAGAGAACATTAGTGGAAAGTAGAGATATGTACATAGGGGAAAAGAATAAATTTTTATAATCATTTATTGAGGTCATAAATCATAATTAATTAAATAATCAATTGAATGTTTAGGTCCTCAAAGCCATAAATTAGTGATGATTTACATAACCATTAGTTCTAAAAATTTAAGGGATCAGGTAAACATTTATTTAAATATAATTCTCCTTATGATGATATATTATTTTACTAAATAAGAATATAAAGAAATTTACTATCACGATAAATTAATATTCAAATTAAAAATACCATAATTTGTTTTTCATCATAAAATTTCTATTGCTTCACTTATATCAAGATATGCGTACCAAATAATAAACATTGATCCATAAATAACTATAATAATCATCTAGTGGATTATATATCCAATAAATGAGTGAAAAGACTTTACATTTTTCTCTAAATATTATCCAAATCCAATATAGGTATGATATTAATCCGTAAACCTAAAATGTTATACTACTAGATCTTTAATAATATTTATTCATTAAATTTTTCAACTAGAAAAAGTGAAATATTAACAAGGACTTTGTGTTGGTTAGTGGTTGGCATTGAACCCTTATAGTCCATCAGTCATGAAATCAAGACCCACCACCTTTCTAAACATGATTGTTTGTCACCAGGAATACAATTTTTCCTTTACTAAAAAACAAAATAATATAAACACACCAAATAAATATAATGGGAATCATTGAAATATGTTTAATAAATGAATATCCTTTTAACTAATTTTTATAATAAAACCCTAGTACATAAATACTCCATCCACCTATTTCCACACTGATCTTTCCTTGGTTTATATATTATCATTTAGAAGATAAAATTGACTTGTCTAATGTACATTTTCCCCATATTTATGGAAATGAACTATAAATGTCTCCTTAATATGAGTTTTATTTCCATCCATCACAATAAAAAATTTTCCTCATAAATTATTTTCATTATGCCTATATATACCACAAATAAATCATTTCTCAATTATATTGAGACATTTTTCTAGGTGTTTTGTTCTACATTTCATGCATGAGGGAAATATATCCTTCTTCTCTCCCTGGTCTCCACCACTTGAACTATTAGAAAACTTTATCCTTCACTTCGTTGGTAGGTTTGGTAGTTAGTTAAAATATATACTTTTTTATATTATTTCTATAAAACAAATTATAAATAGACATGTTATATTTTACTCATATCATCACATCAATTGGTTTCTCATTATCTCCACATTTTCCATTTTTTTGAATATTAACTTCACTCCTTCGAGTACCATCCATTTACTAAAACTAGAAATCGTAGTGTGACAAACAATTATTGTAAAATAACCTATAATAATTGATAGGATATTTAAATCATGAAACATTTTCTATTATATAAAACAAATTAGATCAAACCATGGTAATTTATTGTCAAAATACTTTATAGTGGTTAGTAAATAAAATTTTAATTATCATTAACAAATCCCATGGATGTGTTAAAACTGGTGCACAATTACTCTTGTTTTCATGTACTAGGTTACGCTGAGTCAAGACCGAAACACCCTTCCAAATTGTTACTCATAGTTACATATATTCCCAAACCACATCCAATATTATTATACATACATGGATTTATTTCTAGGTATACCTAAATAATCTATACTTTTAAAAAATTATAGGGTGTTATTCTTAACTTATCCTCAAATTATACATTATGTTTGTTTTATCTAATCTATTTTCTCCTAAATCTAGTTCCCATGGTTGATACTAAACTTACTCTAATACCAAATATATCAACCTGACCCCATAAATCCCAGAGGGAGTGTAGTGCTACCATTACAATGGAATGATTACAATGAATCAAATCTTGAAGGACCGAAGAGAATAGTATTATTGGTAAAACAGATACATTCATGAGTATTTAATTATAATTGAACACAAAAATTAATAAATTATTTTTGCTTCTATGGAGGATATGTTTATTACATATATAATATCCATGCATATTTTTTATAGTATTGATATTGGATTATTGGTGAATGGAAAGAAAATATAGGTGAGCTAAAATGCTCAGTAGGGGTAATGTATAATAGAAGAAATGATGAATCAATGATAATAAAGATTGTGGCATGGTAAATTACTAAAATAAAATACCATTTAATCAATAAACTAATAATGGAATCCATCCAAATACTTTGTCTCAGAGATAGTATCATAGATAATAAATACTGAATCAAAATGAAGGCAAGGCTTAATTAATGGATGTCATGTCTCAAGAACATGAAAACCTCTGCTGTCAAAATCTAATTCCCTAACCCCAGAAGTAGGGAGCTGGTGAATTATTTCAAAAAATTTAATGAATAAAAGTTATAAAATCATGAAGTATAGAGTAGTTTAGTATTTTTTGAAAACTAGATACATACATAGGTTAAAAATTACAACATGAAAATAAATAAAACATATAGGTTTTATGAGTAACAACCACAACACTATGTTTATCCCTATAGGTTTTTCATTGAAAAATACTTCATGTACTGAGAAAAGGAATCATAAAAAAGGGGTGAGTTCAGATGCATATTAAGGGGAACAAATATAGTGGATGATATCATAAACATAAAATCTAGTCATGTTGAATAACTAAAAGCACATTCCTTTAAAAATAATCTTAAACATAATATGACAACATTATGAACTGAGTAAATATTTCCATAATAAAACATAATCAAGTCTATTCTATTAGTTGAAATAACACATGAAATCTCAATTAATAGTTTTATATTGAAGGAAATTCACAGTCTGTACATTCTATAACATATCTTCAAGGCCATGACCAAGAAATCTTAAAATTATTGAGGCCTCAACCAAAACCATATCTCCCAATGGGAAACGGCTACGACAAGTCCACGCCTATTTGTATCATGAGAACTACAAATGAATCAAGGGGCTATATTGGGACCCAACCATCACATAAATAGTCCAATTCATTTCTCATATGACCGGGGATAAATATAAACAACATATACATTCATATTGAAACTAACATACAAAATGTAGCAAAATCTCCCCAATCATTAAACATACACACTAACCATTAAGATTAATATGGTGAATGGTTTCAAGAAAATATATACATATTCAAACTAATAATAATATATAAAATTGTATAGGGTTGATTATTTCATAATATATTAATCCCATTAATACATAAAAATCAACATGAGTGTTGAAACAAACTAAAATACTCTTATAAAATCATCGTGTAATTATTGAGATAAATAATCTTTTATTTTGAAAAGAAGAGTTCATTTGGAATTTTTTTTATATAAATCCGTAAATAATGTATGATAGTTTTTAAATAATTAAATTGGTGATTTCAGAAAGATAATGGTTGCTAAAATAGATTATATATTTTCCTTGAAAATAGGTAAAAATTTGACAAATTCCCATGAATTAGGCTTCTATTTTAGTAGTGATTTTGAAATTTCCTTCTCAAATGTGAAAATACCCATTAAAAAGGGAAGGATTTTGGTTGTCAAATATATATATAACACTAAAACAAAATTTATGATGATTATATAATAATACAAAATAATTTATTTGAGGTAATTAGATAATAAAAGGAAGCCGAATGAAAATGGTAGTTTAGGGGGAAAATCCATACAACATTGTAATCAATTGATTCGTATGACCAATAATTAATAATCATTCACTGATATATTTAATATAAAAAGATTCCTGAAATGAAACATCAATGGTCAGTTTACATACACCATATACATGTAATAGTAGTGGATATGTAATATCATACATAAATGGAAGTGAGATGAAGAAACCCCTTATATTAAATCCAATGATGATTTTCACATGATCTTATGTCCTTGATAACCAAATGAAAATAATTAATGAATATTTCATTAACCTCCAATTTATTTATTTGATTTATTATAGACTTATTATGTATATTAAATTTCATCTTTATGGGTTTAATTGGTTGAATTTTATTGTTTAGGAGAATTTGCCTCCTTTGGTATTCCTGACTGGTTTACTTATATATATGTTTGGATAAACAAGTAAGATGAGAGTGGTTTTCTAGATTAGAATTTCTATTATTTCTAACATATATAATATTACATGTTTATAAAATTCATTTCGTTTTTGGGATTAAAGATGAATCATTATTTAAAAATTTAATGAAAATTGTTTGTATTGGTGGGTTTTGATCATAAGGAACTCATTTTCATTTATTATTTAATTACACTGTAAAAAATGATTATAGAACATTAAATAAGTTATAATAAATATATTATAGCTTGGTTCATCCATCAAAATTGTTTCCTGACCATATTTGAATATGGTAAAATAAATTGAAAACCTGTCGTCCGAGAATGAGATAAAGTAAAACATCTTGGATAGTGTTCTCATTTATAGTATAAAATAAGGGGGATGGAGAGATGATGATGAATTATTCTACTATCAAAAAAAATTATATTACATTTAAGGTAAATAAGTTATCATAACATTTAGATGAAATTATTTGATTAAATAAAAATGAATGGAATGAAACTCAAAATAAAAGAAAAGTTGAGAAACCCCTTACAAAAATTCAGCTTCCTAACAACATCACATAAAAATTAATAAACCTTTTTGTTGAGGGATAAGGGATATCTCAACATTATAAACTTATATGGACAGTAAAATGGGATTATTAACAAAATATACTAACTTTATCCAAAATAAAATTATGGGAATAACATAAAAAGAGTGCATGAAAAAGAGAGATATTTTGAGACGAAAATTCTGTAGCATAACGATTACGAAACATGGTTTTAGAAAACCTAAAAAAGAGAGAGGTTAGGGGTAAACCATTCATAAATGAATCATAACCATATATAGGGACATAACAAAATTTGAATACGATCATGGTATGAAAACATGAAATTCATACGACATAAAATAGAACATAAAAAAATGAAATGAAACGACAAATTTACCTCTTGAAGTAATCTTCTTGGAGAGCCTGTTTAGGGGAGCGATTTTAGTCTTTTTCTGGTATAAATGGATTCTAGACATGGGGATGGATCATGGGAGGATATTTGAGTGTAATTTAGACAAGTAACAAGGCTTTATGGGAGTGAAGAGAAGGGGGAGTGGGGGGTTATAGTGGAGGAGAAGGGTGATTTGTGAATATTTTATTCATTATGTTATTATTTTCCTCACGAAAACCAATAATGTTGATTCATGTTAACCATAATAGTAATACATGGATGTGAGTTTGAACCTAGTGGTACTTCATCAGCCTTATATCACTTATGAACCAATAAGTCATTTATTTAGCATTTATCGTAAATTATCATATTATACTATTCACCCAAAATTAATGTATTTTACAGAAATCCCAAAAATTCTCCCCAACTATTTTTTGACTTGTATAATTCAAAAATGAAATCCATTTTTTGAAAATAAGTTTCTGAAAAATTTAATTTAATTTTTAAACATAATCATAATTTATTCAAAAAAAACATTAAAACTATAACTTGTTTTATAACACCTTAAAAAATTAGTCAAGGTCCCATATAGTTTTCCTACAACCATTCGACAATAAAATTGAAATTTATCATTAAATTTTATGAATATATATTTTGATTTTAAATTATTAAATTAATCATTAAATTGTAATTAAAGTATTTATGACATCTATAAATACCAATACTAATATGATGATCAATTATGTAGTTATAAGATTTCAAAATTGTATTTATAAATTCATATGTGATGTTTATATTTTATTGGCTAAACAATAATACATCACTATTCATAATGGTAAATTTCTATATATAAGGGTATGTATCTATTCACCTGAAATTATATATGTATTGTTAGAGTGTAAATATCTTACTGAAGGCAACCGTGTATGTAAGTTTTTCAATATTGAAATTATAGAAGAGGAATATTTATTTTTACAGGATAGATTTTAATAATGTGGTGTTTTAAAGATAATAAATGTTTTATGCATTCAATTATAAATCTATTTTAAAATTCTTATGGTGTAACATTATTTCCCCCTCAACAGAATTGGGTCCTCACAATTCGAAGCTGGACTTCAAATATTAAAGGTTGATGCTTGAAAATTCACTTGTGGAAATCCTAGATAAAAAATATGGTTAATATAATATTCTCTAATAAAGGGGTTAAGGGAAATGAAGTAGTAACAACAAAATTATGATTTTGAATGGGGTGATATTATATGGAAGTAAAAACATGGACATGGTAGAAAAACATAATTATGATGTTCTGATGGAATGTGATAGAGAAAATTATCAGATGTTAATTGATTACTAAAAAAATATATATTACAGAAGAAAAAATTCATTGATATTATACATGATTATGATAATAGGACAACATTTTATTTAAGACACTTTTCCAGGAGTTGAGGAATTATTACACTCTATAAGTAAAAAATATATGTTTCAATTTACAAACTCATCCTTTGTTTTCACCTTGAACTATCTATACCTCAATATATATCACATGTTGTTCCATATAGTGAATTAATGCATTAAAATCTCAAAGATCATACAACTATCAAATAAAACCATTTCATAAATGGTTACAAATTCCAAATATAATTTGTCAACACATTATAATGAAGGTCTCTGAATTTCCCAGAGGAACATACCATTAACCACTAATAAACATAAATCATGTCTAAATATTCACATTGAAAACATGTGATTAACATCATCTTGTATCTTCTTCAATTATGGTAATAACTTAAATTACCATAAAAACATGCATTCATCCATATTACTTAAGTAAGATACATGTTATTTGATAAATTATATAAATCCAAAAGTGTATTAAAACCCATCAATGATTTCATAGACCACTTTTCAACAAGTCACTAATCATTTCTAATGTAGTCTATAATTATCTGAATCATTCTTTTCTTCAAAATTTTCTTGACATCATATATATTTTAAGGATTTTGTTTCCATCAACCATATACTTTCCCTTGATATTAACTTTGTTTTTAATCAATTTTTCATTTGTACCATTCATAATTGTACATAATATCTTTAATGATAAATTAATGCATTAAAATACTTATAAATCACATAATTGGTTTAACAAGAATATAATAACATAATTATTATCCAAAAAAAGACAAATAAATTATTTCTTCTACTTCATCCAATGTAACATCGTGAGCATCACCTTGATCCCTTTAATTTTTCAGAGCTGTATTTCGATGACGCTTAGGAAATTCATTTTTGTTGTGCTTCATATCCTCACAGTTGAATCATTGTATATAGGGATATTCATTCATGTGCTTTCAATTATGTGTATGGTGGAATTTTTGTCTGCACTTGAAGTGAACTCATTTTCCATTTTAGCATATACCAAGGTGTTTCTTCCACAATTATCTTATGCGGTAAAATACCTCATTTCATTCTTCCCTTTAACGATCTTTTTCCAATTTTTCATATTATTCTCATCTTTCTTCCTAAATCTAAAATACAGAGGAAACATTTTATCCTTATTATTTGAAAGTGGTATTATCTGATAAAATAATGAAATTTTTTGAGAATTTATTTCCCTTCAAAATACTAGCGTAAACCCATCTAAGAAACGATCATTCTTATTCTTTAAATTATGTCGTTTGTTGTGGTTATCTTTCCATTCAGCAAGATACATTTCTAAACAATGGAATACAATAGATTATATTATGAATCATAATTTATAATATCAACTTATAAAAATAATTAGCATAAATTGAAAAATTTTCCATGACAAATCTCATAATCCTAAACATGGTTTCGTTGAGAAAAAAACAAAAATTTAATTTCATTATAATGGTTTGTAAAGGAAATTTGAATTATCCCTAGAATATCCCCCCAGGAGTTTCAAACAAGGTGTGCAGTAAGGCCCATTGTCATGTACTAAGATACCCTAGTTCATGCCTGAAACTCCATATTGGTGTTTTCACACCTAGGTACATATGTGAAAGAACCACACCCACTTGTAGTATCAAGACATGGATGAATTTTCTAGAAGATATACATAATCTATTTCATTCCAAATAATCTAGGTTGTTCATGTATGTTAATCATAAAACACTATATTAGGGGTTTTCCCCTAATCTAATTTTTCTAAATCTAGTTTCCATATTTTCTACTAAACATTCACTGATACCGAGTGTAACACCCTAAACCCAAAATCCTGGAGTTGGTGCTTTATTATAATACATTGGCATGATTACAAGGAATAAAATATTTAATGGCCAATTTGTTTAGTAGTTTCGGAAAACTAGATACATACATTGTTTCAACATTAAATAAATAAAACAAAAATTACATATACATTTTATGGGGAACAACCACAACTCTATGTTTATCCATATAGGTCATTCATAGAAAACTTATTTATGTCCTGAGAAAATGAAACATAAAGAATGGGAGTGATCAAATGCTTAGTACGAGTAAACAATACACTGGATGATATCATAAAAATAAATATTAGGCAAGGTTAATAACTAAAAACACATGACTTTAAAAATAAGCATTAACATAATATGACATGAATATGAACTGAGTAAATATTTCCATAATAAAAAATAATCATTAGAATTATATTAGTCCAAATACCAAATGAAATTTCAAAAAATTGTTTCATAATGAGGGAAATGAAAATGTTGGAAATTATAAAACATATCACCAATTCCTCTTCCATGCCATCTAAAAAATAAAAAATGCACGGTCAAAACCATATAACAAAACGGGCAATGCCTCGGCCAAGTATGCATCTATTTATCTCACGAGACATACCGATGCATAAAGAGGTGATATTGGGACATCCCTATCATAAAATAATTCTAGTTTATTTCAAATTTGAGTGGTTATTAATATAAACAACATAAACATTCATAATGAAACTAACATTTTAAATGTAACTAAATTTCCGCAATCATTAAACATAAACACTAACAAGTCGGAGTAATATAGTGAATGGATTCAAGGCATAAAAAATATAGTAAAACTAATCCCAAACCATTCAATTAAATATGTTAGATTATATATTATATTATTAATCCATATAATATAAAAGAATCCACATTTTTTTGGAACAGATGAAAATAATCTTGTAAAATGGTTGAGTAATTCTTGAGATAAATGCTATTTTATTTTGAAAAGAAGATTTATTTGGGACATGTATTTTTATAAAAATAGGAAATAAGTTATATATTATTTACATAATAAAATGAGTTATTTTATAATGATAATGGTTTCATAAAAATATTATAGTGTTCCATTGAAAATAGTTATGAATTGGAGAAATTCCATTGAATCTCGCTTGAATCTCGGAAGAAATATTTTACGTTCCATTTAAAACATGTATATGAATAGAACATAAGGAAGGATTATGT
This sequence comes from Viscum album, assembly GCA_963277665.1. Lineage (NCBI taxonomy): Eukaryota > Viridiplantae > Streptophyta > Magnoliopsida > Santalales > Viscaceae > Viscum > Viscum album. The sequence continues at coordinate 1,456,911,680 of OY728146.1, forward strand.
AATTTAAAAACATATATATCAATAACACATAATTTATGATGATTACATAATAATATATTGGAATTTTGTTGAGGTAATTAGATAATAAAATTAACCCGAATGATAATGGTGGTTTGGGTGGAAAAAACGTACAACATTGTAATAAATTGAATCGTATGACCCAGAATTATAAATCTTAAAATTATACATTTAATATGAATAGAGTAATTATATGAAACATCAATTTTCAATATAAATACACCATACACAGGTAATAATAGTTAATACAATATATATCACAAAAAATGGAAGTGAAATGAAGAAACCCCTTAACTTATGTGTGATGGTGTTCTTTACTTGATCTTATTTTCATGGAAAAACAAATGAAATTATCTAATTAATATTTTTTAACCTATTATTTATTTAATTTATTTATTATGGCCTTATAATGTTCATTTATATCATTTTTGATGGTTTTAAGAGGTTCAGTCTTAATTTTTGAGAGCATTTTCTTTTTTGGTATTCATGACTGGTTTACTAATATACATGGAAGGATAAACATGTAAGATGAGAATTTTTTACCATAATATTTGTGGTATTTTACTATTTAACTTTAATAATATTAAATGTTTATAAAATTAATTTGGTTTTTGGTAGTGAGGATGAATCATTATATAAACCTTTAATGATAATTGTTTGGGTTAATTTTTTGTTTTTTTATCACAACTAACTCATTTTAATTTATAAATTAAATATCATTTGTTAAAATATATTCCATAACATTGACTAAGTTATAATACATATATTAAATTATGTTTCAACCATAAAATTGTTTTGATGACCAGAATTGAATTTGGAAACCAAAATTGAAAACCCATCATCCATGAATGTGATAAATTAACACATCTCATACAGTGTTTTCATTTATAAAAAACATAGTGTGAAGAATAAATGATGGTGAATTATTCCACTATCACAACAAAATTTAAGAAAATTTAAGGTACTGGAGTTATCAAAACATTTATATGAAATGAGGCTAGGAAAGAAAAATGAAAGGAACGAAACTCAAAATAAATGAAAAGTTGACAAACCCATTACGAAAATTCGGTAGCCTAAAGATGTAACATATAAATTAATAAAATATTTTGATAATATAAAAGGGGTATCTCATCATTCATAAGTAATATGGATAGTATGTGGGATATAAAATTTTGTATACCAATATAATTAAATTGAAAATAACAGATTATAACATAAAAAGATTTCTTGAAAAAGAGAGATATTATGACACGAAAATTCTGCTACATAATAGTTATGCAACATGGATTTAGAAAACATTAAAAAGGGAGGAAAAATTGGTCAACCTATTATAATTTACTCATAATATTATATAGCAATGAATAAAATTGAATTAAGAACATGGTATGAAAAATTGAAATACATAACACATAAATGATAACATGAAATAAGAGAAATAAGAAGAGGAATTTACCTTTTCAAGTCATCATCCATGAGAGCCTCTATAGGGAAAATATTTTGGTCTTTTTATGATACTCTGGGCTTATGGACGTTGGGCAGGGGCTTGGGAGGATATTAGAGCGAAATTTTGGAAAGGCACATGGATTTAGAGGGGTGACGAAAAGAGGGAGTGATGGGGGGCGAAGTGTTAGAGGAGGGGGATGATTTGTGAATATTTTATTCATTATATTATTATTTCCTACAAGACAACCAAAAGTGCTGATTTATGTGACCCATTATAGAAATAAGTTCATGTGAGTTCTAACCTAGTGGTCTTACATTAACCTTACATCAGTTATGATCCAATAAATCATGTATTTAGCCTTTATCCTATTTTAATATTCACCCAAAATTCTTTTATTTTAGAAAAATCCCAAAAATTCACCCCATCATTTTTAAGTATAGAATAAAGAAATTAAATACATTTTTTGAAAATAATTTTCAAAACAATTTTATTTTTATTTTTAAATAAAATCATAATTTATTAAAAAAAAACATGAAAACTATAACTCATTTTATAACACCTTGAAAAATTACTCAGGGTCCCAAATAATTATCCTATAACAATAAGTTAATAAAATAAATATTTATGAATAGATTTTATGAAAATATATTTCCATTTTATATTATTAAAATAATCATAAAATTGTAATTAAAATATTTATGATATTAAAAAATTCATATACCTATACTCTGGTCATTTTTTTAATTATATGATATCTTAATTGTATTTAAACATTCATGGGTGAAGTTTCAATTATTTTGGCCAATTTACTATTCATTACTATTCATTAGTGTATGTTACTATTCCCCAAAAATTATTTTTTCTTATCATACTCTAAATATCTTACTGAACACAACCGTGTATGTCAGCTTTTCAATATTAAAATTACAGAAGTGGATAATCTATGTTTAATGGCTAGGTTATAACATGGTTCTGTTTTTTAGAGACTCAATGTTTCATGCATTTAATATTAAATCTATTTTTAAATTCATGGGGTGTTACATTACTGGACCATCTTGAGAACTACATCCTCGAAATTTGAAAATTCATATCGAATGATTGAGGCTGATGCTGGAAAATTCTCTTGTTATAAACCCACATCAGAAATATGGTTAAGAAAATATTCTCCCAAAAATGGGTTAAGGGAAATCAGGTGGTCACTAAAAAAATTAAGACATCAAATTGGGTGAAATTAGTTTGATGTAAAAACCAAGACATAGAGGAAAAACCTAATTATGATGTTTTGATGGAATATGATAGAGAAAATGATCAAATGAAATTTGATTAATAAAAAACAATAAACTAATGTAAAAAAATAATCAATATTATAAAATACAATAATAATAGGGAAAAAATTAATACAATTTTCCTTGAGTTGAGTAATTATTCCACTCTATTAGATTATAAATATACATTTATATTTGAAAACTCATCATTTGATTGCACCTTGAATAATCTATACCTCATCACGTGGAATATGTTGCGCCATATGGTGACATAATACATTAACATCTAAAATACCATACAATGATAAACTTAAACCATTTTATAAATTGTTAAAAATTTCAAATTTAATGATTTAACACTTTATAATGATGGTCTGGGACGTTCCCATATGAACATATCATTTACCCTTAATCAAAATAAAGCAGCTCAAAACTATCTCATTCCAAAATTTGAATAACATTATTATATATCCTCTTGAAATATAGTAATAAAATTAATTACCATAAATACTATTCATCATCCATATTCTTTATGTGAGATACATGTTTTTTGATATATTCTTTATATCCCAAAGTGTTTGAAACACCATCGATGACAGCATAGGCCACTTCTCAAAAATTCAATAATTAGTTCCAAGGTAGTCTATACTTATTCGAATCAATCATTTCAACACCACTCTCTCAACATCATATATATATATAATGGGATGTATTTACCTTAACCAATTACTTTCCCATGATATTGAAATTCTATTGAATCACATTAAATTTATACCATTCATCATACTTTATCAAATTATTAATGAAATATTACTTTAGTAAAATCCTTATATATCCCAAAACTCTTATAACAAGAATATCATAACATAATTCTTGAATCCAAATAAAAATAACTAAATTATTTATTCTACTTCAATCAAATTAACATCTTAATCTTGACCTTGATCCCTATTCTTTTTCAGAGCTTTATTTCCATGATGCTTAGAAAATTCTTTTTGTTAAGTTCCCCATATACTTACATTTAATGAATTTAATATAGAAAAATTAATTACTTCTTTTGAAATTATAAGCATGGTGGTCTTTTTCTAGGAACTTGAAGAAAAATCCATTTCCTTTTATGCATATACCAAGGTCTTTCCTTCCATAATTATCACTTGTGGGTAAATAATTCTCCACTTTATCCATCATTTCCCATGTTCCCCTACTATTATCCTACTAATTTTCAAATCCAAAATACATATAAAACAATTTATCCTTCATATTTTTACATGATATTATCTCCTCATATGATTATAATGTTTGAGATATTATTTCCCTTCAAAATATTGGCTTAAAACCATCAATGAAATGATCTTTCTTACTCTTTAAACTATGTGGTCTATTGTGGTTCTCCTTCCTTTTGGTAGGCTCAATTTATAAACAATTTCATACAATAGATTGTAATATGAATCATAATGTATATTCTCAACTTATAAAAATACATAGCATAAATTGAATTCCTATCAATAAATAATCTCATAATCATAAACATGCTTTCGTTGAGTAAAAAAAATTTAAATCATTCTTAATGGTTTCTGAAGGATAGGGGAATTATCGCTAGAATATCCCCCTGAATAGTCTATCCAGGTTCACCAAAAGGCCCGCTATCGTGTACTAGGATACCCCGGTTCAAGCTCGAAACTCCTTGTCGGAGTTTTCAATCCTAGGTAAAACAATATCAGAACCACACCCACTTATAATATCAAGATCATGATTTATTTTCTAGAAGATCCACATAATCTATTCCCCAAAAAACATCAAGTATGACATTTTATATTTATACTCAGACACTATCATAGGGTTCTGTTCCATAATATATATTTTCTAAATCTAGTTTCCATGTATTCTACTAATCTTCATCTTATACCAACAATGACACTCCGACCGCCGAATTCCAGAGTTGGTGCATTATTTTAATACATTGCCATGATTACATGGAATCAAATCCCAATGGTCCATTTAGTTTAGCAGTTATGGAAAACTTGATACATACATAGGTCCACATTATAACTCAATAAAAAATACAACATATAAATTTTAGGTGGAACAACCAGTACTCTATATTTATCCATGTAGGTCATTCATAAAAAACATTTTCATGTCCTGAGAACATGAAAATAAATAAAGGGTGGTGTTAGTTTCTCATTAAGGGTAAGAAATATAGAGTAATGTATCATAAACATAACCATTAAGCATGGTGAATAACTAAAAACACATTCTTTTAAAAATAATATTGAATATAATACGACATGAATATAAAATGAGAAAATATTTCCATAATAAAACATAATCATGGGTATTATTCTAGTCAAAATAGAACATGAAATTTCAATTACTAGTTTCATAATGAGGGAGATGCATATGCCGTAAATTTTGAAACATATCATAAAGGATTTGGCCATGACGTCTTAAAATGATTAAGGCCTCAGCCAAAACCATATCTCAAAATGGGAAAGGCCTTGACCATGTCCACATCTATTCTACTCATGAGACCTACAGATGCATAAAGGGCTCTAGAGGGACCCAACCATCACATAATAAGTCTAATTTATTCCACATATGAGTGGGGAAAAAAATTAACAACATATACATTTAAATTGAAACAAACATATGAAATGTAAAAAACTTTCCCCATTTATTAAACGTAAAAACTAACCATTCAAAGTAATATGGTGAATGGTTTCGAGATATCACATCCATAGTCAAAATAATAGTAAAAAATCCCATTAAATATTTTAGATGATATTAAAAAATTATTAATCCCCACAATACATATGAATCAACATGATTTTTGAATCATAGGAATATACAGTTAAAAACACATCGAGTAATTCTTGGGATAAATTCTATTTTATAATAAAAAGATGAGTTATTTTTTAAATGAATTTAAATTAAACTAGGAAGGAAGTAATATAGTATTTAAATAATAAAATTAGTTATTTTAGAAAGATAATGGTTTCTAAAACAGATAATAGAGTTCCCTTGAAAATAAGTATGAATTTGAGAATTTCCCTTAAATCGGGCTTGTATTTCGAATGTAATATTGAAATTCGTTTTAAAATGTGTATGTCTAAAAAAATATGGAAATATTCTAGTTGGTAAACACGTATATAAAAATCAAATATAATTTATGATGAGTACATAATAATATATAACAATTTTGTAGAAGTAATTAGACAATAAAAATAACCCGAATAAAAATGGATTTTCAGGTGGAAAACCAATATAATTTTGAAGTGAATTGAATCGTATGCCCCCAAATTAATAATCTTAAAATGATAAATTTAATATAAATAGCTTCATTATATGAAGCATAAACGGTCAGTATAAATACACTATACACACATAATATTAAAATATGGAATATCTCACAAAAATGGAAGTGAGATGAAGAAACCCTTTAATATAAGTCTGATGGTGTTCTTCATTTGATCTTAGATTACTGGATAAACCAGATAAATAAATTAATTAATATTTTTAAAAACTATTTGTTATTTAATTTTTTTATTATAGACTTATTAGGAACATTCATGTTATTCTTTATGTTTTTAAGAGGTTCAATTTTATTGTTTAGGAGCATTTTCTTCCTTGGTATTCATGACCGGTTTACTTATATACATGTAAGCATAAACATATAAGATGAGATTTTTATTTCATAAAATATGTTATATTATATTTATTGAAATTTATTTTATTACATGATTATAAGATTCATTTGTTTTTTTGGAGTGAAGATGAGTCATTATATAAAACATTAATGATAATTGTTTGGGTTAATTGGCGGTTTTTGATCACAACGAACTCATTTTAATTTATAAATTAATATCACATGTAAAAAATGATTAAACAATATTAAATAAGTTATAATACATATATTATAGTCCGGGTAAACAATAAAAATGGTTTCATGACTATAATTTAATATGTTAATAGAAATTGAAAACTCGACAACCTTGAATGTAATAAATTAACACATCTCGGATGGTGCTATCAATTCTAGTATAAAAGAAGGGGAAAGAAGATATTATGATGAATTTTTCCAATATAAAATAGAATTCAATTACATTTATGGTACTATAGTTATCATAAAATTTTGATTAAATGAGATTAGGAGTGAAAACATAATCGAACAGATCTCGAAATGAAAGAAAAGATATGAAAACCCTTAACAAAATTCGGCTGCCTAACGGTACCACATAAAAATTCATAAAATATTTTGATGAGAGGAAAGGAGAATCTCATAATTATTAGATAATATAGATATTAATGTTGTTATATAATTAAATAGACCAACATAAGGCAATTAAAAAATAGATAATAACATAAAAAATTTTCTTGAAAAAAGAGAGAGATTTTGAGATGAAAATTCTACAGCATAACTACTATTCAACATGGTTTTATAAAACATTAAAAATAGAGGGGTTAAGGTTCACCCAGTCATAAAACACTCATAATATTGTATAGGTAATGAATAATATTTAATTAAGAACATTGTATGATAATATTAAATACATACCACATAAAAGAGAACTTGAAATAAAAGAAATGAAAAGAGGAATTTACCTATTGAAGTAATCTTCCTTGAGTGTCTCTTTAAAGGAGATGTTTTGGCCATTTTTTCAGACCAACGGCTACTGGACGTGGAAAAAGATCTTTAGAGTATATTTTAATAGAATTTATAAATTGAACAAGGCTTTTGAGGAGTGATTAGAAGACGGTGTGAGGGGGGGGGGGGTAGTCAAGGAGATTGGTGATTTGTGAATATTTTATTCATTATATTATTATTTCCCTCAATAAATCCAATAGTGTTGATTCATGTTACCCATTATAGTAATATGTGAATGTTAGTTCGAACATAGTGGGCCTATAACATCATTAGATCACTTATTATCCAATAAATCAAGTATTTAGCATATATCGACAATTATCGTATGTTATTATTCACCCAAACTTTATGTATTTTAGAAAAATCACAAAAAATCACCCCAAATATTTTTTGACTTGTATAATTAAAAAATGAAATCAATTTTTTGAATATAATATTATAAAAAAATTATATAATTTTTAAATAAAATAAGAATATATTTGAAAATAAATTTATAACTATAACTCATTTTATAACACATTGAAAAATTAATCAAGGTCCCATGTAATAATTATATAACCATAAGATAATAAAATAAAAATTTATGATAAGATATTATGAATATATATTTCCATATTAAATTATTAAAGAAATAATAAAATGGAAATTAAAATATTTATGACATAGGAAAATACCAATACTTATACTATGATCATTTTTTCACTTATAAGATGTATAAATTGTATTTACACATTCATGGGTGAAGTTTATATTTTTTTGGACAATTTAATATTCATTAAAATTCATAAGGATATGTTAATATTCACCATAAATTATAATTTTCTTATCAGACTCTAGATATCTTACTTAATGGAACTATGTTTGTCAATTTTTCAAAATTCAAATTACAGAGGTGGAAAAATTATGTTTATCGGATAGGTTTTAACAAGGTGTTGTTTCATATAGTCATAGTTTATCATGAATTAAATATTAAATCTATTATTAAATTATTGGGGTGTTACATTATTACCCCCTTAATATAATTGTGTCCTCTCAATTCGAAACTGCACTTCAGAAGATAAAGGGTGATCCTTGAAAATTTCTTTTTGGGAAACTCACATCAGAAATATGGTCAATAAAATATTCTCCTAAAAAGGGGTTGTGGGAAATGAAAAGGTCAACTAAAAAACTATTCTTTCTAAATGTGTGACAATAGTTGGATGTAAAAAACCAAGACATGGAAGAAAAACATAATTATGTTGTTCTGATGGAATGTGATAGAGAAAATGATCAGATGAAAGTTGATTACGAAAAAACTATAAACTACTGTAAAAATATTCAACGATAATATAAAAAATTATGATAATTGGATAAAATTTAATTTAATACACTTTTCCTTGAGTTGAAGAATTACTCCACTATATAAGAGTATAAATATACATTTCTATTTACAAACTCATCCTTTGATTGCACCTTGAACTATATATACATCATCACTTATCACATGTTATGCCTTATGGTGAGGTAATACATTAACCTCTAAAATCCCATATAATGATCTACTTAAACAATTTTATAAATGTTTAAAATTAAAAAATATAATGAGTCTACACATTAGAATGAAGTTTTCTGAATTTAAAAGATGAAATTATCATTAACCCTTTTCCAACATGAAACAGATCTAAATTCCCACATTCCAAATATGGTAATAACATCATCATGTATCCTCTTGAAATATGTTAATACCACGAATTACTTTAAAAACCATGCATTCTTCCATATTCATTAGGATATATGTTTTTGAATATATTCCTTAAATTCAAAAGTGTTTTAAACTCCATCAATAATAGAATAAACTACTTCTCCAAAATTTAATAATTAGTTCCAAGGTAATTTCTACTTATCCGAATCAATCATTTTTACACCATTTCTCAACATCATATGTATATATATATTTATTAAGTGTTTTATTTCCATCAACCATATACTATTCTTAGATATTAACCATATATTCAATCTCTTTTCTTTGTACCATTCATCACACTACCTTAAATCCTAAATGAAATAGTACTATTATACAATCCTTATATATCACATAATTCATAAAACACGAATATCATAACATAGTAATATAAAAAAACAATTTATTTATTCTACTTCAATTGTATTGACATCGTAATCTTGACCTAGATCACTTTACAATTTCAGAGATGTATTTACTTGATGGTTAGGAAATTCATTTGTTTAATGCCCATATCCTTAGAGTTGAACCATTGAATATATAAAAAAATCCTTCTTTCTCTTTTAATTATTATCATTATGGCCTTTTTCTCTGCACTTGATGAAAAATTATTTTCCTTTTAATCATATACCAACGTGTTTCCTTCTATAATTATCACATATGGGGAAATACTTCTTTCAATTCTTCCCTTTATCTATTTTCCCAGTTTTCCGCTTCTTATCTTTCTTCTTTCCAAATCCATAATTCATAAAAAAATATTTTACCCTTTATATTTTTTAATTATACTATCTCCTCAAATGATTATAATGTTTGAGATTTTATTTTCCCACAAAAAATTGGCTTAAACCCATTGATGAAATGATCATTCTTACTCTTTGATTTATTTGGTTTGTAGTGGTTATCCTTCTTTTGGGTAGGACCTATTTCTAAAAAATGGAATTCAATAGATTATATTATGAATCATAGTGTATAATATCATATTATAATAAAACATTGGATAAATTTAAATCCTATCAATAAATAATATCATAATAATAAAAACAGTTTCATTGAATAAGAAAATTAAATTTAAATACATCATAATGGTTTGTAATGGAAATGGGAATTATTCCTATCATATCCCCCAGGAGTGTCACACTTGGTGCGCTATAAAGCATGTTGTCATGTACTAGGATACCCCAGGTCAAGCCTGAAAATACATGTCGGTGTTTTTACACCTAGGTACATCTGTTCCAGAACCACATCCACTTGTAGTATCATGGAAGGGATTTATTTTCTAGAAGATCCGCATGATATATTCCTTACGAAAACTTCCAGGTAGTTATTGTATGTTTTTCCTCTAACACAATCTTAGGGTTTGTTTCCCTAATCAATATTTCTATATCTTTTTTTATGTTTTCTAATAATGTTCCTCTGATACCAACTGTAACCCCCTAACACTAGAAGCCAAATGCCGATGCATTATTTTAATACACTGACTTGAATACAGGGAATCAAATCTAGAAGGACTGAGTAGTTTTATAGTTTTGGAAAAATAGATTCTGACATAGGTTCAACATTACATATTGAAAAGAAATACAATATATATGTTTTTTGGGGAACAACCACAACCATATGTTTATCCTTGTTGGTTGTTCATAGAAAATTTCTCTATGTCCTATAAAATGAATGGTATGAAAGGCTTAAGCCCACATGATAAGTAACAGTAAGCAATACATTAGAATATATTTTTATACATATACATTATTCATGGAGAATAACTAAAAGCTCATTCCTTTACAAATAATCTTGAACATAATTTGACATGAATATGAACAGAGTAAATATTTCCATAATAAAAAATAATCATGGGTTTAGTAATAGTCAAAATACCACATTATCTTTCAATAACATGTTTCCTAATGAGGGAAATTCATATTCCATAGATTCTAAAACATATCTACAAGGTATCATCAATGAAGTCTAAAAATGATTAAGTCCTCATCCAAAAACATATCTCAAAATTGGAAAGGCCTCAGTCAAGTCCATGTCTATTTTACTCATGAGAGCTATCAATTCATAGAGGGGAAATATCGGGCCCCAACCATCACATAATAAATTCAATTCAATCCACATATGATATGGGATAAAAAACAATATATATATATTCATATTGGAACTAGCATATGAAATGTAGAAACCATTCCCCCATCATTAAACATTAACACTAACCATTCAGAGTCATATAGGGAATGTTATAAAGAAGTAACATCCATAGTCAAACTAATAAAAAAAAATTCAATTAAATATGGTATATGATATCATAAATGATTTATTACAATAATACATAAGAATCAAAAACTGTGTTGAAACAGATGAAAATACTATTATAAAATCATCGAGTAATTCCTAATATAAATACTTTTTATTTTGAAAAGACGTGTTCTTATGGGAAATTCAATGTACAATACTATAATTTACGTATGATTGTATTTCCATAATAAAATAAGTGATTATTGAAAGATAATGGTTGTTAAAAATATATAATATAGTTCCCATGAATGTAGGTATGAATTTGAGAAATTCCATTTAATCAGGCTTGTATTTCAGAAGTTATTTTGAATGTTCATCTAAAAAACTGAAACAATCTCTAATATAAGGATGGATTCTGGATGTTAAAAACATATAAAAACTCACATATAATTTAGGATGAGTACATAATTATACATAAGAATTTCATTGATGTAATTAGACAATGAATGTATCCCAGATGAAAATGGAGGTTCGTGTGGAAAACCAGTACAACATTGCAATCAATTGAATCATCTGACCTAAAATTAATAATCATTAAATGATAATATTAATTCAAATAGATTAATTATATGAAACATCAATGGTATTTTTACATTAACTATATAAATGTAACAATAGTGAATACAGAATATCTCACAGAAATTGAAGTGAGATAAAGAAACCCCTATGATTATGTCCGATGGTGTTCCTCACTTGATCATAGTGTCATGGATGACCAAGTTAAATTAATTAAATAATATTTCATGATAGTATTTTTTATTTAAATTATTTTTTATAGCATTATATGGTTCATTCATTCCCTTCTTTATGGGTTTTAGAAGATAAATTTTATTGTTGGGGAGCGTTTTCTTCCTTGGTATTCATGACCAGATTACTTATATACATGTAAGGACAAAAATGTAAGATAAAAACGAATTTGGATAATATAATTTTTATTTTATTTGTTAACATCCATAATTTTACATGGTTGTAAAATTAATTTTTTTTGAGTGAAAATGATTCATTATATAAATCATTGATGACAATTGTTTGGGTTAATTGGAGGGTTTTTATCACAAGGAGCACATTTTAATTTATTAATTGATATCATGTGTGAATAAAGATTCTAGAACATCAAATAAGTTATAATACATATATTATAGTATGGTTTAACCAAAAAAATAGTTTCATGACCAAAATTGAATATGGTAATATAAATTGAATACCAGTCATCCTTGATGTGATAAATTAACACATCTCAGATGATGTTTTCATTTCTAGTATAAAAGAAGGGGAAGAAGAGAAAATGATGAATCACTCCACTATCACAAATACATTAGATTAAATTTAAGGTAAATTAGTTATCATATCATTTGTATTATATTAGGTGAGGAAATAAAAATGAAACGAAAGGAACTCGAAATAAATGAAAAGTAGAAAACCCCCTTATGAAAATTCAGCAGCTTAATGACATCACATAAAAATTCATAAAATATTTTTTATGACAGAAAATAGGCATCTCATCATTTTTAATAATAATTTATAGTAATGGGGATATGGTATTACATATAAAAACATAATCCAATTGAAAATAAAAGACAATAACATAAAAAGAGTGCTTGGAAAAGAGATAGATTTTGAGACGAGAATTCTGCAGCACAACAGCTATACAACAAGATTTTAGAAAAAATTAAATGGAGAGGAGACAAGGGTAAAACAATCTTAAAATAAAAATTATATAGTATATAGAATTAATAAATTGTATATAATAACAAGGTGTGAAAACATGAATTACATAAAACATAAAAGAGAACTAGAAATAAAAGAAAAGAATAGAGGAATTTACATCTGGAAGTAAATTTTCTTGAGAGCCTCTTTAGTTGAGAGGTTTTGGTCTTTTTATGAGACAAATGGATTCTATACACGGGGGATGATCTTGGTGGGAAATTTTAGTAGAATATTTATAAGGAACAAAGATAGAGAAGAGTGAAGAGTAGTGGGAGTGGAGGGGGTGTAAAGTGGGGGAGAGGGGGTGATTTGTATGTATTTTATTCATTATATTATTATTTCACTCAATAAAACAAATAGTATTGAGTTTTCATGGGCCGTACCCTGGGGCCCATGCCATGACTACCCCATTCCCGAATTCTATTGGCCAGGGGTTGGCGACTAGCACTGAAGGCGTATTCCCTAAAACTATGATGGAATTTCCTTTATAACCTGTAACACAGACAACCAAGAACATAGGAAGATACGAACTCAAGTGAACTGAATTGTAAATAGAGTGAGAACAGTAAGTAAAAAGGTCCCGAATACATGGCCAACAAGAATGTAAAAAGAAAATTGGAATGTACAAGACATCTGATAGTTGGAAAGTAGTGCCTGGATCATCCACCACAGATCCTACCTGAAGGGTAGGTACATCTCATGAACGGTCATCTCTACGGTTGCCTCATTTAACATCATCCTTCGAGCTACCTCCTGTCCTGCTACCCTCATCCTCAATCATCGTTGTCCGTCGTCTTCACATAACATGATGAAGTGCGGGCATAAAATATACATGGGTGAGTATAATGATACTCAGTAGGGACATCGAGGCCCTCAAGGTCTCACAAAATCCACAAAGGATAAACCAAAAATAAAGGATACAACTGATAACCCTACTTAGGTATATGCACATACAAATACTTATGTTATCATGTAAACCCATATCATTCATGAGGAAAACACATACTCAAACTCTTAATCCCCAAGTTAAACTATTCTACAAAGGAAGTAATACCACGAAGGAAAGTAACACACATGTACACCACAAAGAAGAATACCACCAAGGTATTACCATGAGGGAATGTACCACACAGGTACAGACACATCTCACACCCGGTATAACTTAGGTAAAATAGTAGAGATGATTAGATATAACTACTGAATAATATTACTCTATTAAGAGACAAACCCACACAGGATAACTCAGTGATGATCCACACATGTTCGCTCAGTGATCATCCACACAGGATCTCTATGTGCTTACCCACACAGGATCTGAAGATGTTGACCCACACACGATCTCTTTGTGCTGACCCACAGAGGATCTCTAGGTGCTGACCCACACCGGATCGCTTGGTGATGAACCACATAGGATCACTCGGTGTTGACCCATACAGGATCACTTGCAATTGACCCACAGAGAATCTATCGGTGTTGACCAACACAGGATCTCTAGGTGCTGACACACACATGATCTCTCACTACTGACCCACACATGATCGCTGGGTGCTGACCCAAACCACATCACTCGGTGCTGACCCACATATGATCGCTCTCCATTCATCAAGTCACAACCAGCTACAGGGTTGCCGCACTATCATCCCGTGTCTTGGAGAGGGTCCTCTCCATAATCCTTGGGTTGATACTAAAATAGATATGATGTCTCAAAAATAAGTATCTCAACGGACCACCACGTCATAGGGGTCTCAATGCAACAGATGGTGCGTAAATCGGACGCCCGGTCTAAGAGTTATTATCCTTTTAAAAACGAGGGCCCGGTTAGATTAGTTCTCGATCCAACCTAACTGTACTCCAACTTTGTCCAAAACTCGAGTGGGGTATATTCAATGGGAACTTCTCTCTATGGTTTTCAACACCGTTGAAGGCTCATGAAAAAGACATCTCGAGCCAAATTTATGGGCAAAAGACCGTAAAAGGGTCATAGTGGGTCCAGGTCCATCTGACTCGGCTTGGGCCGATCCAGTTTGGGTCGCATGGCCCGACCTGATAGGTCTGACCCTGCCCACTAGTTGACCCATCCGGGTACCCCGGCCCGACGCCGTGGAGGACTCGGGGCCACAAGGGCGGCAGGGGGGGTCACGGACGACAGAGCGACGAGGCGGTGCGATTTGGCCACAGGCAGTGAGGCCGCAGGGCAGTATGGCCTTAGGGAAGTGTGGTGGGGATGTAGATGGCAGATCCAGGAGGAGGCGCGGCGGGGCAGTGGGAGGCAAGGCCATAGGGTGGCGCAGGGTGCCGCGGGAGGCACGACTGGGCCGTTAACTGTATATCCACGAGGCGGCGCAGAGGGGCCACAGACGGGGCGGCAGGGCCGCGCGGCAGGGTGGCCACATGGCGATGGGGCCACGATGGGGCGTGGTGGGGCCGTAGATAGTGTATCCATGTAGCGGTGTAGTGGGGATGTGGGCGGTGTGGTGGGGTCGCGGGCGGCGTGGCGAGGCCGCGGACGACGGAGTGGGGGGGGGGGGGGGTGGGTGGACGACAGAGCACTGAAGGGAAGCACGGCTCTGTGCCTTCGCCTGTGGTTGGCTTGACCAGCTGCCCTCTGTTCATCACCCTCATCACAATTCTCGATTTCCATTAGTACCAACCACCATCACCATTCTCCCTCACTATCGTGAAGATCAGACAAAAGATCCACAAGATTTGCAGAGGGGTCGGGCCATGTTTGTTTGGACCGTACCCTCCGTGTTAGGGCGGTAGCTTACGGCTGAAGGAAGATGATTCAATGTGAGATGGAAAATGAAATTGATAAAACGAAATACACCCCTACCTCATTATTTTGTTAACGGAGGCCATGAGGAAGGATATGATGTTGCTGTGGATAGACGGAGGTCGGTGACATCAACGTTTCCTCGATCATTCGTTGTTCATCGTTGGAGATGTTCCTTGTTGCCATTATTCGTAGGATAGCATTATCCCAATTGTTCTTCTCTCCATAATTTCAGAAAAATGAAAGGTAGCCCACATAATAGAACAAGTTATCTATATTTTTGGTTGGAATTATTTCAAAATATCTTAATTAAATAATTTATGGGTTTTCTTAATTTCATAAAGGGGGGAGTTAGCATAATTACGTTGTAATGGTCAAGAGGTTTCTCCCCATTAAGAGGGAGTTAAAATGGTTTCAAAGGTTTTTATGTCTCGGGTGGTCCCCACAACCATAACCCACATGGGAGGTAAGGATCGAGTGGCCCCCACCACCAAAACATTCACATGGAAGGTTCCAACAAAAGTAAATAAAAATGTTAGACATTTTATTTATTTTATTCTTTCATAGAAAAACAAAAAAACTATCTTTCACTCTCGACCCACTGCGGTCGAGATGAAGTTCTTCTAAATTGAATACCTGTGCTGCAAGTTCAAAGGTGCCCTTATATTTCAATTCTGAGCACCGGTTCAAAAGATATAAAAACATGCATGCATGTTTAAAGAACGTACCCGAAAAAATGTTCTGAAATTCATTATTGGCACACTGGGGCTCAGAATCATGCACCGTCAATTTTCACGGAGATGTAAAATTTTAATTTAATTAGAAAATATTACATGAATTTCTAGGTCATAACTTTTTTCGCACCTCAGGTATTTACATCCCTATAAGACACAACACAAACTAAGGGAACAGGTGGGGGTACTAAGAATGAATCTGAGCCACCCGCTCCCATGTGCTCTCCAAGAGGTTCACGCGCTATCAATGAATGAAAACTAGAGGTATCTAACACCCATGAAGGAACAGATCCTATCAATCCCCAATCTCTACTAGAACCTCTGTAAAAGTCGCCCCATCATCGACGTCCAGCATTTCGTGGTCGATAATATTAGAAGTTTCATGAACATATCTCCTCAATTGGGATACGCGGAAGATGTACTGCATCCTGTGTAACTGAGGTGGATGAGCTAAGCGGTATGCCACCCCACCAACTCTGCTGAGAAGATGAATAGGTCCGATTAATCTTGAACATAACCTCCCGCCTCAGCAAAATCTCCGCAAACATTGTCGCGGTGAGACCCGTAGAAAGATATGGTCACCATCCTCGAACTCCAGATGTCTTTGTCTCCTATCGGCATATGACTTATTCCTGCTATGTGAACTCTTAATCCACTCTGGGATGATCTAGACCATCTATGTGGTAGTCCTAACCATCTGTGGTCTCACGAGTGCTGACTCTCCTAGGTCAGTATAGCACAATGGTGATCTGCAAGGTTTTCTATACATCACCTCAAAAGTATCCATCCTAATGGTAGAGTGATAGCTGTTGTTATATGCAAACACCACCAAATTCAAGTGATCCTCCAAACTGTGACTGTAGTCGACGACGCAAGCACATAGAATTTCCTTGAGGGTCTAAATGGTACGCTCAGTCTAACCATACGTCTGAGGATGTATGGGGGTACTCAAATAAAGCTTCACCCCAAAATCCTCGTACAACCCCTTACATAGTCGGGATGTAAACCATGCATCTGGATCAGAGACAATTTTCAATGGTACTCCATGTAGCCGCACAATCTTTTGCACATAGAGGTGTCCCAAGCTCTCTACTGAACCCTACTCTCTGATTGGAATGAAGTGGGCTGACATGGTGAGTCGGTCGATGATCACCCAAATTAAGTCATGACCACTGGATTTACATGGATGTCATATCAAAAAGCCTATGGATATCCCATCCCAATTTCACTTTGGGATATCCAAATGATGAACCATGAGAGCTGGTACCTGATGCTCCACCTACACTTTTTGACAAGTGAGGCACCGAGAGACAAACTTTGAAAATACTTTCATCATTCCCGGAAACCAGTGCTGAAGTCGAAGATCCAGGAACATCTTCTCCACTCTTGGATGTACCGTGAGAGGGGATTTATGGAACTCCCTCAACACTTCCTCCTGAAGTGACACTGGTTCATTGGTACATCCTCTAAAGAAGATGACGTGCTTCCCACGTTCAAAAAATTAATCAACTACATGTCATGTGGATATCTTAGCATGTCGAGTCACACAGTCAGTGTCCCCATGATGTGCCTCCCTGACTCACTGAAGGAGTGGGGATTGACTAGGAGAGACTGAAGGAATGTTTCTCCATATCAATCCATGAAGGATATCTACAATGTGGCTAACTGGTCTATCACCTCACCTAACAACCGTACACAAGAACTATGGCTGAGTGCATCTTCTACAATGTTACCCTTCCTAGGTGTATGATCTTTCTCGAAGTCGTGGTCCTGGAGGAACTCAATCCAGTGTCTATATCTCAAGTTTAGGTCCTTCTAAGATAAGATAATCCTGAGATTCATGTAATCCGAGTATAGTGTATAATGCTCTCCCATCATGTAATGTTTCCACATCTTCAAGGTGAAGACCACTACTGCTAACTCCATGTTAGGGGCAGCGTAGTTCTACACAGGCTATCTCAGATGTCGAGAAACATATGCAAGCACTGATCGGTTCGTCATCAGGACACATCCGAGTCAAGTCCCTGTTGCGTCGCAGTATACTATATACCATACACCCTCCTCTAGTTGCCTCAAGATGGGTGCACTAGTCAGCCTCTACCTCAGCTCCAGAAAACTCTGTTTCCATCTCTCTGACCATACAAAGGGTTTCCCCTTATTCATCAATGCTGATAGAGATGCATCAAATCTGGAGAAATATGGTCAAATCTCCATAGTATCCTGCTAGACCTAGGAATCTCTATATCTCTATCACACTCTTGGGTGGCTCCCAAGAAATTACCGCCTCAATATTCATTGGATCTACTGCAACTCCAACCTCCGATATGACATGTCCCAGAATGTGAACCTCTCAGATCTAGAACTATCACTTCAAGAGCTTACCATAAAGCAGGTGCTCTCAGAGTGTGTACAGAATAACCTGCAAATGATAGGCTTGCTCCTCCTGATTAGTTGAGTAGATCGAAATTTCATCGATGAAGAATACTATAAAGCAATCAAGGTATGGAAGAAAGATTTTGTTCATGAGTCCAATGAACACTGCAGGAGCATTGGTCATTCAAAATGTCATTATAACTAACTCATAATGGTTGTACTGAACTATGAAATCTATCTTCTACACATCCTCATCTCGTACTATGAGATGGTGATAGCATGATATGAGTTCTATCTTCAATAACAACTCTGCTCCCATCATCTGATCAAATAGGTTATCAATCCACGGAAGTGTGTACTTGTTCTTTATGGTCACCAGGTTCAAGGGCCGATAGTCCACACAATTTCTCTTTATCCCATCCGAAATCATGGAAAACAAAAATTTGGGCTGTCCAAGGTGAAACACTTGGTCATATGAACCCTTTCCTCTCTAAGTACTCTAGTAGTACCTGCAGCTGATGAAAGTCAGTAGAAGCCATCCAATACGCTGGTGTAGATATCGGTGCCATCCTGGGGTAAAAGTAAATGTAAAATTCCACCACTCTATGAGGAGGTAGACCCAAAACATCATCAGGGCATAGATCCATGTATTGGTCCAACACAACAGGGTAACTCAGACTCTCCACATCAACTTCTCTGAGGATAAGTCTAGCAAAATGATGAGTGATCGGCTGCACTCTTCTCTGGGTAAGTCCATCCTATGCTGCAGAGGCTCTCTTCTAGTTGGTGAAGGTAATCCTGGTCCCATAATGCGGAAACACCATACTTTGTTCCTAATACAGTCAATCTGAGCATATACTATTGATAACCAGTCCATACCCAAGATGACGACATAAGGACTCAACGCCGCTACCAGGATATCCTAACTGATGCTCTTGCCTCCTAGACTAAGTTCGAACTATCGACACTAGTGCATAATCATCGAATAAGATCCCATTGGAGTCTCTAGCCATAATGATCAAGACAACAGTTCCATCAGAATCTCCGAGCTCTGAACGAGGGCAGTGGAAATAAAAGAATGACTGGCACCTGTGTCTCTATGTAATGCAAAAAATGTGGAGTAGACAATGATTGTAACTCGTATCATCTCTAAAACACATTGATATTATGGCTCAACTTCCTGGAGCTGAGCTATCCCCTATATTCCGACTCCTTGTGGCCGGGAGGACCTCCTGGTGGTGGTGGAGGTAACATCTCGAATCGTTGTCCATCGCCAGCTACACGACCAGCTCCTTCATCCCATCAGCCTACACCCTGCGGTCCTCCTCGGTCGAACCTCTGTCTCTTCCTAGGAAGTCCTTCTGACCATATTTTGATCATCCGTATGGCAGGTCAGATAGTCACGAGCCATGTGACCCCGCCCGACGCATGCGTAACACTTCCCTATCCTAGCATGTCTGAATCTGTCTCGGGTTACACGCACATCTGACCCTGAATTATGTCGTTGTACATCTATAGGTATGGTCCTCTTGGACCTCTGCAAAATCAATCTACTTCCATCTCTAGTAGACTCTGCTACATGACGACTGGTGGTGGGTCTTGCTTCCGGTGACTGCTCATCATTAAAACTCCCCACTAAAAGGGCTCTCTCTAACACCCCTGCCTATGTTGGGATACTGATAGAAATCATTGAAGCCCAGATCTCTAGCCTGATTCCCCAATCAAAGGTACAAGAACAAAATAATGGGTCCTGCACTATATCAGTGGAGTAGCGTGAGAGTTCAGTGAACCTCGATGAGTACCGAGACATAGTAATGCTACCCTGCTGCAGAAGAAGTAGCTCCTGAATGCGGACTGCACGAAGAGTCCCTTGAACAAACTCTTCCCGAAAGAGGCTCTTGATGTCTACCCATATGAGCATCACCTCGTCATGAACCTGGAGCATCAAGCTCCACCATCATCCGGGTGCAACCTGTAGAAGATTGGTGGCATGGTTCACCATGAGATCGGCTGGTGTCCCTACCAGTTGCAAAACTCTCACCAAGGCCTCTAACCAATCCTCAACCACCTCCGGATGAATCTCTCCCCTGAACCTAGGTGGCCTCTAGCACTGGAAATCATGCAACATGCTCAAGAGGCGTGCACCCTCTATTGCTGGGGCTGGTGGAATCAGTGGCCCAATGGGTAATGGTACCGCTGGTTCTTCCACTGGTTCCTCTACTGGAAGAGGGCCCTGCATCGAGGCCTTGTCGCTCGGTGTGCTATTAGTGCATAAAACTCTCGGAAACCTAGATGGATGTCAGCATGGAGGTATCTTGAAAAAAATAGGTGCACCATTGTCAATATGTTATTCTTGGTGAGGTGACTCAAAGAGATGAAAAAGAAAAAACTACAAAACACAAACGCAATCAGTTTTTTCGTGCCCTGAGTCATAAATCAGATGTTAGCGTCCTAGTGTATGGATACGTCGACTGCCATACCAATAGTGGATTCCCTAAATTGGTAACCAAAATCACTAAACATAACACTATTTCCGTTAAAATGAATGATTGGATTCCTATGTTCAATGGTAGAACCGACTTCTCTGATACCAATTTGTCATGACCCGTCCCCCAGGGCTAGTGCCGTGACTACACCAAGCCTGCCTTCCATAGGCCTGGGGCTGGAGACTTTCACTGAAGGTGTATTCCATAAAACAAGGAAGGCCTTACCTTTATAACCATTAACACACACATCCATGCACACAACAAGATACAAACTCAAGTGAACTAAATAGTAAATAGAGTGAGTATAGTAAGTAAAAAGGGCCATAATAAAAGCCCAATTAGAAAGTAGAAGGAAAACAGAAAAGTACAAGACAACTAATAGGTGGAAAGAAGCTCCTTGATCATCCATCACGTATCCTACCTGAAGGGTAGGTACAGCTAAAAAACGGTCGTCTCTACAGTTCACCTTATCTAACATCCACCACCGAGCTACCTCCAGTCTTGGTACCCTCGTCCGCAGTCAGCGCGGTCAATCTTCTACACCAAACAAAATGATGTGCAGGAATAGCCCGTGCATGGGTGAGTATAACGATACTCAATAGGGACCCCGAGACCCTGAAGGTCTCACAAAATCTGAAAAAGATAATACACAATGAAAGGATACAACGAATTACCCTAGTTTGGTATAGGACCATACATATAACAAAGTTATCAATTAAACCCATATCAATCATGAGGAAAAAACAGATTCCAATTCTAAAGCCCAAAGCTCAATGGTTCCTCAAAGGAATTAATACCACGAAGGTAAGTACCACACAGGTACACCACACAAAAATAATTCCACCAAGGTATTAAAAATAAGTAAAGTACCACACAAGTACCGATTCATATACCCCCAGGTAAAACATAAGTACAGTAGTAGAGAAAATGATATGAAATTACTGAATCAACTTACTCTGTTAAGAGGAAGACCCACACATGATCACTCTGGGCTGACCCACACAGGATCGCTCGGTGTTGACCCGCACAAGATCGCTATGTTCTGACCCACACATGATCTCTAGGTGTTGAACCACATAGGATCGCCCAGTGCTGACCCACACAGGATCCCTCAGTGCTGTCCCACAGAGGATCGCTCGGTGATGAACCACACAAGATCGCTCGATGCAGACCAACAAAAAATCTAAAGGTGCTCACCCCCACAAGATCACTCGGTGCTGATCCACACATGATCTCTAGGTTATGACCCACACAGGATCTCTATGTGTTGACCCATAGAGGATCTCTATTCATTCTTGACGTCACAACCATCTATAGGGTTCCCGTACTACGTTCGCTTGTCTTTGAGAGGGTCCACTACACAACCCTATCATTGATACTCCAACTGCCATAATGTCTTATGATGAAATATATAAATGGACCACTACATCATAGGGGTATCAATGCAACAAACAATGCATCAATCAGACACCTGGTCTGTGAGTTATTAGCTTTTAGTCCATAGGCCTCGATTGGATTTGTGCTCGATCCAACCTGACCGTACTCCACATTTATCCAAATATCTAGTGGGGTATACTCAATGGGACAATCTCTCTCTATGGTTCCTATCGCCACTGAAGGCTCGTCAAACGGACATCTGGTGCCAATGTTATGGCCAAAAGAGCATAAAAGGGTCGTAGTGGGTCCGGGTTTGGTCTGACCCGATTAGACATACCTTACCCGACCCGACCTGAGAAGACCCGGTTTGGGTCTACCCGGACCAACCCGTTGGGTATGGAATGGCCCGGCGGTATGGAGGCTGCGGGGCCGCCAGGGTGGCGAAGCCGTGGGGTGGAGTGACTGGTCCGCGGACGGTGGAACCGCGGGACGTTATGACAGGGACGCGGGCGACGAGGCCACGGGGAGTCGTGAATGGTCCATTTACTACACGACGAGGACACGGATGATGGAGACATG
This sequence comes from Viscum album, assembly GCA_963277665.1. Taxonomy (NCBI): domain Eukaryota; kingdom Viridiplantae; phylum Streptophyta; class Magnoliopsida; order Santalales; family Viscaceae; genus Viscum; species Viscum album. The sequence continues at coordinate 1,456,935,093 of OY728146.1, forward strand.
CAGCAGCGCGATGATTCCATGAGTGTAGAGTCTGTGGGGAGGCGTAGGGTGCCCTGGGAAGCGCGGTTGTGCCGCAGTCGGTGGAGTCGTGTGGCGGTGGGGCGGTGCGGCAGGGCCGCATGGAGGCATGGTGGGGCTGTGGGTGGCGAGGCCATGGGGAGGCGCGGGGGGGGCTGCAAGCAGCATGGTGGGACCATGGATGGTGGAGGCCGTGGGCGGTGGAGCAGCGGGCACTGCATCGGGCACGAGACAGCATTGGTCATAGATGGCGGAGCGCCACGGGGCTGCGGGGCACCGTGCCCTTGTCAGCGTCCAGCTGGGCAGAAAGCCATCCGTTTTTTGCCTTCATTGCGGTTCTCAGGATCCATCAGTGCCAACTGTCGGCACCGGTCGCCATCACCATCGCGAAGATCACACAAATGATCCACAAGATTTCCAAATGGGTCTCGCAATATTTTTTTGGCATATACTCTCCGCATTGGGGAGGTTGCATACGGCTCAAAGAAGATGATTCAATGTGAGGGGTAAAAAGTCATCGATAAAATGAATCACACCCCTACCTTGTTCATTTGTTGATGGAGGTCATGAGGAAGGAGATGATTTCTTTGGGGTTTGACAGATGTTAGTGACGTCAGCATTTCCTCAATCGTCAGTTCGTTCGTTGTTGGAGACTTTCCTCATTGGCGCTCTTCGTTGGAGAGTTTTCTCCCAATAGTTCTTCTCACCCAAATTCAACCAAAATGAAAGTTATCCCACATAATGGAACAAGATATCTATTATTTTTTGTTTCCAAAAATTGAAAATAGATTAATTAATTATTTGTTGGGATGGCTTAATTAATTAATGGGGAGAGTTGGCATAATTAAGTGGGGGAAATCAAGAGGTTTCTCTCCATTAAGAGGCAGTTCAAAGGGGTTCAATCAGTTTTTATTCTCAGGTGGTCCCCACCAATATAACCCACATTGGTTTTTAGGCTAGAGTGGGCCCCACCACCAAAACATCCACATGAGAGGTTTCAAAAAATGAAAATAAATGTGTTACACATTTTTATTTTATTTTTTTCTTTCACAGAAAAACACAATAACTATCTTTCACTCTCGACACACTATTGTCGATATGAAGCTCTCCGTATGAAAATACCACCGCTATGAGTTCAACGGTGCCTTCAAATTTCACTTTAGATCATCAGTTAAAATGTTAGAAAAACACACTTGCACGTTTACTGAACTTGCCTGAAAAAATGTTTAGAAATTCATTCCGGGCACACCGGACAATGGAATCACGCACCGTAAATTTTCGTTGACTAGTAAAATTCTTATTTAAATAAAAAAATATTTAGGAATATTCAGGTCTTTACATGATTCATGTGACCCATAATAGTAATAAGTGATTATGAGTTCTAACCTAGTGTGATTACATTATACATACATCACTTATGATCCAATAAATCATCTATTTAGCATTTTTCCTAAATTCTCATATTTTACTATTCACCCAAAAATCATGTATTTTAGAAAAATCACAAAAATTAACTCCAAATATTATTATATGTGTATAATTAAATAATGAAATAAATTTTTTAAAAATAAAACTTTATATAATTTTAATTTAATTTTTATTCGGAGAATACAACATTAAAACTATAATTCATTTTATTAAAACATGAAAAATTAATCAAGGTGACTTTTAATTATTCACTAACCATAAGGCAATAAAATAACAATTTATGATTATATTTTATATAAATATATTTCCATTTTTTATTATTAAACTAATAATAAAATTGTAATTAGAATATTTATGACACACAAAAATATCAATACTTATACTATGGTCATTTCTTCACTAATAAGATATATAAATTGTATTTATACATTCATGGGTGATGTTTTTATTTTTTTGACCAATTTAATATTCATTACTATTCATAAGGGTATGGTACTATTCTCTAAAAATTATGTTTGTCTTATGATAATCTAAATATCTTACTGATCGCAACAGTGTATATATGTTTTTTTAAATTCAAATTACAAAATTTGAAAAATTATTCTTACCGACTAGGTTATAAAAAGGTGGTGTTCTGAAGAGAATCAATGTTTCATTAATTCAATATGAAATCTATTATTCAATTATTATGGTGTTACATTAATTTCCCCTCAACAGAATAGCATCCTCACAATTCAAAACTAAACTTTGAATGTTAACAGCTGATGCTTGAAAATACCCTTGTGCGAAACCCACAATAGAAATATGGTTAATAAAATAATCTCTTAAAATGGGGTTAAGGTAAATGAGGTTGTCACCAAAAATTTATGCATTCAAATGGGTTGACATTATTTTGATGTAAAACCAATACATGGAAGAAAAAATTATTTATGATGTTTTGATGGAATGTGATAGAGAAAACGATCATATGAAAGTAGATTACTAAAAAACAATAAACTACTTTAAATAAATTCATTTATATTATCAAATATTTTGATAATAGGGAAAAAATAAGTTACAACACTTTTCCTTGATTTGAGTAGTTACTCTACTCTTTAAGAGTAAAAATATATGTTTCTATTTACAAACTCATCCTTCGATTTCACCATAAACTATCTACACCTCATAAATTAGAACATGTTACACAATATGGTGAAGTAATACATTAACCTCTAAAATACCATACAATAATAAACATAAACCATTTCATAAATTGTTCAAAATTCTAAAATATAATGATTTGAAACATTAGAATAAAGGTCTCTAAATTTCCTCATTAACCCATAGTCAACACGAAGTAGCTCAAAATTCTCACATTCCGTACATGTGAATAACATCATCATGCATCCTCTTGGAATATTGTAATAACATGAATTACATTAAAAACCCTGCATTATTCAATATTCTTAATTAAAACACATGTTTTGGGATGTATTTGTTAAATCCAAAAGTGTTTTAAACAACATTGATGATAACAAATACCTCTTCTAGAAAATTCAATTTTTAGTTCCAATGTAGTCTGTTGTTATACAAATCAATAATTTTTTCAACTTTGTCTCAACATCATATATATATATTAAGATTTGTCTTTCCCTCTACCATATTACTTCCCTATATAATAACTTTCTTTTTAATCACTTGTCCATTGCACCATTCATCCTACTACCTCAAATTCATAATTAAATATTACTGAAGTAAAATCCTTTTATATCAAGTAATTATTATAACAAGAATATCATAACATAGATATTTAATAAAAAAATAATAATAATAATTTATTCTAATTTAACTATAGTAACATAATAGTCTTTACCTTGATCCCTTTACTTTTTCAGAGTTATATTTTCTTAATGCATAGAACATTCATTTGTTAGGTGACCCATATCCTTACAATTGAAGCATTGAATATAGGAAAATTGATTCCTTTTCTTTTAATTATTAGAATTATGGAATTTTACCTTGTACTTGATGAAACATATTTTTCCTTTTAAGAAAATACCATGGTGTTTCCTTCCATAATTATAACATGTTGGAAAAGACTTCTTTCCCTTCTTCCCTTTATCCATCTTTTCCCTACTTGCCCTCTTCTTTGCCTACTTCATTGAAAATATAATATAATTAGTTTATATTTTATCCTTCATATTTTTACATGAAATTATATCATTATATTATGAGAAAGTTTGAGATTTTATTTCCCTTAAAAACATTGTCTTAAACCCTTCAATGAAATGATTATTCATTCTCATTGAATTATGAGGTTTACAGTGGTTCTACTTCTATTTGGTAGTATCTGTTTCTAAAAAATTGCATAAAATAGATTATATTATGAATCAAAATGTATAATATCATCTTATAAGAATACTTAGCATAAATTGAAATCTTATCCATAACTAATCTCATAATCAAAAACATGGTTTCGTTTAGGGAAAAAATAAAATTTATTTACTTCATAATGCTTTGTAATGAAAATGTTAATTATCCCTAGCATATCCCCCAAGCGTTTCAAACCAGGTGCGTAGTAAGGAATGTTATCATGTAATAGGATACCCCCGGTCAAGCTTGAAAATCATTGTCAGAGTTTTCACTCCTAGGTACATGTCTGCCAGAACCAAAGCTACTTGTAGTATCATGACATGGATGTATTTTCTAGAAGATCAACATGATATATTCCTTACCAAAACTACCAGAATGTTCTTTTATGTTTATCCTGAAACACAATATTAGGGTTTTGTTACCTAATATATAATTTATAAATATATTATCCATGTGTTGTATTAAACATCTTATAATTCCAACTTTAATGCCCCAATCCTTAAAGCCCAGAGTTGGTGCATTATTTTAATACATTGGCATGATTAAAAGGAATCAAATACATAAGGAACATGTAGTTTTGATGTTTTGGCAAAAAGATAGATACATAGGTTTAACATTACAACTAGAATAGAAATAAAACATATTTTTTTATGGGGAACAAGCACAACTCTAGGTTTATTCATGTAGGTCATTCATAGAAAACTTCTTAATGTCCAGGGAAAATAGAAAAAAAGAAAGGTGTGAGATTATATTCTCAATAAGGGTAATAAATAAAATGAATCATATCATAAATAGAAAAATTAGGAATGGTGAATAACAAAATCCACATGCCTTTAAAAATAAACATGAAGATGATATTTCATGAATATAAAATGAGTAAATATTTCAATAATAAAACATAATAATGTGTATTCTACTTGTAAAAATACCACATTAACTTTAAATTACTATTTTCATAATTAGGGAATGGAATATGTTGGTCATTTTAAGCGATATAATCAATGTTGCAGCTAAGACGTCTAAAAATGATTAAGGCCTCAGCCAAAACCTTATCTCAAAATGGGCAAGGCCTAAGACAAGTCCATGTCTATTTGACTCATGAGTCCTACAGATGCATCAAGGAGATATAGTTGACCCCACCCATCACATAATATGTCCAATTAATTCCAATTATGAGCGGGAAAAACGTAAACAACACATATATTTATATTGAAATTGACATATGAAATGTAACTAAAATTACACAATCATTAAACATAAACACTAACCATGAATAGGAATATGGTGAATGGATTCAAGAAATCACATACATAGTAAATATAATCATAAATCATCCAATTAATTATAGTAGATGATACCATAAAATATTAATCCCAATAACTCATAAGAATCAACATGTGTGTTAAAACACACAAAAAAACACTTATAAAATCATCGTGTTGATTTATACAACGGGTTAGACCAAATGGACATAGATTTGATTAGCTAAATTATCTTTTATATGTGTACCATGTGACATCATACATCTTTGAGAAATATTCAAGGAGATATTATTTAATGGGAGAAGAATATGTTGTTGAACAATTCCATCTTACAGTTTTCATTTTATTCCCCATAAGTGGGGGAAAATATCGGCACCCATATTTATTCTTATATAGTGTTCTAATGAGATGTTGAAAACAAAACATAAAGGGGGTGATTATTGTGCATAATGTTTTCTTGTTGTCAATAATGTGTTAATCTGTGTATGGAAAGGTAATTATTTTAGTGGTGATGATGATTGATATGGTCATACATAAAGTAATGTTATTGTCCATGTGAAGATCCCACATTGATTATGAATTCCACTTTTAGTATGGTGAGGTTTTTAAAAAGATAATGTTACTTAGAGAATCACTATTCAACAAATGACATTGGATGTCATGCTTATCATTATTAATCATTCCCCTTTTCACATCAAATGATTGTTGAACTGATCCTAACTTCCAAGACATGTGTTAATGAATGACACATTGTTACAACATTTGAAGAAGGACACGTAATACTCTATTGCCTGATGAATTTTGAAGACCCATCCACTGGTTTCTAAATGGATTAAGTATGAGAAAATAAAAAAATTGTAATGATTGTCTTAGGATCCAATGACATTTTCCAATGTCGATGCACATAGTTTACTAATTTTTTTGAGTTCCAAGAATAGATATTTCAAAATTGGAGAAATTTTCATGAGGATCTTTTTATAGTGGCGTCAGAGGACATTGATTTTAGCTTTTATTCGATGGGAAATATATCTTAGTTTGAATATATTTTTTTAACAATCCTTTAGTAAAATATATGTTGCCTAAACCTACTAAAGCTCCCATCCAGGTTAGTGGAACTTTCCATAGAGTGACATGATGATCGAGAACATAGTCTCCCAGCATGATGTCAAGACAATGTAAGGGGAACACATGAGAATGCCTATAGTGGATCATGAGAGAGCCTATGAAGTGAAACAATGTGGGTATACGTGGATGAATACAACGAGTGATGAATGTGCCACATGAGAACATGGTACAAGGTGATACCGTGGAGGGAAGATGAGAATTCTAAGCCACTGTCTCTATGGATTTAACTGAAAAGGGCCACAAGAAGTGACAAGTTTTGTTGGGGGATAGTTACACATTAATTTTATAATGAATAAGTTACCATTACCATATGATATTTTCGTAAATTATTAGAACTGTATATATATTTTAAAAAAGTGGAAATATAGTGTACATCTGATAAGTTCAGATTTGACGATAACAGAGCTTCCATAACTTCACCTTCAACATCCATCCACCTGGACCCCCCACCCCGCTGATGCTTATTAGTATGTTGTGACTTCCATCAAGCCTCCACGATCTCCCTCTATCCACTGTTGTCAATATAACCTAATTTATGTGGGTCATTTAGACATAATGAGATCATTCTTGAAATTAAATTTTCATGCACTATAAAAAACATGAAGAACACACGCTTGCTGAAAGTACATGATGGTCCTGAGGCTGCACTCAACATTCATTTACTGGGGGATTTGTTTTTCATGCATTCATAAAAAATTTCCAATAGGAATAAACCACAATGAATAACTCCATGTTCAAAAAAAATATCCATGGATTATCGATATATAACTTATCTGTGATTGTTTTTTTCAATGCCGACGATCTCTCATATTCAAAGAAATGATTTAAACGATGTGTCTTACATAACTTTGACATCGTACAATGTTATTATACTACACTATAAATAGAGTTTAGATGACCAAGGTCATTGATTAATATTAATAATCCTATATATTCCTAGGGTTTGTAAAAATTTCCAAATTTTTTCTAAAGTTTATATAAGTGTAGCATATTATGATAGAAGATTAACTAAGTGAATTAAAAGTAAATGATAGATTAGCCTCATCATACATAACATTAACTTATTTAATATTAAAAACAAATTTATTAATTTAATAGGTATACAAGTGAAACATAGAGCTAAATAATATTAGTATATAAAAGATAATGAGAAATAGAAAAGTTTCATATTTTTATATGATTACTTTTATAGTTATGCAATAATTATTAGAGGTTACAGAGTACAAATAAATGTAAAATAATAAATTAAGAATAAATTCGATGTCGTGTAATATTTAACTAATGTTTTTGAAGGCAATATAATAGTAATCAAGGTCACGTAATATTAAAAATAATTTCTTGGTTAATTTTACAATGCGATTAGTCAATTCATTAAACATATTTACAGAATACAAACTTGATGCATAATAAATTAACCTGTGATTTGTGATGAGACTGATGTTGATATTTTGAGAGGGAATCAATGGTATAAGATGAATGTTTTTTCTTTATTTTTGTGTGTGTTATTATAGGTATATAGAAACTAGAAATATTTTTTATATAGATATTATAATTCATAAATTTATCAATATTTGAGGAGAATAAGAACCAGATATTTTTATTATTTTTACATGATTTTTCTTGATATTGAAAATTATTTATTTAAATTTTATTTTTAAAAATCAACGGTCATAGTATTTGAAGATTTTTATTTGACCAGTTTTAACTGATGAATATGTTTTTGTTGAAATTTATAATAATTTCTATATATGAATTATATAATAATATTGTCATGAATATTAAATGTTTTGGAATGAAAATAAAAGTTTAGGTATACATGATAAAAAATAAATATAAAACATTGATAATTTTGATAAGAGAGGTAGTGAATAAGATACCAATATTGAATTGTAGTTTAACATCCATTATCTATGTTTCAAATGGGGTGATAAATACATTATCCCATCAAGAGAATTTTTTAAAAATAAACAGTTCACCATGATTCAAATAAAATAATATAAAAAATTACTAATGTAAACATAATATATTCCTTTTATAGATATCATAACATTCACCATATTTAAACACCATCAGAATAGTTACATGATGATCACCGACGTGTCATGAGACTTCTTCCCACCAGTGGACATATCAATGGGATGGATGGATCATTTCAATATAGTAAATATGGAACTTCTTCTTTTACAGTGTTCTATTTTTTCATGGAATAAAGGATACAGAGAGTTAAAGCTACATGATCAGTGATCCTCGACCGTGGATAATGAACTCTCTATATCCACTTCATTGAAATGGAATCTTTATAGGTCCATCGACGTAACTACGCGTTAATTTTTTTACTAAATATTGTATTTAAATTCATTAGTCAATATCATGACACATCCATGCATCATATGAATTAATATCACATCAGGTTACACCTTTCGTAATTCTCCTTCAATGACAAACCATGGGGATGCATCTTTGTAATGATAAGGATTATCATTTAACAACTATTTTGTTCTAACATATCCAATATTGGATGTAACATATTTTAAGTATATTAAATAATGACACATTTGATACAATGTATTCGGAAGAAATTTCATAATACTAGGTTCTATGGAACTGTATCCTAAAATCAATAGTCACAAAAATTCATTATATACAATTTTATATTTCGGGTATATTCATTTCATTATGTCACATTCACTATTTCATAAAAGTCATTGTTTCATTTCACTTTATATCATATCATAATAATAAATTTTTAATTATTTTACTAAAAACCTTTCGAATATCTTCCAAAAAACGTTTGGAAATATATAATTAGTCTTAACCATATATTAAATCATATGTAATAATTTGTTAATGGCCATCCGAAACATGTTTATATTAACTCTAATACTCATTTATATTATCTCTATATGTTAAAATCAATCATCATTCATCAAACCACCAAGCCTAAACCCACAAAAATTTATATAATTTTAAAAAAATATTAATAATCTAATCTATAAATGTATGAGTATAGTATCCTATAGAAAAACATCAACGCTACTCGAGCTATAATGTGATCATGGGTGATGTATGTCAGACACATGAATTTCTAAACATGGGTCCACTAGACACATCTCATGATAGAATTCATTTTCAGATATATACTTTTTCTAAGATATCATGGCATCATGGGACATATAGTAACCCAGTCCAAGATAGACAACTCATATATTTTTTACACATTGAGTGTAGCTTACAATATTATATGAATACATAATACATTATTCACATCAATGGGTGAGAACATCACGTTATATTCATCTAAATTGATAAAAACGTCATATGTACTATCTAGGTGTGGTATCAAACACTTCAATGTATCTAAATCATGGGCCCATATTTCACACTCATTAAATGAAATGAGAAATCCGATTTCAGTAGAGATCCAATTGATGAAAATATAAGAAATATACCCAAACATTCCCTAATTAGCTCATCCTAATGGTTTTCATATCAAAGACATCAAATTATGATGTATCTAATGGTAGGGATATCATAAAACATAGGCGATGGGGACTCCTATATGATCCATTAAAACCTGTTATACTAAATACATAGTGTATGAAACTCCAAGAGGTGCGCCTTTGTAGTCATCCAATGTTGAAAAACACTTTTTGTCCCTTATGAGCATATTTCTATATCTCATATAATAGTTATACTCACAATAAACATAAAATATCATCAAAACATAAAAAAATATTGTATTGACCTTGGTAAATTATAAATTAATGTGTTACATTAAGAGGAAAATATTTTAAAATTCATACAATGTATTCAATATATACATTTCTAATTATAAATAATGGTAAAACAGATTTTTTTATTTCATGTAATATATTTTATTTTATTTTAAAATTGTAATGAATTATTAACAAAATCCATCATAATCAACGATTCACCATATCATATATGGTTATCTACTAGAACAAACATAGTTTTACCCAACATTCTAGGGTAATGTTATATTATAACATATATACGAAATTATTATCACATTTATATGTTTCATGTTAATAAATACGCTCTAACTGATCACAATTGTGTGAAAAATATATGAATAAATAGAGTTTGAATAATGATGAGTTTTGGGATTAATTTTTGAAATATACTAGTCCTTAGAAATATTCAATCTCTTAAACTCAAAACATCAAAATTTCTGATGTAAATTTTTGTCTACATATAAATCCTTCTTGTTTTACACCACCATCCATGGATCCCTTTTCTGACAATTGAATTCCTTGAAACAATTTAACTATTATTTTTCACGCACATCGAAATACCCTTTAGGATAATTGTACCCTCATTTTAACTAATATAATCTTATAATAAATATTGATATGAATTTTAAAATTATAAATAAATGAATATCATTAAATTTTTATTTACCATTTCATATCCTGAATGCATTTCGATATTATTTGGAATGTAAACCAAATTTTAGACTTTTGTAAAAAAAATAATAACATTGAATATCTGTAAGTTTACGCATACTCCTACTAGACTCTTAGAAACTGTATTATTTCCAAAATGAAATGTTATGAAACCCATAAGACATTATGTTTGGAAATACCAATTATATCATTTTAATATAAATATATAACAAATGAACTATTTTTCTCATAAAATATATTATATTATTTATATTTCTATCATTCCTATATTAAAAAAACCTTATATTAAATCATTTTATATGATTATAAAAATCATAAAATATGTGTATCCATAATATTGATTAATATTAAAAAAAAAATTATAAGTTGTTCTCAAGATAAAATGTAGATAATCAATACACATATTTTGAATAGTCATCCACACTTGAAGAATCAATGTACTTTAATAATATGTCCCATTTGATTAAATATTTGAAAGAAAACATATAGATAAATAATTAAAATAATTATTTAATTTTTTCCTCATAAAATGGACTCCCCATATTTCTTTTATAACCCTTCAAATGATCATGAAAAATCATTCTTCAATGGACAATATTGAGATAATGAAAGAATTATCCCACCCTCTTCTTCTATGATTTATCCTATAGTGTATATAGTTCACAAACTATTTTTTACATTATTTTAAAAACTGTTTTCATTAGATATCTACACCATAATTTTAATAACAAAATATTTTAAAATAATAATACTTGTCATAATGTATATGGCACAGAACACCAAGCATACACGAATCATAAAATATTATTATTTTATAACCACTGTAACAGAGCTGCTGAATTAGAGTGAATTGAAAGTGGTAAACCAATTATGATATTTATATATAGTTTTTATAATCAATAAAAATATATTTTTATATTATTATAAAAAATAAACTCATTTTTAGTAAAGTAATTTATTCATCAAAAATATGTTTTCTATGAAATATTTTTTTTCTGGTTTTTGTGAGAATAGACTGGATTTAATTTAGGGAAATTTCAGAAAATGTATTTGATTAAATCGATATATTTGATGAAATAATAAATTGAATATTTTAATAAGGATAATTAATATAATTTTTTTGAAAGTTTGGGTTTTCAATGAATAATGAAAAATATTGATTATCAGTGAAAATTGGATTTCGTTTTCAAGTTTCTACAAAGAAAAATTATATTTTATATTGGTTTAAAAAATTAATTAGATCATATTAATTTAAAATAATCAAATATTGGTATTTGGAATGAATTTTATAATTTAATATTTTTTAAAATATTTTTTATACTTATAATGAATTTTTATGAATAACCATCTTTCATCACATTTTGTGAGTATAAATGAAAACTTAATTCACCCACTTATACAATTGAATATTTAAAAATGGATTATATATTTGAAAATATTAGTTACAAATTTTTTAAATAGGTTAATTTTATTTTATGTTGTTATGAATAAAAACCATAGTGTATTTTTCATAGTAGAGTGATGGTAAAATGAGTTAATTTAGGATAAAACTAATGTGATAATGCATAAAATTCATTAAAAATTGTTCATTTAATTTTTTGGATTATTATATTTCATCTAAAATCATCTAAAATTATAAAATATTATCTTTTTTCATTCTTATTTTATTTAGACAATTATATTATTTACGAAATTGAAAATGGAACATATTTTACTCTTTCTTTTAATAGGTATTATGTTTTCGGATATAGAGAAAAATATATTTTGTTATAAATTCTTATTTTAAATAACAATTAATTTTTTTATCATAGATTTTTTTAATTTATATTGATGAAATTATTACCTTAAGCACATACACAATTATAACTCAATGCCTGTGTAAGTGGTAGAAAAATAAGGTAAATGATTTTAAATGATATAAAAGTAAAATTCTTTGTTGGTTATAATTTCCCAAAAAAATCATTGATCAAAATAACATATTAGGGAGGTGTGAAGAAAGTATATTTTAATTTTTTTTGAATTCATGTTGTTTTCATTAACAAATTCTATGAATTTTCCCAATAATGAAATTAATCATATTTTAAAATAATTATTATTTTATTAATGATTTAAAATCTGTAAAAATATAATTCTAATCCATTTAAATAAAATCTTGTTGAAAATATCTGCCATGATCCATTTATTACTCAATTTTCTTTTATAGTAAATTTCATGGCCCCTAAAGAGACCAAATCATTGATATCATAATAATTTCCAAAAGCGAAAACATGGGGGGGGGGGGGGTTAAAACAAGGATATAAGGGTGAAAGAATCAACTAAAATTGTAAAATTTTTATTATATGACATTATATTGTCTCTAAATCATCATATTTTAAAAATATAACAATTCAGATCCATTTTTTCATGAAAAATAATTTATAAAAATTTAATAATTTAATAACATCAAAAAGTGACCCTCCCCAAAAAATATAAAAAGGAACCACCTCTCATTTGTTCTAAAAACCTTTTTATAACTCTATATTTTATAATATACCATGGATTAAACATAATACCAACCTTTTATGTATGTAGGTATAATACTAAATATGTTAAAGAAGTGGTATAATTCTGAACATAGTGATGTCATTTGATTTCTTATTATACCTCCTTAAAATTTTCTTAAAACATTATGAAATAACAATATATTTATATTAAATATATTTTCGGGTTATTATTTTAATTTAATAACATATATCCATTTAATCATACATCAAATGGTAAATTAAACCATTTTTTATGGGTATAAAGAACTACCACCTATCATCCCAATGTAATTCATTTTCGATCCCCACCACTCATAGTGGGTTATAATGATGTATTTAATATATATTTATATAAGATTCAAAATTAAGTATTTTATTCTTTAATAAGATAACATATAATTTAATTTTATACTGTTCCATCTGTTGATCAATGATAACATCATTCATGTGTATAAGAGGATTATCAGTTCCATGAAGAGATGTGATTCATTTTTACTAGAAAAGCTCAGTTAGAGGATATCCCCTTTACTTTTTTAAAATAAAATAAAAGGATAAGAAAAATTAAAACAAGACAAAAGAGACAACTACATATCATATAAACCATACCCGTCACCACATCCCTGATAAAAAGCTTCCTCTGTAGTAACTAATTCCTATTCTGAGCATTAGTACTAATTTAGAACTTTACCATAATTCTTTCTCATATTCAATCGCTCCAAGGATAGAAACTCCATGATTCCAATAGATGAACTATTTGACACCAGATTTGGAAAATAGAAGACTTCCTTCCTCGACCTTATTCTTGGTGTAACAATCATAACTTCCCGATTCCAAAAACTCATCATTCTACCGCCCTGAACAATATAACTATATAAACATGTGAACACGCCACTATCATTCTCCTTATCACAATGACAGTAATCCTCAAATTTTCCATGAATATGAACCTCATTATTTCCATCTTTCCCACCTCGTCCTTTTTAAAAATGACAATTAGTGTCAATAAATGATATAAAATTTGGTTGTTCCACAAACTCATGACCATCCAATATCCCCTAATGCATAGCTCCTTTTTCGGTTCCTCCCCAATTAGAAGGAATCCCAGGATGCATACTGATGCCTTTATCCATTGGTGTACCCTCCTCCACATTCTCCTGCTATAATTTGTGAAAATGAGTTCAAATAGAAATCGTGATCACCACTCCTCCATCACTCACAAACCTCCTTTGTGACCCATTAGAATCTTCTGAAACTACCAAGGTACCACCATCACATCCTACATCATCCAAACACTCCTAAACCATAGGCTTCTCTAGCCCCTTGTGCTCACCCTCAACCATCCTGCTAGTGTCCATGAAATAAAGACCTCTTTCTAGGTGTCCTTTCTAACCAAATTGACACCTAATTTGCCTCCCATGTCACCAGTACTAGAGCCATATTTGACAGAATACTACTTCACCCCATCCCCCAATTTCAAATCATACATAAACTGACTAAACACTACCAATACCATCAGATTATGGGCTGTTTTTACATAATCCCATGAATTCCCAACAACCTTGTTCACCAAACCATCAAATTTCAAGCACAAGCACCCACTGTAGACAATGTCCTCTAACCAAATGACTTACCTAGATTCTCCCTCGTATTAGAGATCCTCATATTCATTTCTTCACATTGATATTTAGAGGGAAGAAGCCCCAATTGATGATAGTTCATTTTTAAATACTACATGACATATATATATATATTATAGATTAGTATAATAAAATAAATACTAAGATATTAATTTTATATTAATAAAATAGTAAGAATAAAATGATACTTACCTTATTTTATTTATGCTCTTTGAAAAAATAATGACATTATTAATGCGTGCTTATGACCTACCGAAAACATGATTGTAATGAAACTAATTTTTCATATCTATATTTATTTGTTAACTGTAAAAGAAAAATTGAAGTATAAAAATGATAATTATTGGAGGATAATTATTATTTAAATGATGGAAAAGTGGAATCATTGACCATATTATATTTTCCAAAGTCATTTTAGAAAAATGAGCCACATATCATCCAAATATCAAAAGTGTACTTAATTGATAAGGTGGTTATATATAAGACAGTCATAAAAATAGAATAATATACCTTAAAAATTCCCTTAACTTTGAATATAATTAACATAAATTGAATGTTAAAAAATATACAGAATTTATATAGTTATTCAAACATGAGGTAAGGTGAAAATTACTATAAAAATAATTTTTTAAATGATTTAAATATTTAGTTTCTAAATCATTTTACTCAATTTACAAATTTATAAATCTATTTTATTGATGTTTTCATATATACATGAATGAATAATAACCAAAATTTTATATAACTTATAAATTTATAATATAGGTGAAATGCCTGGATCGGTTGTGATCACTGAGAGGGGAGGGGTGAATCATTGATAACTTTTTTTTTTATGAATTGTTCCCTTTGGATTATCAATTCAACCTCTGCAGCTGGTTAAAGCCTAGATCTACTCTTTTAGTGGTTCAGTAATAATGAGAGCACAAAACACAGAGATTTACAAGGTTCGGTATAAAGACCTACTCCTTGCCGTGTTGGTTACACCCCCCAACACGGATTCTTCACTATGCCAAAAAATGATTACACAGTAATTGGTTACCCCCCCCAATTACAAGTTGGTTAAACCCCCCAAATCCACAGCATCATCTTCATCATGGCTCCACTTCACTTCTTCAAAGGTGTTGTTCAAAACTTCAAGTAGCTTCAACAGTCTTCAAAAGATCTTGTTGGTCTTGCTCATCAAAAACCCAATCACTTAGAATGATCAGTTCTTTTGTATTCACACACATAAGTGTGTACTCCTCTTCTTCTCAAAGTTGATCTTCTTCACATGTGCACATATGCACTACTCATTCTTTTAGTGCACCCACTTGACTTGACCTTCTTCTTCAATTTATAAACACACAAAGTGTGGTCTTCCTTTTGCACCCAAAGCACAAAGGTCCTCGGCCTTCTCCTCTTTGTGCACACACTCTACCCGTATACTCCTCTTCATTTGGCACACAAACACAAAGGCCTCGGCCTTGTTTGCATACACACTGCCCAATATAAAGGCGCGCAAGTGCTTGGTGTTGCAAGAGGCGCGCAAGGTGTTTCAACCAAGGGCGCGTAAGTGACAGGCCACAAGGAGCGCGCAAGGTCCTTTCTTCTCAAACAGAAACCCTTCGCACAAGGATTGCGCGAGAACAAAACTTGAAACCTCCTGTCGCGCAAGTGATGCGCAGGATTTTACTTCGCGAGGCAGAGAGCGCCGCGGGTCTTCTCGAATGAACAGCAACATTCACTCGGCCTCGGACTCTTCTTTATATAGGCAGTGGAGGTGCATGGATGATCCGCGGGGAAATACGCTTTGAATGCCCGTAATCTGCGGGGTCTTTGAAAACTTCAAACGCGTTAAATATCTTCCGCGTATCTCGTTCTTCTTCTCTGTTTTAATGCGGGTTTTCCATTTTTCGGTCTCCTTCACGTGCATGCGACTTAGAACGCATGCACGGCCTTCGTTTTGGCCATCCCATGCAAAACACGAACACCCCGAGGCCTCGGCAGCTTTGCTTCCCTCGGCCGTTCTTCGAAGATCTCCATTTGTTGCATGCATGCATATTTTTATACATGAATGGGTTCGGTTTGGCCAGACGAACTCATTGGTGCCTTCAGCTTTAAAAGAGACAGCCGGGAACTCGAATTCGTATGCTCGGAGGGCTCTGGTTCAGGCGGCGGCTCGCGGGAAGGCTCTGCATGGCCGAAGGTGGGAGACGATGCCGGGGCCGTCAGATCAGATCTTCAACGGCCTGGATTAGATCGCGGCGCCGCGGATGGATCGTGCGGCGCAGATCAAGCGCGCGATGAGACGGACGGCGGAGATTTTCTCCCGGGATTTTTTGCGCGTCCCACATCGAAGCCTTCCGCGGATTTTCCGCGGTTTATCACCCTGGCGCTCCCATGAGCGGCCAGTTGAATCTCCTCCCCTCTCGGTGCCGCCCCACACCGAGTTCTCCCTGCGGGCGCGCTCTGCGCCCACTCACTGCTCCTGCGGACGCGCTCCTAGCGCCCACTATGCTCTCCGGGTGCGCGGGTTTCACCACCGCGTGCCCTCGGGGGCTTACACACGGCCCCTCTGCGCTCCTCCGGGCGTGCCCCAGGCGCCCATGCGGTGTCCTGCGGGTGCGCTCTGCCGCCCTGGCTCGCCCCACGGGTTCCCCTATGGGCGTGGTGCCTTAGTGCCCATGCCTTGGGGTTGAACCCCCAAGGTGCCTTGGCTGGCCAATTTTTTGGCTAAGGCAAAGAATAATACTTTGTCAAATACAAAGTTCTTCCATAAGTTCAAGACAAATGCCACATTCCAAGCCATCTTCTTCATAATTCTTCTTCTTCTTAGGAATTACCCATCTCCTCCTCATGTTCTTAATAACTTTTCAACATTTCACAACTTAGGAGGGAATTCCGAAGGTTCTTCATCAACCGAAGCTCCTGAATCAAATAATTCTTCAATGTTCTTCAATGATCCAATTAGAGGTCAAGTTGGATCACATTCACATTGTCATGCACTAAGGATTAGTACATGTTCTTCTTCAGCTCACTTCATCCACTTAGAAGTTGTGGATGGCTCTCTTCATCTCCTCATGCATTGTGAAGACAATGCATGGTCTTCTAAAAGTGTTGTGACTTTGTATCCAGTTGATACAAGTTCTTGGAACTTAATGATCAGCTCAACAATCGTCAGATTTTATGCTTCTATAATCATCAATCTTCAAGATGTACTTCATCAGATGGCACACCATGACAAGTTATTGACAACAAATGCAATTACTTCACTTGGGCACAACAATCTCCCCCTTTGTATTTGGTTGTCAATACTCCGAAGCACACTGAGAGAATGTCGTGTGTGCCTGATGATTTCTCCCCCTTATTGGCCAACAAATGAAAAGGGATGAATGAAAGCCATACTCAGAGTATAGAGCTTCTGGAATCTGCACATCTTCAAGTACCAATGCTCCCCCTCAGGGGATTCACTCATCTCCTTCAATTCCCTGCATGTAAGTACAAGAATACAAAAATTTAGGGAATAAGGAGGGACCTTCTTCTTCCTCAAGTGAGAGTAGAAGGCTGAACATGAAGTTTCAGCCTCAATTCAACAAATCTTTCCGTAGGCATAGCTTTGGTGAAAATGTCTGCCACCTGATCTTGAGTAGGAATGTAGTCTAGCTTGATGTCTCCACTGGCGACCCTTTCTTTGAGGAAATGATATTTTATATCAATGTGCTTGGATCTGGAGTGTTGGATAGGATTCTTAGACAACCCAATTGCACTTTGATTATCACATAAGATCCTCAATGGTTTTTCAGCTTTAATCCTCAAATCTGCTAGCTGCACCTGCATCCAAATCATTTGAGTAAATGCACGTGTAGCGGCCACATACTCTACTTCAGCTGTGCTCAATGTTACAAAATTTTGTTTCTTGCTGTACCAGCTAACACATCCTTCTCCCAGAAAGAAGGTTCCACCAGATGTGGATCTTCTATCAGTGCAATCACCAGCCCAATCAGCATCTGTGAATCCCAACAACTGTATGTTTGCACTGTGTTTTTATAAGAGTCCATAGTTGAGGGTTCCTTTAACATATCTCAGGATTCTTTTGACTGCAGTTAAATGAGATTCTTTTGGATCACTTTGGAATCTGGCACACAAAGTCACTGCATATGCTATATCTGGCCTTGAAGCCGTGAGATAAAGTAGACTGCCAATAATTCTTCTGAACTCTTTCTGATCAACATTGTTGCCTTTTTCATCCTTGCATAGCTTGGTTCTGACAGAAATGGGTGTGGAGACTTCCTTTGAACTTTCCATTCCAAACCTTTTCACTAAGTCCCTTGCGTACTTTTCTTGTGAAATAAATATGGAGTTTTGTCTTTGTTCCACCTGAAATCCTAGAAAATATGTCATTTGACCAAGCATTGACATTTCAAAAGTTCTTTTCATCTTCTCAGCAAATTCTTCACATAGTCCTTCCTTGTTACTAGCAAAAATGATATCATCCACATAGATAATGACTATGAGGGTACCATTGGCCATTTCTCTGACATAGAGGTTACTGTCAACTGTTCCTTTGACAAATTTCATGTCTTTAAGACAACCATCCAATTTTGAGTACCAGGCTCTAGGGGCCTGCTTCAATCCATACAAGGCTTTTCTCAATCTGCACACCATACTACCATCTTTGTCCAGCAAAAATCCCTCTGGTTGTTCAATATACACCTCTTCTTCAAGATCTCCATTCAGAAATGCAGATTTCACATCCATCTGATAGACCTTGTACTGCTTGTGTGCTGCAACTGCTAAGAACATTCTGATAGTTTCCAGTCTTGCAACTGGTGCAAAGGTTTCCTCAAAGTCGATTCCTTCCATTTGTGAATATCCTTTGCATACAAGTCTGGCCTTGTTTCTGGAAACTTCTCCCTTTTCATTGAGTTTGTTTCTAATCACCCACTTTGTCCCAATAACATTTTTATTTTTGGGCCTTGGCACAAGATCCCAAGTGGAGTTATTTTCAATTTGATTGAGTTCCTCATGTATAGCTTGTATCCATTCCTCATGTACAACTGCTTCAGCCACTGTGTGAGGTTCAACTTGAGAAACCAGTGCAGTCTGATCTTCCAATCTCAATCTTCTTCTAGTTCTTACTGAGGACTGTAGGTCTCCAAAGACATTTTCTATGTCAACATGCTTCTTCAATTTGTTGTATCTTCTTCTTCCATTTTCATTACCTTCATCTTCATCACTGGTATATTCAGAGTTGATCTCACCAGCAGTTGGTGTTGGCTCAGGTAATTCTGCATTCTTCTGTTCCAAGGCTGTGTCATTATTTGAGTCATCATCATCCACAGTGTATGGTTTGCTGTTGTTTTCAATTATTACGACATCACTACAGTCAATCATTTTATTCAACCTCTTATTCCAGCATCTGTAGCCTTTTCCATTAGGTAGGTAACCCATAAAGATTCCTTCTTCACCTTTTTCTTCAAACTTTCCCAGATTGATATTTTTAATCTTGATGATGCAGGGACTGCCAAAGACTTTGAAATATTTAACAGTTGGTTTTCTGTTAAACCACATTTCATAGGCTGTCGTTTGTGTTTCTGGTCTCAGGAGACATCTGTTCTGTATGTGTATAGCAGTGCATACTGCTTCTCTCCAGAAAAACTTAGAGATATCATGCTCAGCTAACATAGTCCTCCCCATTTCAACTATGCTTCGATTCTTTCGTTCAGCCACTCCATTCTGTTGTGGAGTATATGGTGTACTATATTGATGTTTGATTCCATGCTTGACCAGATAGATTTCAAAGACATCACCAGTATATTCTTTTCCGTTGTCTGATCTTACTTTCTTGATGCAGAGCTCCAGTTCCTTCTCAGCCTGCCTTCTGAAAGTCTTGAACATCGTGATTGCCTCTGACTTGTGTTTCATGAACATGACATTGGTCATCCGAGTGTAATCATCAATGAAGGTTATAAAATAGAAATCTCCTCTTGTAGACTTCTGTCTCATTGGTCCACATATGTCTGTATGGATGAGTTCAAGAGGTCTAGTAGACATGATATCAACTCCTTTGTGTGACCTATGGGTCAGTTTCCCCTTCTGACATGTGTCGCAGACTTCATCTCTATCTCTCTTTAATTTGGGTAGATCTCGTACAACATTGTACTTCAGAATTTTACTCATACTCCTTTGACCAAGATGGCCAAGTCTTCTATGCCAGAGATTGTTTTCATCTTTAGAGCTAAGAAAACAAGAATTGATGGGATCACCAATTTGAAATAGATTTCCAGTGGTTCTTCTTCCTTGAGTGATGATTTTTCCATCCTTTGAGCTCTTGATGATGCATGAGTCCTTCTGGAACAACACCTCATGTCCATCATCACATAATTGACTTACACTCAGTAGGTTGTGCTTTAATCCTTCAACAAACAACACATCATTGGATTTTAGATTTGTTGTTGCAATCATAGCCTTTCCAACTCCCTCGATTTTCAGAGAACGATCATTTCCAAACACCACGGTTCCTCCCTCATGACTTTCAAGGTTGCTTAGAATTTTTGTATCACCAGTCATGTGAGATGAGCATCCACTATCAAGAATCCATGACTTGGTTTTACTGCTGGCTTTTAGAGCCACTTCAGCAAAGCATGTGATTTCATCATTGGTTTCTTGAATGCCTTTCCCTTTCATGTCTTTGACTTTTTGTTTAGGAAGAGTTGTCATACATTTATCAGCTCTATGACCTTGTTGGTCACATCTTCCACAAGCTTCACTCAGGCAGTCAAATGTGTTCTGAGTTGGTGGTTTTGATGCTTTCTGCAAAACACTCTGGGTTTCAGGATGTCTCCCCCTTGACTCATGCCTCATGTTTGGACGAGACATGTTATACCAGCATGCATAGGCCTTATGTCCAAACACACCACAACACCAGAAGTAGCCTCTGAACCTTGACCTTCTTTGTTGATAAGAGTCATGTTGTAATTTTCTATCCAAGATTTGAGTAGTCCTTCCTGAGGATTTCCTTTCTTCCATTGAAGATGATTTTACACAGATTGGTTCATGCCATGTTTGTCTCAATTTTATCTTTGAACCTGCATTGTTAGAAATAACAGATGTATTTTGAGATTTACTTAGTGGTAAATTGACCTGCCTCTGAGCACCAGCATAAGATGATTCTGCCTTGACCTCAACAGCCTTGTTGAAGTCTTCTCTCATCTTTGTCAAGCTATTCTGTGCTTCAATCCACTTGGAATGTGTCAGTGATTGCTCTTCTTCTTTGAGGTGAAGTTTCTCCTCACGATCTTTTGCTATCTTGTCCAGCTCAGCTACCTTCAGTTTGTGTCTCTTGATTTCATCAATGTACATTGTCTCTTTCTTCATACATTCTTCCAACTCCTCAGTCATCCTTTTGGTTTCCTTTTGTAACAATCTCTTCTCTTTCTTGAGTCCAGTGTTCTGTTCAAGGTAAGCCACTAATTCATCTTTCAATCTGTATTCATGCTCTGTTCGTTCACTTTCATCATCTTCACTGCTGCAGGTATCAACCCCTTTTTTCTACATGAGCCATAAAATTCGTTTCTTCTTCTGATTGACTGGCTGAAGTAGAGTCTGATTCTTCCTCTTTGCTTACATAGCTTCTTCTTTCACCTGGAACGAACCTTTTCTTTCTTACACCTGATTTGTTTCCTTCTCTTGGGTATCTACTCCATTTCTTCTTTTGTGACTTCTCATCTTCAACTTCTGGAGCACTATATCTCTTCTTGGGGAAGTTTACAGCAAAGTGTCTGATGTTATTGCAATTGAAACATCTCGATGGTGATTTCCCTTTTCCCCTGAATTTAGTTTTTCCAAACCTTTTAGAAAAAAGAGAAATAATCGTGTTGAGATCTTCATCCTTTTCATCATTGTCAGTATCACTTGATTCTAGGACTTCGTCATCTTTTATCTTGAGTTGTCTCATGGCCTCAAAAGCCATCTCATCCTTGATCTTCTTCTTGAATACTGGGATCTTCCTCATTTCATATGCAATGAGAATGTTGTGTAGTTCATCAAGAGAGAGATCATCTCTGTCTTCTAATGCTGAGACTTTGGGGTCAAACCTGTCAGGAAAATTTCTCATTAGCTTTTTAACAATAGTGGAGTCCTCCAACTTTTCTCCAAAGCCCCGAATGTTACTGACAATTTCATTGACTCTTGTGAAATAATCATCAATATTTTCTTCTTCTCCCATCTTGACATCTTCAAACGTGCTTCTCCAAATTTGTAATTTGGCTTCCTTGACTTTCACGTTGCCTTCATAACTACTTTCCAATTTGTCCCAAATTTCTTTAGCATTCTTGAGTCCCATGACTTTTGTGTATACCTTTTCTGAGAGTGACGTAAGAATGGCATTTTGAGCTTTACCATCAACTTCCATATTTCTTTTCTCATCGAGTGTCAAAGCAGCTTCATTAGCAAGAGGAGGGAATCCAAATAAGGCTGCATTTCTAACTTCAAGGCCGAGAGATAGAAGGTAGGGTAACATCCGATTCTTCCAGCTGTGGTAATTCTTTCCATCGAATGTAGGAACACCCCTACTATTAACAGAATTCAGATTGTCCATCTTCTCAGAAGTAGATCCTCACAGAGGGAACCTCCCTCTGATACCACTTGAAATGCCTGGATCGGTTGTGATCACTGAGAGGGGAGGGGTGAATCAGTGATAACATTTTCTTTTTTTTTATGAATTGTTCCCTTTGGATTATCAATTCAACCTCTGCAGCTGGTTAAAGCCTAGATCTACTCTTTTAGTGGTTCAGTAATAATGAGAGCACAGAACACAGAGATTTACAAGGTTCGGTATAAAGACCTACTCCTTTCCGTGTTGGTTACACCCCCCAACACGGATTCTTCACTATGCCAAAATATGATTACACAGTAATTGGTTACCCCCCCCCCCCAATTACAAGTTGGTTAAAACCCCCAACTCCACAGCATCATCTTCATCATGGCTCCACTTCACTTCTTCAAAGGTGTTGTTCAAAACTTCAAGTAGCTTCAACAGTCTTCAAAAGATCTTGTTGGTCTTGCTCATCAAAAACCCAATCACTTAGGATGATCAGTTCTTTTGTATTCACACACATAAGTGTGTACTCCTCTTCTTCTCAAAGTTGATCTTCTTCACATGTGCACATATGCACTACTCATTCTTTTAGTGCACCCACTTGACTTGTCCTTCTTCTTCAATTTATAAACACACAAAGTGTGGTCTTCCTTTTGCACCCAAAGCACAAAGGTCCTCGGCCTTCTCCTCTTTGTGCACACACTCTACCCGTATACTCCTCTTCATTTGGCACACAAACACAAAGGCCTCGGCCTTGTTTGCATACACACTGCCCAATATAAAGGCGCGCAAGTGCTTGGTGTTGCAAGAGGCGCGCAAGGTGTTTCAACCAAGGGCGTGTAAGTGACAGGCCACAAGGAGCGCGCAAGGTCCTTTCTTCTCAAACAGAAACCCTTCGCACAAGGATTGCGCGAGAACAAAACTTGAAACCTCCTGTCGCGCAAGTGATGCGCAGGATTTTACTTCGCGAGGCAGAGAGCGTCGCGGGTCTTCTCGAATGAACAGAAGCATTCACTCGGCCTCGGACGCCTCTTTATATAGGCAGTGGAGGTGCATGGATGATCCGCGGGGAAATACACTTTGAATGCCCGTAATCTGCGGGGTCTTTGAAAACTTCAAACGCGTTAAATATCTTCCGCGTATCTCGTTCTTCTTCTCTGTTTTAATGCGGGTTTTCCATTTTTCGGTTTCCTTCACGTGCATGCGACTTAGAACGCATGCACGGCCTTCGTTTTGGCCATCCCATGCAAAACACGAACACCCCGAGGCCTAGGCAGCTTTGCTTGCCTCGGCCGTTCTTCGAAGATCTCCATTTGTTGCATGCATGCATATTTTTATACATGAATGGGTTCGGTTTGGCCAGACGAACTCATTGGTGCCTTCAGCTTCAAAAGAGACAGCCGGGAACTCGAATTCGTATGCTCGGAGGGCTCTGGTTCAGGCGGCGGCTCGCGGGAAGGCTCTGCATGGCCGAAGGTGGGAGACGATGCCGGGGCCGTCGGATCAGATCTTCAACGGCCTAGATTAGATCGCGGCACCGCGGATGGATCGTGCGGCGCAGATCAAGCGCGCGATGAGACGGACGGCGGAGATTTTCTCTCGGGGTTTGTTTGCGCGTCCCACATCGAAGCCTTCCGCGGATTTTCCGCGGTTTATCACCCTGGCGCTCCCATGAGCGGCCAGTTGAATCTCCTCCCCTCTCGGTGCCGCCCCGCACCGAGTTCTCCATGCGGGCGCACTCTGCGCCCACTCACTGCTCCTGCGGGCGCGCCCCTAGCGCCCACTATGCTCTCCGGGTGCGCGGGTTTCACCACCGCGTGCCCTCAGGGGCTTACACACGGCCCCTCTGCGCTCCTCCGGGCGTGCCCCAGGCGCCCATGCGGTGTCCTGCGGGTGCGCTCTGCCGCCCTGGCTTTCCCCACGGGTTCCCCTATGGGCGTGGTGCCTTAGTGCCCATGCCTTGGGGTTGAACCCCCAAGGTGCCTTGGCTGGCCAATTTTTTGGCTAAGGAAAAGAATAATACTTTGTCAAATACAAAGTTCTTCCATAAGTTCAAGCCAAATGCCACATTCCAAGCCATCTTCTTCATAATTCTTCTTCTTCTTAGGAATTACCCATCTCCTCCTCATGTTCTTAATATCTTTTCAACATTTCACAACTTAGGAGGGAATTCCGAAGGTTCTTCATCAACCGAAGCTCCTGAATCAAATAATTCTTCAATGTTCTTCAATGATCCAATTAGAGGTCAAGTTGGATCACATTCACATTGTCATGCACTAAGGATTAATACATGTTCTTCTTCAGCTCACTTCATCCACTTAGAAGTTGTGGATGGATATCTTCATCTCCTCATGCATTGTGAAGACAATGCATGGTCTTCTAAAAGTGTTGTGACTTTGTATCCAGTTGATACAAGTTCTTGGAACTTAATGATCAGCTCAACAATCGTCAGATTTTATGCTTCTATAATCATCAATCTTCAAGATGTACTTCATCAGATGGAACACCATGACAAGTTATTGACAACAAATGCAATTACTTCACTTGGGCACAACAATAGGTTTAAAAAAATCATTTTCATATTTTATAAGGAATGTTTTCCAACGAATGAAAAAGTAATGTTCTATTTTTATATATAGGGTTTCAATGATTTTTCCCAAAAATAAAACCATTATTTTTTATTTAGATCCCTATAAAATATTTATTTATTTCATTCATTAAAAATCACATTCCCTTGTATTCTTGGTATTATAAAAATGTTTTAATGGAATTTTTATTTTAATATCTGAAAATGATTTCTTATGTGTGAAAAGAATATTGCCTATAATAATAATGATTAAACTTCATTATTTCACATGTTATGATTTATCTTATGGATAATAAAAATTATTTATAGTGATTGGGCGTTAGCCTTATAACCTATTTTGGGTGGATACATTATAAAAAAATGATGGGTGGTTCTTTTATAAACCAAGGATATGTAATCCTTATTTATCTCTTCAACACATTGGGTTAAGATACACAAGTAAGAAATTAGGTTTATCATAATATTTTATTTTAATATAGTGGGTAGGTTACTCCATTTTTAAGGGTGATATGTAAATTATTTTTGACATTAACTATATTACATTTCTATTCCCACTAATTAGTTTTCATGGAAATAATTTTATTTAAAAATACAATCAAATAATTTTTATCTTAAAAGAATGATTATGAAATTTTTGTCTAAGAGTTATATTTTTAAGAAAATGATATTTTATGGATTATCATATTTTATAAAAGACCCTTATCTTTATTTTATTTATTAATGATTTCTTATTATTTTTTTGTAAAACATTTGGAGGTAAAGCTAATTTCATATAAAATCTAGTGATTATTAAAGACCAATAATTATAATCTTAATGAAAAACAATTTTTAGGATTTCATGCCTTTTTCCTAGAATAATTATTTTAGTTATTATTTAATATTGTGCATACTTATAATATTTTAATCATACTAGTTCTCTATATGTTTACTATAGGGTTTAAGGATGAATGAGTACAATGATGTAAAATTTAAATAGAACAGGATAATTTGAGTATAATGGTAATAATGATAACATAATGACACATATATCGTAATGTAAGAGTAGTTTCTAATTTCATAAAACTATAAATCTAAAATTTACATTCTAATGTTTGTTTTACGATATTTCATTTTGATGTTTTATGTTTTTCATGGTTGATACTAGGTCACTTATTTTGAATAAAATATAGAACTTTAAATTTTAAATTTTTAGAACATGATTCAAGAGAATGAATTTAGGGAACCACATTTGGTATCAGATAATGATTTAGATAAATTTTTAGATAATTATTTTTTCATGTGAAGTTAAATTATATGTTATGGATATCATTATTACATTATAATTTTATGGAAGTTCATAAGTCAAAAGTCATAAAGACCCCTTTAAGGTTTTAGGTCAGAGGGGGTTAATATGATTATGACTATTCTTGAAAAAATTTATATAAAAAACCCCTTGGGTATTGTATGTATTTTACTGAAAATATTATTTGACTAAAAATTATTTTATATTCTATTTAAACAAGTTATAAGTTATTAATAAACATTATGGTTGATATGATCATTTATATTGAGGTAATTATAGTAATCCCACATATAAGTGTTGTTGAATATTGTTGATATATGATTTATGATATAAATAAAGTTGGGATTCAAAAGTGATTTGGTGAATATCTGAAAAATATTATATTTAAATATGTTTAATAATTTAGATTCATTATATAATTAAGGGGAAAAATACTTTTGTATATGATCAAATTTTTTTGGAATAAGGGATGAATAATATTTTGTATGTATATATGATTTTATTTTTAAAATAATTTAGATTTAGGGAATGATTAACATACTTGAGAGATTATATGATTAATTAATATGAATATTTTTCATATATTACAATATTTGAAACATATGGTGTTTTGATATAAATGTTAAATTAAACTAAGAAAATTATTTCATCAAATAATTAACATTTCTTCTGATTTTAGATGGTTCATGAATATTTTGAGTGATTTTATGGGTATTTTGTTAATAAAATTATCTAAGTTAAAAATTGGTTGTTATTATTTAGGATATTTTTTTAATATCATATTTCTTCGTATGATGCTTTATTAATTTCACGAATTATTTTCCTTGTTTTAACCATTTTTTTCATAATGTCTAATGGTAGGAGAGATAACTTGTTATCATTTATTGGAATTATGGGGTCAATTATATGTTTATTTTAGTACTTCAAGAATGAAATATTCTAATTTAATAAACATCATTTGGAATAAAAGATTATAAATTTATTGAAACACACAACTAGAGGATGAAAAATATATTTTTAATATTTGAATAAAACCATTCAATTAAATATCATTATATACATAGTCTAGATTGAAAAGGAATTCCCAAAATCATGGAAAATTATATTTGAATAAAAAAGTTATCATATTACCTTAATTTATAATGAATCAATGGTCTTTTTTCAAATATCCGGGGTTTATTATCTATTTCATTTAGGGTTTCAGAGTTATTAAATTTCTCATGATTAATGTTCTATCTTCCTCTAGATCATTTTTTTGGAAATTAAAATTTTTGATCGGGTCGAAAATTCCACTTCTCAGTAATGTTATCCTAATTGGAATTATAGTTATCTGTTATTCTAGATTACATTAATTTTCCTTATTACATCTTCTCAATAGGATGTTGTATTAATTATTTATATGATGTGTTATTTTCAAAAAAATGTATTTTCAAATGTTGAACCCTTGATTATTTAGGATGATTTGAAATTGAGAATATTAAATTCAATAAATAATAGGGGATATAATATCGTAATATTTTAAAAGAACTCTATATTTGATAGAATATATGGAAGAAAATATTGAACTTAAATGAAACATGAAATATTAAATTTTTATAATTGTTTTATCCTAATGGTCCAATTTTCATGTATGAGTCAAAGTAGACACATTATAAAATATATATGTATATATAAAGATAATAAGAAAATTTCATAAATAAATATATAATAAAATAATAATTTTTTTTTTAAGTAATTTTATTCGTAGGAAAATACATTTTCATTAAAAATAATATTTATTTATTTTTTATAGTGATTACTATGAATAATTTTAAAAACATTTAGAAATTTTATTTGAAATAATATATCATTATTGAATTAATCATGTCTATGTTATCTTAAGTATTTTTTTTTGATTTTTCTCAATTTTTATTTTCCAATAAATAATGAAAATTATTTATTTTTATTGGAAACTGTATTTTCATTTCATGTATTTAAAAAATATTGATATCTATTAGAAAATATTTTTTATTTTCATTTATTGATAATGTAATTTAAATTTAAGAATTATATTAAATGATTTATTAGTTACTATTGATTGGAAATAATCCTATTAAGGTATTTGGTATTAATTTTATACTTTATCATCGTAAAAAACTTATTTTTACAATAAAATCATTTTTTATGAAAACCTGTATTCTTTCATATTTTTCATGTTTAATTTTAATCTATGTTTTTCACTTATATAAATTGATTATTGAAAAATGGATTCACCATTTGGAATCCGGAGCTCCAAATTTTTTAAAAAGGTCTTTTTTATATTTGGATATTATGAATTACAACCATTGTAATTTCTTGTTACCAAAGTAAAGGTAAAATAGTTTTATTTGGGTTAAAATAATGAAATAAGGATTAAAATTCATCCAAAAACATAAATTTATTTCATTAGAAGGCTCTACCTTATCCACAACCTTAAAATATTTTAGAATATGACCTTCTGTTACAATACAGATATTATTTTTGGAATTTATATTACTAATGGATAAAATAAAAAATGTCACACTATTGATTCTAATATCTATAAATTTTTGTGATATAGATGAAAATGACTAATGTTTTGTTATAACTATATATTTAAATTATGATTTATTTTTTATTGTTTAGTTTTTTTATATTTTTATTGATGAAATAATTACCTTAATTTCTTTTTAATCACAAACCTATTTCTTGCACAGTGATTATGAAAATCATGTAATGGATTTTAAATAATCTAAAAGTAATAATTTTTAGGGGAGTTTTAGCGAAAAAAGTATTATATAGAAAAAATAACTTATTTTGTATTTTTAACGGGTTATATTTGAACTATGTTGTTAGAATATTCATTTCGATATCAAATTAAATGAATAGCTCAAAAATTATTATTAACGATATTTTATAATAAAAAAATAATTTATTAAAAGATTATAATTTTAAAAAATCATATATTTAACCAAGATAATAGGATTATTTTAAAAGTATTAACTCAATTTGGCTCCATATTCCAAAAAAAATTAATTATATTAATTTTATAGTTTATAATATTCCAATAGTGCACCTCCACTAACTAATAAATGTGTACCACCAATCTTCTCTTACACATACACTTTGAAAACTATATATTATCCAAGATCATCCAATATATCATCCTAAAATAATTTCCCTATTTATGTTGTCCCTACCTTTATTCGAAACCCTACCTAGGACGACTTTAGGTATAAACCTAATTAGGTTTTCCAATGAATAGGTATAGTTCCGAACCATGAATTTTCATTTTATTTCTTATCTTACATCCTAAATTTTTTTTCACTCATGATGAAATAATAACAATAGTATATTAAATATACTGAGAATTGTTTCAATTTAAATACATATAACCATATCTTATTGAATCAAATGTGAAATAAAAACACAATTCATGTGTGTGAGAGACTACCTCCTCATGAACTGATATAATTCATTTTCCATCGCTGCCACTCAAGAATGATTATAATGAAATATTTGGGGTATTTATATGATATTCATTAAATATTTATCATTATGTAATGGTAATATATAATATAATTTCATAAAATTCTATCCATTGAAAATAATAAATATTTTCGTGCATACATGTGGATTACAACCATCGTGATGAGAAATGATTCATTTTTCAATAACCCAAAACATGGATAGAATATTTATTTATATTTATTGATATACTGTGATATTAATTATATAATCATAATATTGTATATATAAAATGATATGTACATTTTCATTTTTCATTCACTTTGAAAATTGAAAATGTTGCTCCTGCGTATGTAAGACCAAACATCTCTATGATTGTAACATCGTTAATTATTAATAACCATATTTCATGGTGAGTTATAAAAGTATAATTTATTTATAAAAAATATAATTTTTTTGGGTTTATTATTCTATAAATTATTGAATAATGACCTCTTTGACCAATGACATCATACAAAATTCATATTGGACAAATGTGCAGAATATCTTCTAAAAATCCAATGTGAACATAATTGAATGAATAATTATTTATACCATGGATAAATATAAAATTAAAGGAATAATAAAAATGATATAGTTTACTATTAATGTGAATAATTAATATAACATTATTATTCCTGAATATAAATTATGTAAATGACCAGTCAAACTCAAGGTAATGTAAATTTTTCATTAAAAAACTCATTAGAAATGTTTTCAATATTTTTCTTACATGAGCATATAATTTAATATTTTTTATTGATGTATTTGTATTGAAATGAATTAAGTATAAATGATATTTTATATCAATTTTGATATTATTTTAATGGTCATCCGATGTAATCTTTATATATATATATTGAAAATATGAAAACAAATTATTTTATTTTAATTTATATGTAAAAAATTGTTATTTCCCACCACTGTAAACATTATTTAATGTTTGGAATCCATTGAAACAATTTATGTTTTATTCAATGAATAAAATGGCATTAATTTTTTTCTTGGTATTTTTAAAAATTATATTTTAAATAAAATTGATATTTTTATATAAATAAATGTTTTCTTATGTTAGAAAATCATATTTTTTATATTTATGCTGATGAAAAATAATGTTCTCATATGAGGAAATTTATTTTATGGTTATTGATAATTTTTTAATATGTTGGTTGGTTTTTTTATAAATAATGTATATTTTGTTATATTGTAAACCAAGTAAGCATGGTTCAATTATAATTCAAGGGCGGGAGAGCTAGATATAGATCATTAATTCATTAGGAAAATGGAAAAAGTTAACTAATTAGGATTTTCCTCAATGATATTTAGAAATGATTGGGTATGATATTCTATTTTTATGAGTGATAAGAAAATGATATACCAATTAAACTATGTGAATTTTCTTGGAATTATAACTTGTTTTTGAGTAAATCATTTTATTTCCAAAGGAAAACCAGTAATATTTTATTTTAAACTAATGATTATACACTTTTAGGGAGAAAGGAATATTTTTTTATAAAACATTTATCATGGGTTATCATGTCTTCTATGAAACCGTTTGGATTATTATTTTTAATATATTTTTTCATATAATGTGTTTTATCATAAACTTTCTTTAGTAAATATTATTTAATGTGTTTTAAGTGATTATTATAGATTAAAAAAATTTTCTTAAAGGAAGACTCAATTTTATAATTTCATGGTGTTTATAGGGGGAAAATTATTCTTTGTCATTTTAGTTCAGTATTAATAATATGTTTGTTATCATCCCATGTTTTTAAATGTATTTAATTGTGCTTATGAATGGTTAGGAACAATGATGATGACTTAATATGAGAAAAGAAAAGATGGATATGGTGGGAATAATGACCAGTTAAATACATGTGCATTTTTATATAATAGTTTTTCTTAATTATCTTAAAATATAAAAAAATTACTTGGTAATGTTAGTGTTATAATATTTTTATGGTGTATTTTTCATATTGTTGAAATTGTGTAAAATTTGTTAGTGTTAAAGGAAAAATGTAATTTTTATGTTCGTAGTACTAGATACTTGAGTGTGAGTTCGGGGTATCACATTTTTCATCACAACATGGTTTTGATAAATTTCAAGGATATATGATTCAATGTGAGGATGAGTTATATTATAGAGAACCTATGCTGATTTTATATGTTTATGAGTTGTGCTACGTACAAATTTATAAGCCCCACATTGAATTTTTTGGTAGTGGGAGTTTATGATGATTATGTTAAATTTGGAATATATTTATTCTAATAAAACCAATTGGTCTAGTATGTGTTTTTGTGAAAATGTTATTTCAATAATATTGCATTTATATTCTCTGCATACAATTTGGAAGGTCTTGATATCCTTTTGGGTTAAGATGATCTCTGATGTGAATGAAATCATTATTAAATGACAGAAAATTGTTATTAATTTTTTTAACATATTATATATCATATAGGTAACAATTGTATGGAAAGGATATTTGGTGACTATGTGAATAATTATATTTTTTTAAGAAGTCCAATATACAGTGCACATTATCAAATTAAGTTAATTATAAGTTTTTTATAAGAGTAGTTTTTAGTTGAGGAATAAAGGAAGAATTATATTTTGGAAGTATGTATTTATTTATATTGGTACTATGGTGATTTAATAATGTATTATAATATTTTAGAGACTATATTATTGTGGTATATACGTTTTTTATTTTTAATTTATGAGTGACAAATGTTTATCAGAGATAAATATTAAATTAATCTTAGAATAATATGTGATGAAACCCATCTGTTATTTGTGTGAAAAACTAGGAAGAGAATATTTTGAATAATTTTATGGTTATTTATTGATCAAACAATCTATGTTGAAATATGTTTTTATTTTTTATGGGGTGGTCATTAATGATTTATTTATTCATATTATGGTTTATTCATTTTTAATGTTATATTAAATTGTGCTAACCATTTTCGTTTTTGATGTTTTATTATGATGGGATGAATAACCAATTATCTTTTTATGAAATTTTTTGTTCTAAAATAATTTTATTTAAGTTCATTGGGCAAGAGAAATTCATATTTACTAGTCATTATTTTGGGTAAAATATGTGAAAATGACTTAATCGAACAACCATAAGACATAAATTCTATTTATGTATTTGATGAAAATAAATTTTGTATAAAGACTCGTATTATTATTATATATGTAATGGAATTACTCAACTATAGAAAAACGATATTCAAATTAACATTCTATCCTCTTGACATCATTTATGAGGAATTTATGTTCTTTTAGAAAACTCGTTGGATTATGTTTTAATGGTCATTAATATCCTCTGGATCGTTCATTTTCATATAATATATTTTCTCTATCACTCTCAGTAATTATTTGGAAATTATAATTTTCCTAATTTTAAAAACATTCACTTATCACTAATGATAATATATTTTGAAACCTTATTATGGGTGATTCCATAGGAACTTAGTATCTTAATTATCTTATATAAATTTGGAAATTTTATTAACCCTTTTTAATAAGTAAGATATTAATAATGGTATTTTAAAATGTCAACCCATTGATTATTGAGATGAAGTTAAAAAATTTGTTATGAAATTTATTAAGGGGAAATGAATTTAATATCCCCATATTTTAATATAACAATATGTTCGATAACCTACAAGACACACAATATAGAGCATTAATGAACTAATAAATATTATTATTTTATTAATGTTGTTACCAATCCATTGAATTGGTGGGTATGAATAATATATATATATATATTCTAATTAAAAAAATGTATTAATAAATTCTATGGAAATAAATCCCCAATTTTTATGAAAGTCAGTTTATTTTTCAAAAATACATTATCCTCAAAATGAATTTTGTTTATTTTTATGAGAAAAATACATAATTAATTTATATATTGTTTATATATTTTATTTTATAAAAATGATATAATTATTTAATACCTAATTTCAAAATTATATTGATGTTCATTTTTTAGAAGTTTCTCAAATGATTTCTTTTTCATAGAATATTGAAAAATATTTATTTTTATTGGAATATGTTTTTCTTATTTAATATTTTACAAAGATTAATTATGTTTTATATTTGGTTAAAAGTTTAATTACTTATATTTTATTAAATAAAATGAAATAATGTTATTTTTTAATTAATTTTATACTTGAATCTGGTATGAAAATAATTTTATTCCTAAAAATACATTTTTAATAAAATTACATTCCTCAATGTCTTTCATATTTAATTATAAATTAAACTCATCCACATCTAGATATTGAATCAAGAAAACTGGATACCATGTCGTTCAAATATTTTCAATATTTCCCATTAATATTGCGCCATTATGAATAGTAACCACAATACATTTTTCTGCGACATTAAATGTAAAATAAATCTATTAGGGTTGAAACTAAAATGATAAGGCTTTAAATTAAAACAAATACTTCAATTTATTTCCTTTTATGGGGTTATTTCCACATTAATAATCTAAAAATCAAAAAGATAATATTTTTTACCATTTTGATCTATTTTATTACATTTAAAATATTTTAGTAGAGGATAAAGATAGAAATGTCAGTCTCTTTATTTTTTTGTCTATAATTTTTTTGATATAGATAAATAAAAGTTTAGCAAGGAATGGATATTTTAAATATTAATTTAATTTTTAATCTTAGTAGTTTATTTTTTATTTATAGTGATTGAATATTTACCTTAAGCTATTATACAATGATGACATTGTTTATATGTAAGTATATGAAAATCTTCTATAAGGTTTTTAAAACTATAAATGTGATATTTTTTAACATTATGTAATGTGACACATGAATATTATAGAAAAAATGAACATATTTGTGGTTCAAGAATTTATTTTATTCTAATTCTATTGATATCATTTTTCATTGAAATTCAAATAAATTTAATATTTCTAATAATGTTATTATTGATATTTTATAATGAAAAATATATTCTAAAATGATTAAAAATTCCATAAAATTCTATGTTTTGACATTTGAAATAAAAATGATTTAATGTATATACCATCTTCCATTTAATAGCCACATTTCTTTTAATATAATCATTCCTTCCCCCCTATGGAGTAAAACACATTGAATATCCCAATAATTTTTAAATGGTTCAACAGGGGTTAAAAAATTATAATAGTGAAAAGATTAAGTGATTTTTTCAAAATTTTTTAGATGAGATAATATTAAATCAACCATATAATATATTTAAATTATTTCAATTTGGATCCATTTTCCAATGAAAAATTATTTATATTGATTTAATACTTCAAAACATTCCAACAGTGCCCCTCCCTTCACTTATAAAATAATAACACCTCAAATCACATCATTAAATATTTTGAACAATATATATTATCTCACACATAACAATACCAAAATACCAACCCTCATATTATCCTATATCTCTATTTTTTTATAATAAAATAATTATATTAATGATTTTTCTATAAAACTAAAGTGGTTGTCTGAAGAAGATGTATTTCTCATCACAACATGATTTCATTTTATTTATTATTATACCTTCTTAAATTTACTTCAAACAAAATGAGATAATAAAAAAATATTAAAAATATGTATAT
The DNA here is from genome assembly GCA_963277665.1 of Viscum album. Classification (NCBI taxonomy): domain Eukaryota; kingdom Viridiplantae; phylum Streptophyta; class Magnoliopsida; order Santalales; family Viscaceae; genus Viscum; species Viscum album. Next base: position 1,456,971,439 of record OY728146.1, read on the forward strand.
GTTATTAGGTATATTAACAAACTTATATCCATATCCTCTTCTATAAAATAGGGTATGAATCCATCCTTCATGTGTATGGAGGACTACCAACTCTCTAATCGATGTAATTCATTTTAAAAAGTACCTTTCAAGGATAATTATAACGATGGATTTAATTTATATATATATATATATACAAGATATTCATGAAATATTTATCTTTATATAAATTTAATATATCATCGACATTACTTGAAATTCAACTATTGAAAATTGACTATGTCGTTTGTGTGTACATGTGGATTACCACAAACATAAATTGATGCGATTAATTTTTCTTGACCACATCACACAGATACTATATATAATTATATTTATTTACATAATATATTATTTTTGATATAATAATATTATTGGAATTATAAAACGATACTAAATTTCTATTCATCATGCTATTTGAGAAATGATAATGTTAGATATGAATATTCTCGACCAACCAACTTCAAGATTGTAACATAGTTAATTTTTCATTAGAATATTTTATGGTATGTTTTAAAATTTTAATTGATATTTAAAAATGATAATTATTTAATTATTATTTCTATAATATATTTTTTTTTGATAATGAACACTTTGATTGTAATAAATATACCAAAGTCATTTTGGACATATTATCCGGATATCTTCAACACATATGAAGTTAATATAATTTATCAAGTAATTATATATGACTTGGTAATTAATAAAATAAGGGAATAATGAACATGAAAACATTTATTAAGAATCTAAATAATTAACATAATTTTATCATTCATGAAAATAAAAAACATAAATAATGAGTCATAGTTGAGGTAAGGGAGACATTACATTAAAAACCCTATTATAAATATTATAAATATTTTTATTTTAAAAAATTTTCATCAATTTCCATATTCTTGAAAATATTTTTTTTTTGCATTTATGTGAACATGAGGGAATTAGAATGAACTTTTCATGTCAATTTTGATGATCTATTAAATGTCTTAGAATAAATCATTTTAGGTATTTTTACATAATTTTTTATAAGAAAGAAACAAATAGTGTTATATTTTATTTCATACCATATTAATAGGTTTTACCACCAACACATCTATTATTTTATTATTATATTTATTTATAATATTTAATTTTTATTCAAAGGAAAACTATATTCTCATTTTTTCTATGTATTAAAAAAAATAAATAGAATTGATATTTTAATATATTGAAATTCCTTCTTATTAGTGAAAAAAACAATTCTTATATGTATGATGACGAAAATGGAATCATTCATGTGTTAATTTATGATATATTTCTTTTATATTTTTAATAATTATGGGTTCTTGTGTTATTAACCAATAACAGTCGGTTCTATTGAAAACCAGTGAAGTGTTTTCTTTATTATCCAAATATGGGTGAGTATGATATATCTCCATAATAAATATATTAAAGGGATTAAGTAAAAAGGTTATGTATATCTAAAGATATTTTTTGAGTTTTCCATTTTGATTATTCCATGTGTATGTTCGATATAGAAATTGACATCCTAATTTAGCTATCAGACTTTTCTATTTTCTAATGAGTTCTCATGGAAATTTTTTGACTTTAAATGAAAAAGTAATAATATTTTTTTAAGGAATGACCAAAAAATTTAGGGTGGAAATGAATGTTTTTATACATGGGTTTTCATTGTTTCTAATAAATACATATAAATATGAATTTTACATTTCGTTTTATTATAATTTTTTTTAGGAAAAAAATTATCCAGTAAAGCTAATTTTATATGTATTTATTTGATTATTAGAGTTTAATTATTATTATGTTAAAATAAAATTTTTTATTATGATTTCATGTTATTGGAAAAGGATTAATAGTTTTATTTTTTATATGTATCTTAGTGATGTTTTTGTTTTTATAACATGTTATTATATTTTTACATAGGGTCTATGGATGAGAAGGAATAATTGTGAAGTCCTGATATAGAAAAATAAACGCTGGGTAAAATGGGAATAATTCTAAATAAAAGACACTTGTATTTCCAGTATGAGTATTTCCTAATTTTTTAAAACTATAAATCTAAATGGCCCTTTGGTTTGTAAGTGATCTAATATTTCCTTATTATATTGTATGTTTTGGATTGTTTAAATTGGTTTTTACTTTTTAGTAGGGAATCCAACAATTTAATGTTTATGTTTTTAGCATAGGATTTAAGAGTTTCAGTTTAGGCCATTATAGTCATCATGTAATGTGAACCCTGACCACCAATTTTTTTCTTAGATATCCTACATATAATAATAATATTAGATAATGGTTTATAAATTTCATTCATGTTAGGATTATAAAGAAATTTCTATAACCATTCCATCATTTATTTCAAAAGGAGAATAATATTTTATGTTTTAATGGAAAACCTATCCTCTACGAATCATTAATGTGACCAATCATATTGAGAAGTTGAGTTACATATGTTGTTTCATACACCATTTTAATGAAAAATATCCTTTGAATCCTTATATATTTAATATCAATATTATTACTAATATATCCTTTTAGGTTGTCCATAATATTGTACACAATATACTCTCATGTTTATTTTGAAACATAGACTCAATGATCATAATCATGACTTAAAAAACTTCCAATAAATCATATATATTATTATATTAGTTGTCAAACTAAATTTTTGAATGGGATCTCTATTTGGTTTCTTTATATATAGTTGTTCCAACAAATATAATATTCCTTGTTTCTTTAGGATTATTTGAAATTTCTAATAACAATCAATAATTTGAAAAACATTTTGTTTTTAATTATTCTTATATGATATCAAGATCAATTTATTTTATGATGATACCATTTATCAATAATATATTATTTTTTGATATTACAATCAAATTTTATTACCATCTACTAACTATTGTTAAATGACATCAGAATAAAATAGTGACCCCTTTTAAACTAGTAATATCTATTTGTGAGACAATATTCACATTTCATTATAACATACAATTTTTTTGTAATTAAATTATCCTTGAATGTATCTATAAGGAACCACATGTCAATATTGTTAAAAATGAAGTTGGTAGAGTTGATGACACATAATACTATCAAATTAATCATATGGATATAAAACCATATTTTTTCTAATGGTATCTTAACTATCAGGGATTCCTATATAAGTGTAATAAAAATTAATATCCAACAATAAGTTACCAAAACATTTGTGTCAACACATTTTGTTTACATTACTTACATTATATAAATCATGGTATATTATCCATTATGGTAACCCATAATGAGTGATTTTGGTATTTACATGTTCCACATTAGAAGGAATCAGAAACTTTTAATTGTAAGGGTATTTAATCACACCATGTTATCACATATTATTCCATTTATATATTCATATTACAAATAATTTTGTTTTCTAATCCTATTCCCTTTATTTAATTAACACATTATAACAATATGTATATTTAATACTAACTAAAAAATAGAATCCAAATATAATTACACATATCCAAACACTTCTCATAATGTACCTAAAAATTTCATTCATTGTTTAAAATCATCTGCGATTGAAAATATTCACATGACTATGACATGAGAAACTAATAGCTAACCAAAAAATATGATGAATAAGGAATAAACATCCTGACCTGTTCAATGTTCGAATAAAAATACCTATATATAGGGGTAATTTACTCAATAGATAATCAAATTATTCATACCTATAACAACTATATTCACATACTATATTCATTAAATATATTTAAGATAATATCTTCAGTCACAATTATGGTCATGGTAGATGAAGACTATGTCATAAATCTTAATACCTATCATATAAAAATGGAATGAAAATTTATATAATGTAGATCAAAAATATTATATTATTTCAAAAATATTATCATAAGAAATAAAATATTTATATTCATAAATAATAAAAATGGTGAAAAATATTAAATAAATTTGAAATTAAAATATTTTTAAATGAGATAATAAATTATGATCAATTCATAAAATAAATCCTAAATATAAAATTGATATAAATCTATAATTCCATTATAGACATTCCACAATTCTTCAATACATCTTATTGGTACAAAATTAAAAATATAAACATATCATAATAACCATTTTAGAGAATTTTAATTTAAAATATATAATATTTTATGTCTTATAAATATTTTACAATGAAAAAATTGATATTTAAACATTTACATAATCTAAATATATCATAATTAGACATTATTTTGAACTAAGAATATATTATTCATCAAAACTAATATTAATGATGTTTAAATAAATACCCAAATACGACCTTTTAATATAAACAAATTGAAATAATTAATCATGAATAATTAATAATTTAAATATAAACACTTTATTTTTTACATATATTGTAATTTACTAAACCATATTGTTACCAATTTTGTTATCCAAAAAAAAATTTTATTTTTATGCCATTTTTAAATTCATAAAATATCAAAAAATATAATTAATATTATAATTTAATAATACTGAATATTTATTAAAAAACTTTTAAAAAACATTCGGTAAAATAATTATAGAAACTTTAAATAATAAAATTATTATCCTATCATAACTAATAAACACCCAAAATAACTTTTATTAATATATTTTAAAAATTTACTAATAAATAATAAAAATTAAAATATTTATCAAGAAATTCCATTTAATTTATTTTTATTACGAATATAATCTTGAGAACATATTATACATCAATGTATTTTCACAGTCTATCCACACTATGATTCCTCACAACATAGTGTGAGTTCCACACTATAAATTACATTTTCTCATAATTTAATATCAAGAGTAGGTTTTGTGATAGTTACTTTTTACAAAGGAAGAGGCAGGATATGATCCTATATGACACATTTTTTCATTTGAAATATACATTATGTTTTTTATATATTATAATATTAGGGTGCATGAATTATTATATTTCAAAATAACCATAATATATGTAACAAACTTGAGAATAAAATATTTTATAACATAGTGTCATGGTCTCTTCAGTGGAGACTACATTATCAAAGTAACTTAGTGTCATAATATTTTCTGAATTATGTTATCATATAACCATAACATTATGGTTTATTTTGAGAATAAATTAATTATTAATGTAATGTTATGATATGGTTATTGTTTTTGAAAAAAAAATTCATCAATCAAAATATGTTTGAAACTCATATAACTCTTTTGGGATGTAAACGTGTTGAATAAAATGATTATCGCAGCATTGGAAGTGATTAGAAAATAGACACCCAAGATCACCATTTTTAAGATAAACAATGATTATAAATAATAAATGAGAACATGAGATATAACTTTTTTTAATCTCATACTATTTCACTTTTTTATGTACTTCAAATGAGTTTTATAATGATCACAGAAGAGGAATATGAGGGCCTCCCATGTCATGAACCATCATGATATGTCCCATTATTGGACACTCGATAAGGCAAAGAACATCATTGATGTGTGTTCCTATTTTCTCAATAGTGGGAAAAATAACTCCATGCCTAATATTTAATCAATTGGGAATGATTTCACCCAATAAATAGTGTTATTTGACAAACAAATATTACAAAATAAATATCCACAAATTGGAGGTCAATCCACTAATAGGATACGATAAACAGTAGTATAAAAGAAAAAAATAAAATTTTAACAGTGAAAATAGAGTAAATTAAATCCATCCACCCAAACCAAATACCAATAAATAATAAACAAACTAAACTATATACATTTATCATCCACCCATAACAATGAAATCCACCCATAACCATGACCAAAATTAGTAGAGGGATTTTTAGATTATTTGATAAAAGGGAAAAAAGAAACACTAATATGCATCCATTTGACTATAGAAGTAATATTCAAGAACCAAAAGATCAATGGTCCATTAGATGAAATAAAAAAAAACAAAACCTAAAACTAATATTTATTTATAAGTGTTATAGATATGCTCTGTAGGCATGAAAAATGGATAAACTACACACCATAAAATGTATTTAAAAAAGGATTCAATATCATGATACATTTTAATACAGTTAAAAAATAGTATTCAATATTTATTTAAATTAAAATCATGGGAGACCAAAATTTTTGTAAAAAGAATTATCATTTATACTAAAAATGTTATGATTTTAAATTAAAATCCTTAACTAATGGATTAAAATAGAAATAAATTTCTAGTGTAAAGCAAATATATAATTAATAGAAATTAAATATTTTTTAATCATATAAAGGAATAGAAATAATGGAAAATAATTAAATAATGAACCACATGAAGCCATATGATAATAATTATGGGATTAATCCTTGGTTCCTCAAATCTTTGTGATCAAACCACACATAACCGTCCCCATTCTTATGGTGTAGGGGGAGGACATGATCAAATTTTCAGTGATAACCAATCAATATCGTTATATATTTTAGTTAGTGTTGTAGCATTTTATAAATGCTAAGGAGGATGGAACTTTTTGTAGAATACTTATCCCAGTCATCCAACCTATTTACATTGGATACCATGTGATATCCCTATTTTCAAATAATAGATGTTCTAAAAATCATATATGTATCCTTATACCATTATGTTTCTCAAATCATATGGAAAACATTTTAAAATACCAATAAATATATAATAAAATCCCCAAAACATCATAACATGGTTTTAAATAATTAATTTTTTTAAATCATAATTTGTATGGAAATTATATAAATCATCCCTTCATATTATATATATATAAATATGTATCCAATGAAAACATTCTTTAATGAAAAACAATGCCACACACTAAATTTTTATTCACTGAATTATATTTATTGTTCAGAACATATACAATCACACACACACACATGTTGATGTATATATATGTATATATGGATCATTTTCTATAATATCACATATTAAAATGATAATTTGTATTTATATATGTATAACCATGTATATGTTTGTAACTACCAATTGAGTCAATTTTTTTGTTCAAACCAGAAAATCAATTTTCCAAATAAAAATTTAAACTACATTATTAATACATTAATTTTAAATTATTAATATAAATTACAATTAAATCATATGTATATAATATATAAATTACATTTAATACCAAAATTATTTTTAAACCAAATAATTTATTGATAAATTCCATTAAATTATTTTATCATGTAGTTGATGTGTTAAATTAGTTAAAAAAATTATTTTCATGATTTCAACATGATAAATCCTTTAATCATGAAATGAAATCTAGTTTAATTTGATTTTACATGAAAATACCTCTTATTCATTCATAATACAATAATATAATAAAATAAATTGATTAAAACTCAATGAAATAGATTTTGTATAATTTAAATACCAAACATAATGGGAAACCTATATTAAATTTGATTCAAGCTCATTACATTCGATGAAAGTCACTTTAATAGGACTTAAATTGACACTAAAAAACAGTAGGTACTATAAAAAAATAAAAGCAATCACAATTTGGGTCATCTATAGAGTGAAAAACACAAGGGAGGGATAAATAGGCTAGAGTGAATTAGAAAAAAAATAATAGAGAATTGGAAATCGTAACTTGTGAGTATTTCACTTGAGATTAGAGGCCAAAATCATCTAGAAATAGATGGTATATTGAAATAGATTTGCACACGGGGAATCCCACCACGCTGTTGTCGGGTGTTATATCAAGAGAATAGAGGGACGAGGTGTGTAAGTTATTAAAAATTAACTAGGGGGGATATTTTTGTAATTTTTCATTTTTAAAACACTCGGCATAACTCATAATCTTCAAACCATTAACTAACAATTTTACCTTCACCATAAAAACAACGATACCCACATTATCTGGTAATAAGATATATGAATCCCTTTGAATCACTATTACTAAACTATAGACATGAATGTAGGGTTCCACATGATTTCTAAAAACTATTCACAACATGAATGACTAAATTCCAAAAAATATTATTTTTAAACATATTTTAACATATAATTTTTTTTATATATTTCTAGAAATAAGTTGTTTACATTATAGCATGAGTTGGATACAATAAAAATTTTAAACTAATCATTTAATATTATTAAAAGATAATGTTTCATTTAGTTTCATGAATTTAATATGGAAGGCATAGATAATATTAACTAATTTATGAAATAAAAATAAATTTAAAAGTTAATTAAAATGTATTTAAATAATTTAAAAAATAATCACATATTTTTTGTAAGGACAATTTATATTTTTTTCAAAAATGATTTCTAAAAAAGGATTTTATAATGATAAAATTATTAAATCTTGAGAAAATATATTAGAAAAAAATAATTTCATTCAGCATCTTAAATTTATCTTAAGATCAATTTGTATTAATTTTTTGATTTGATTTATTTTTAATGAGTAGTGAAAATAATTATTTTTATCGGAAAAAATATTTTTATTAAAATGTTTTTCAAAAATTAAAAATATATTTTCGTTATAAATAAAATTATTCTAAAAAATTTTGATTTAAATTTACTTAATTATGGTTTCAATATTAATTTTATCAAATAAATATTTGTAATTTTTTTTTATTTTTAAAAGGTAATTTACTATGAAAAACTATTTTTCAAGGAATTTTTTCCATTTTATATAAATTTTTATTTTAAAAATTAATTTATTTTAATTTATAAATTTTAATTTCATTTTTGGAATAATGAAGAACAAATTTAGTAAATATGGCCCTTTTATTTTTTGGACAATATAAATTTTAACCATAGTTATTAGTGCTACTACAGAAAAGGGGAAATCAGACAATTAAATATTAAAAATAAAGTGATAAGAATTATTAAATGATGTAAAGAAATATCTAAATCATATTTTTTATGTATATCTCTGAAAATAATTATCTAAGGGTCTAATTTATGTAATTTTTTTAGCATTGTAGAAATTATTTTGTATTTAAAACATTTTATTTAATGAAAAGTCATCCATTTCACACTCTAATTTTTAATAAATTCAATATGTTTAATATTTGGTAATCGAGTGGATATGTTCATATATAAATTGTCATTATGTTGATTAATATATTTATATTAATATATTTTATTTATTTTTTATTTTTTAGTAAGGAAACAATTACAACATATTCTCACATAATGTCAACACTGTAAATATATAATTAATAGGGAAATAAAATAAATGATATTAAAAATATTAGGAATTTAATAATATAATATTATAATGATAATAAAAGAATTTTCAAGACAAAAACGATATTTGTGGATTATTTTAATATAATTTTTTTAATTAAATTTTTATTATTTATGTCATTAAAGTCAAAGAAATTAGTTTTGTCAAAATTGACAATAATGATAATTTTTGAAATCAATAGTTTATTAAATTATTTAAACATAATTAAAAAATTAATTAATGGAAAAGGAGATACATTATGGTCTAAAATATCATATATTTTTAATTAGTGGTCCAATTAAGTCCTTATAAGTAAACATTAAAACATTTTCATATTGAAAATTTTGTTACGATAGTTAAAATTAAAATAGGTTAAATTAGGGTTAATCAAAATGATAAATTTTAAATGTAATTGGAAACATGTATAACATATATTAGTTTATAGTGTTATATTCATATCCCATATCATCTTTTAATACAATTACATTTGTGGTTATTTTTATTAATATTGAATTTATTATAAATTTATATTTAGAGAAATCCCAAAAGAGCGCATCACCAAAATTATAAAAGGAAGCCTCCTCCATAACATCATTTCCCAAATTGTGCTTTTTATCTAGACCATAATCTAATATTGAATCTTATATAAGTCAATATAAATATTATATAGGTGGTCTATTCTCATAAGAACAACCCTATATTCACTTAAAAGAGATCTAATGGAGTAATTTCGAAGAAGATGTAATCACTCTTACCAATAACTTAATTTTCATGCTCTTATTTATTTCCCATAAAAATTTTATATAGATGATAAAATAATAACTTTATTATATTAAATACTATGAAATGTTTTTCTTGTTTTTAAAACACTATTACACACCTTATTTCCAATTATATAATAAGTGAAAGTACAACTCATGCGTACGTACAACTTACCATCTCCAGATAGTGATAAAATTCATTTTTCAACACCATGTTTTATGGATGGGTATTATGATGGGTATAATGTTTATCTATATTATTTTGATGTATTAATTATACTTATTAAATCATTATATAATTATAACATCTAATCATTAATCATTGTGGAAATAATAACATTTCTCATGTGTACGAGTAGACAACCTTCTCAATGATGCAATGTGATTCATTTTCCATTTATATTTATCATGGATTGTAATATTGATATATTTTATCAATATAAATGATATATTGAAAATACTATTTTTTATAATGACTATTTACTATTTAACATTGTTTCATTCATTAGACCAAAAATTGAAACAACATTCTTTAGTAAATTGGACATATCGTCACCATGAAGAGTGTACTCTAGATTTCTACCTATAATTTTCATAATTGACTAAAAATTTTACATGATAAATATATATTATATTTATAAAATAATTTAAATAATATAAATTATTGAACCATGATCATTTTATATGGATGTAGATTGCAGAACCGAATCATACGTGAAAAACAATGTCGTTATCACCCAGAACAGTGATTTTTAATAATTTCTTTAATACATTATTGATAAAATTTTATGAATAAATTATAATTAATATGATATATATATGTTTATTTAATACATGTATGATAAATTCATATTTATTATACATAAGGTTTGAATGTGATAAATGATATGCGAGAGTTGAGGTAAGGGTTTATTTAAAAATAAAATTATTATTCTAGATTGTTTATGTTTATGTCTCTATGATAATATATATATTCCCTATAAATGTTTCATAAAAAATTTATAGACATGATTTCACTATTTTCCTAAAAATTTTAATATTTCGTTTTACAAATTTTTTTCTTTTTTATAAAAAGTTTTTGAAATTTAGATTTGTTATTTTCTAAATGTTATTCTTTGTGGATTTTCTAAAAAAATAGAAGGAATGATTTATTAACTTATAAAAATAGAATATTTTCTCTACATCATGATTACTTAATTCATTGAATATTCCATTAAAATATTAAAATATTATTTTCCATGAAAGTTGTTTCTGTAATATTTGATATTATTTTTTAAAACATATTTCAAAATAGGAAAAATATTTTCCAAATTTATTAATTAAAGTTATCATTCAAAATTGTTTTCTATATATGATAATATTATTTGATGTTACATATGATTTAGTGGGTATATTATCCATTTAAACCATCCTTATTCACTCTGGGGTTGTTTTATTTTTATAATGAATAATTTTTTTTGAAACAGATTTATTTCCACATGTTATTATATGATGAATTATTTTTGAAAACCATTTTTCTCATCAGATATGATATGATTTATGATATTTTGGAACACTTATATTCATTATATTACAAGTAAGGGATATATATTTCTACAATTGTTTGGGTAATGAATAATATTTCATGAGATTGTTATGTGAACAAGTCGACGTGCTTGTTCCATTAAGGGAAACAATTTAATAGGGTTCATCTATTATTAGAATCAAGTTGATGTGTTTGATCCATTATGGGAAACAATTGTTTATGCCAGATCCAATGGTTATGTTAGTCGACCATGAAATTTGAAATTAGTTATATTATTATGATGATGCCACATACAATTATGACATGAGTTTGTGGATCACGATTGGGTAAGGATAAATTGTCAGTTTATGATTCATTTGTTGGGAAATGATAATGTATTATGACATAATTCATGAATATATTATTTTTCATATTGGGAATAAATTTTTTAAATTATGGTATCAATTTAATTCTCGTATGCTTATGTTATTATTTTATATGATCATCAGTTGATATCTCCCACGTTTAACCATACTAATCATATGATGTAACCATTTTCTTATGTTTCATTTCCCTAAGATATGAATAATGTTATTAAATATGATATTTCAAAAAGGATTCTCATTATAATGAAATGAGTAAGAGTTAATGTAGATATTTTATTAACTAATACTTTATATTTACATGTATTCAAAGAAACAACATCATTATGATCCTTAGTAGTGTATTGCTGTAATGTAATAAATATTACTCTAAAAAGATAGCATATCAATGTATAAAATGATTTGGTGGTTATAGTTGGTATTATAAAATGGGATTATTTAGCCATTGGAATCAAGGATGATAAATCGTTAGTGAGAATTATTTGTATAAGATAAATTCTTAACATTTTGAAATTGATCATGAATAACCAAAGATAAATAGAATGTTTCCTAGAATAAGGTGTCATGATTCAGAAATTCCATAAATGATTTTCAAGAATTATGTGGATTTATAATATGATTAATGTTTATCATACAATAATTTTTTTCTTTATGATAATGTATGTAACCCGAAGCAGTCATGAAAATGCTAAATATGATAGAAATATCAATGGTTGCTCCCATGGGAAAAAAATTCATCAGAGGTAGAATGTATAATCTTGATACATTGCTCACACACTATTCTTATGTTACAAATCATACCTTTCTAATAAATGATGAAAGGAGGGGAAACTTTACTATTAAATTTTTTATGATAAAAACACACCTTTTTTTGGTTATATTTTATTCTACTAGAGGTTGAGTGATGAATCAAAACCATTGATACAATATTTTTTGGTCTTCAATGCTCCGGCATGAAAACGTTGTTGTAACATCCCGTTGTTGATATATCAGGTACAAACATGACCTCATCATTGTTATACTTATTCCCATAATATTTAGAGGACCAAGAAGGAATTTGCATTATACCTATAATGGTGAATTCAATTATTTTTTGGACTCATGGCTTTAAATAATTTTTTTGTAGGATGTAGGTGGATTTCAGGCCGTGTAACAACGGTAAACAATGTGTAACTGTTGCGAAGTACAATTAGTGATATGCATCATACTGTGAAGGGTTAAAAATCATGAATAGGAGTTTCACATCTTGAATGTTTTAAATAATTTATTTTTAATCCGTGTTGCTGGATTTATTGGTTTACTTAAACACTATGGATTTCAGACCGTGTAAAGGAAATAAAAGTCAACTTATTCCCTAAGGAAGGTTGTTTTAGGGAACTACATAGGTTTTTGTTACCCATTCAATCACTCGTCTTCAATTTATCTCGAACTGAAAATCATATTTGTTGACTTTGGGAGACACCATTCTTTCTGGATAAATCTGGCCGCCATTCCATCATTGTTTCTATTACAGAAAATCTCTCAAATTAAGTTACATTTCAATTGCCTCATTTTCCTTGATCATGGTATCACCGTTGGGTTGATTATTAAATCTACATTTCTATGTTGTTTTTTCCTTTTGTCTTCATCTAATATCCATTCAGTGACCTCGTTCTGAAGTCCACCCTTTTTTGTGCAATGGTCATATTTTATCGAGGTATGTGATATTTACTCTCCTTTTCCAACCCTCTTTCTCAATTGAATCAATCCTAATATGTGTGGATTTTATTATAGGACATTCTTTTATGTCTTTTGATTTTCATTGATGGTGTATTCTATTACTAGCACGTGTTCCCTGTGTATTGGGGTTGGTGGTTCCACGTCTAGCATGTATTTGATATGATGTATAGTTCCATTCTTGGGAAATGTTTTAAAAATAAATTGTTATGAAATTAGAATGATTGTTTGTGTGTGTTGGAAAGTGATTTTGAATGAAAGCTATTTCCCTTGGTTTTTGAAAAATATAATGAAAAAGGTGTATTTTCAAAGCATCAAAAATAGTTTTGTGAATTTAATTTGAATTTTTTTTAAATTCATTGAAATGATTTGTGAGAAATAGCACATGGGAAACATTGGGTACATAGGTGGATGGTTTAGATTGGGTAAATTATGCACGGTTTCGTGATTATCATGGGGTTTTTACTTGGATATTTCCTCAGATTCCATGTCCCACTGTTCAGGGGGAATTATATTCACATTTTTTAGGGTTTAATAATGGGATATTACTCTACTTACTAGTCTTGTTACTCTAGGATTAGATTTGTGAACTTGATTTTTCGTGGTTAGAGTAGTCTGTGGCCTCTACCTGCAGTATTCAATGGAGTTGTGATACCCATGATTCAATTTTGTTCTACATGGATTGATGAGTTATCCTTGATATACATGTTTATGATTATAGAATTTTTTTTGGAAAATTTTCTTTAAAATTTATTTAACTACATCTCTTTGTAATTATTAAAAATTGAATTGTTCACCATGTTTTATATAGTACTTCTATATTGCTTAAAATGTCGTGTCTTAATTCAAAATGTCCATATAAGGATTTATATACAGTGACATGATATGGAACACCTGGTTGGGATCATACTAAGAATGCTATATCTCACCTTGCACAACTCTCCAGTAGTGCATATAAAATTTATTTGTCTTCTACTATTGATTGTTATTTTATATATATTCAATGTGGTTTTTAATGTTGGGTGAAATGATTCCATCTTTTTATTGTTAGATTCACGGGTGCTTGTCTCCAGCACATAGGGATTGAGAATTATCTTTAGGTATGTGGTAGGCTGTCTGGATGAAGGTAACCATAGTTGGTTTATTACTATTTGGTATCTGAGGAGGTATATACTCATGATTAAACATATTGGGGTGTCTGCTAGATTGGAGATAGGATTTTTGGGGCTTGACAGGTATGTTGTGAAAATTTCATGGCATGGTATTTTCATGATGAGGCTGATGTTTCTATGGGATGATGGGATATGGATCTCTTGTATTGGTTTTTGTTTAAAAAATAACAGTTTTTATGGTATTTCTAGTTTAAATTAATATTTGAGCTATTTTCTGATCATTATTGTGTTTCGTTGTGAAATAGTATGCCATCGAGACATATTCAATGAGTTCATTAGGAAGCTGCAACCAAGGCTCCTCTGGGGAACCAACCTATAGATTAATACCTCAATGAGATTATTATACAGGTAGTCACTTATGATGATCAGGATGTGCCACAAGTTCAGAATGAAATGATTTAGGTATAACCAGAATCTAGAGGAGAGAAAGATCAATCATGGGAGTTCCTATGTGAGAAGTCACCATCCTTTAATGGAATGACTGAATTTCAAGAGGAGGATGATTGGCTAGATATGATCGATCAAATAGTCAAATTCCCAGAGATACCAGAGAACATCAGGGTAAAGTGAATATTTTTCATACTCAATGGGTTCGACAAGTGACGGTGGGGTTTTATTGTCCAGGTAAATAGACACATAGAATTAGATTAGAAGGGTTCTAAAACCCTATTCATTCAACAGATTTTTTAGGAGTTTCTGATGATGTCGAAGTCTCTTGAATTCTAGTCTTTATAATAGGGAGAGCAATCGGTGTCAGCTTACACCAACTGTTTTACATTTCTTGCTCGGGTTTTCCCGAACATGGTGAATAATGACCTAACGAATGATCAAAAGTACCTACTAGGTTTGCGATCGAATATCAGGTCACAAGTGTATATATTGAATATTTCTACATATATAGAGACAGTAGACTAATATATGATGGATGAAATGAATATGGCAATAATGGTTTGATTTTTCACCTCTTCCCTTCCATTGGGTACCAGCTTCAGTGGCACAAATGGGATGAATAGGATGTTCCAATGTCATCACAAGAGCAGAGGAGATGGGTCTCATTAGTGAGCCTACATATACTATCTTTTACAATGGGTAATGTTCCTATGACTTTCTATCATTTTGGTAAGGGAGGAAACATCAAAAGTTCTTATCTTATGACAATGAAGACGTTTAATAGAAGTGGAAGACTTGGTCACTTATAGAACTATTTTGAGGCTATGACTATGCCACATTATGGTCAGGGTTTGGAATCTCTAAAGGCTATTGATGTATAGTCAGAAGCTCCCAAAAATATTGGGCTCTATCCACATGCCTTAAGTGTGAAGTATTTTCACATAGTAGATGATTGTCTAGTGGAATGTTGATGTAGGTATGAAAACATTGATAAGTACTATCCTTATTACTTAATTAGTATAAATTGCTTTATTTGATACCAGTTCTTACCACTCATTTATAACTATACATTTTTTTGATGTTCTTAAACATCCAATGAAATTATTTCCCTTAAAATATAGTTAGAATAATCTCTTGGTATAAGAAACGGGTAGGGGTTTTAGTGTCTTTATTATTCATTAATGTTATTGGATATGTAGTTGGTCGAGGATTTTTTCATTATTGATTTATATATATTTTTCATCATCATCTGTATGGATTGACATAAATCTCATCAGGGTGTGGTTTATTGGTATCATAAGCGTGTTTTGTTTCTAGTTTCCAATGGAAGCTCTCACATGTTTTATGGGGAGTGGGACCTAAGGTATAGTCCTATAGGACCATACCACCTAGATATCATGATACTGTTGGTTTATGTTGCATTTGATCCAAATGGTGTTACTTCTATTGATGTCATTCCCACTATTTTTTGAGACATTCCTAACTTTTTTCCAGATGATTTCTTCGGTCATACCCTATGGAGATATATATTTATTTCAGACGAATTATATGGTTACAGGAACATATAAAATATCAATACCATCTTATTGTATGGCACTGTTGGAGAAGATAGAGCTCAATATTTAGTTGGACGGACAACTAGAAAAAGGTTTTGTTCACCATAGTGATTTTATTTGGGTATCCCTAGTGCACATTTCCCATAAAACTATTGGTTCACTTCATTTATATGTTGACTATCATTATTTGAAATATGGAATGTTTTAGAATAAATATTTTCTTCCTCAGGTAGATAAAATATTTGATTAGTTGAAGGGGGAATGTGGTTATCAAATATTTATCTCTAGTCTAGTTATCATCAGGTCATAGTTCTGGAGTCTGATATACCCAACTAGTTTTTATAAGATGATATGGCCAATAAAAATATCTTGTGATGATTGATTCTTTGACTACCACTACTACATTTTTTTGTCTTTGATAAATCATATATTACAGCAACATCTTGACACATTTTGTGCTGTGTTCATGGAAGTGTTTTGGTTTATTCAAAATACGAGCTTGAGCATTACCACCATCTGAGTTAGGTTCGGGAAATTTTGAGAAGTCACCATTTATATGGAAAGGTTTCAAAATGTAGTTTTTGGATTCATGATGTTATGTTATTAGGGAACAAAACTTCTATGTGTGGATTATTAGCTGATCACGAAAATGTAAATGCTATTTTGAAATGGAAGGAAACATATAATGTATTTTATATATGATGCTTACTTGTTCATTATGGATAAAACCAATTATTTTTAAAGGAATTATATAATATGGAATCACATTTGACTTCACTTACTATGATACCAGTGAAATTAACCACAAATGTGAACTTTTATACTACTGTCGATAAATAGAAATGAGTTCTGGTGGTAGAATCATTTCTAATATTACCTGATCTCGGTAAGGGATATGTGGTGTTTGGTGATTCATTGGGTGTTAGTTTATGATTCATTCTTATGAATTATGACCATGTGGTAGCTTACAACTCTTTTTATATCCGAACTCATGAGAATAATTACCCCACTCATGATTTAGAGCTTGCTGCAATCATGAATGCAGCTAAGAGTTGGCAGAAATATCTTTTTAGGGAGAGGTTCATGGTCTTGGTAGATCATATGAATATATGTTATATTGATTATCATAAAGACATGAATCTCAGATAGAATCGATCAGTATAACACCATCATACTTTTATATTTGACATTTCCTACACCCCCGGGATGGGGAATGTTGTTATAGACACTCTTTGTATGAAATTACCGTCACATGATATCCAAGAATTGAAGGAGTGGAAATTTATGAGGATTTTAATTCTGTTGCTGCTAGATGATTTAGAGGATGTTTCAGGCATGGTTATAAATATTGTGAAATTATCATCATCTCACCTAGAGGCTGTCATGTAGTGTCAGTTATAGGATGATGATTTTATTATTGATCAAGAAGGATTTATAGTGGTGAGACCATTTCAGGTTAGTATCTTTCTTTAGAATATATTATTCACTTCAACAAAAGGATTGTATTACCATCATATGTAAGGATTTCAGTCATATTTGACTGGAATAACTCTTCATGGTCCATACATATAGGCATTTCGAAGATGTATTATGACATGAGGTGGCGATTCTGGTGGCCAAGTATGAAATGTGAAATCACAAAGTTTATTTCTCGCATTTACACATAGAAATAGATAAAGGCGAAGCACATGAAAAATTATTGGTTTATTCGACCTCTTACAAAACTTCCTTGGAAATAGTATGATGTATCCATGGATTTTGATGATGGATTTCCACAGACTCCCTGAGGGAAGAATTCAATATGTGTATTTTTTTATCGTTTGATGAAATATGCTCATTTCAATCCTTTAATGGTTAACACTAAGCATGAAGATTTTAGTAGGTTGTATGTGTAAGATATTATGATGTTAAATGGCAGTCATTATTCCATTGTTTCAGATATGGATCCTAGGTTTTCCTTGATATTGTAATTTAATTTTAATGAGGTAATTGGAAATTAACTTAAATTTTTTACAACAAACCATCTATAGGAATACGGTCAGATAGAGTGTCTAATTCAGATCCTCGATGATATGCTACATGCCTACATCATGTATTTCAGTTGATCAAGGGATATTCATCAGGGACTAGTTGAGTTCATCTACAACAAAATTTATAATTAATTGATAATAATTGCTCAATTTGTGGTATTTTATGGTCACTCATGCATATCTCTTATTTATTGGGCTACAATAGGAAATGTAGTTTTGAATGGAGAAGGTTTGGTTTAGGATACGTACGTGAAGATTCCTGATGTACATTGATGATTTTCTATAGCCTAGTGTCGAAAGAAATCATATTCATATCGAACACATCATGGTTTTTGTTTAATGTTTCACTTCAGTTGGGTAAGAGTTGACTTGAAAAAATAGATAGTGTATTGTCTAAGATATGTTGATCCATTTGACTTCACTAATAGGCTCAGTCAGGTTTCTTATCAGTTATAATTTCCAGTTTAGATGATGGGAGTTAATTTTTTTACATGTCCTAGCTAAAGTAGTATCACCATGATCCCACTCATGTTTGGAGTTAGGAACCAATTGAGTTTGATCAAGATGATTTTCTTATAGAGAATCCATTTGAGATTGTTGAAACTCATGTGAATGAATTTCATGGGAAATCAATTTCGTTTGTTATAATTCAATGGAAACACTGATTGGGATGTCTTGAGACTGCTGAACACATGTTGTAGACAAGGGAGTTGTGACCTCATCTTTTTCATTGGATTATGTCATCCATATAACATCCCAGGGATGAAACGTATTTATGGTTGGGGGTTGTAACAAACTTTTACCGATCTATCAAGTACATCCTTGACCTCACCATGGTGATCCTTCTTCTAATTATAAGTTCAGAACCAAGAAAGATTTTTGAGGATACATATAATGGTGAAGTCATATATTTGTTAGACTCATAGCTTTACAGACTTTTTATACAGGATAAATGAGTATTTCACTCTTTGTAACAATGTCACACAATATGTATGTGCTACTGAGTACATGTCATGAAAGGCTTCACATAGTAAAGGGTTGACCATCATTAAGGGGAATTACACTTCCTGAATATTTTAAGTAATACATTCTAAATCTGTGTAGATGGATTTCATGATGTACTTAATCACATTGCATTTTCTGGATTGTAATGGAATTACATGTCATGTATTCCCCCATATAAGGATGATTTAGGTCACCTATCGTGTTTTTGGTGCCTATATGATTACCCGTTTTTCTTTTCTCATAAAATGAACCACTTATATGGTGATTTGTAGTGACAACATTCCTTCCATATCAATTTTCATTACCTTCAATCTTCATTGCAGTTGTGTTGTATCTCTATAAGTAATTTGTCTTTCCACTTCACCGCTATACTTGATCACAATATCACCCTTCAGTTGTGTTATTAGATCCACTAGTCTATGTTCATGTTTTTCGTTGACTTCTTTCAAGATCAGTTGTGTGTTCTCATTCCGATGTTCATTCCATTGTTTGTCTTAGTGTGGTGTGCATTTGTTATCGAGGTATGTGATATTTACTCTCATCCTCTAACCCTATTTCCAAATTATTTTAATCCAAATATTTAGGGATTGGAATATAGATCCTTTTTTGATATCATTGGGATTAATTGGTTTTTGGATTCAGTTGTAGGTGCGTACGACCCGATTTTTGAGGTTGGTGGTTCCATATCTAGCCTATGATTGATAAACTATATCATTCCATTATTGTGAATTAGTTTACAAATAAACTGGTATAAACTTTTCATGATTGTTTTTTTTTGTGTTGGAATGATAATTGTAATGAAATTGGGTTCCCTCGGTTTTTGAAAAATTTAAATAAAAATAGGTATCTTCGAAGCATTGAAAATTATTTTGTGAAATGGTTATAAAAAAATTGAAATGATTAGTGAAAAAGATCCCATGGGTTTTTTTGTTTACTTAGGTGGAAATTATTGATTAGGGACATAATCCATTGTATTATGATGATAAATTGAGTTTTCTTATAGATTTTTTCTCTTTCCAAATCTTTTTGTTCTTGGGGAACAATATTGATATTTTTTTTGGGGTTTCCCCAAGGGGAATTCCACTGCTTCCTAGGACCATTGTTGAAGGATTAAATTTTTTCAAAATATTTTTTTGTTATTAGTAGTCTACGGCCTGGACCTGTAGTATTCTTTGGTGTTGTGATACTTATGTTTCTATTTTGTTTTTCTGGGATTTAAATTATAGCCTTGATATGAATGATTATGTATTAGGAAAATTATATGGATAATGTGATTTGAAATTGATATACCTACATTTTTTTGATCAATTAAAAAGGGAACTTTTCACCATGTTTTTTTTAAATTATTTACTAAATATCATTCCATGAATTTATTTAAAATTATCATATTGTTATTTTTATATTTAGATGTGATATATAATACCTAGGTGGGATACAACTGATCCTACTATCTCACACTCTATCCACCACACCGGTGTTGAATAGAACTTTTTTTAGTCTTCTACTATTCTTATTGTATTAAATATATTCCATTTGGTTGTTCATGTTGGGTGAAATTGTTCCCACTATTGTGTTTTTTGATGCCTTGGAGCTTGTCAACAGCACATGGGTATCAGGAATGCCCTTCGGTAATGTGATAGACCAGGTCGGGTGCTAGGTTTGTGGGTAACCTGGGTTGGATCACCACAATTTTTATAGTTGGTTATCTTCTTGAAGGAGAATTTGATCAATGGTGGAATATTAATAATAATTTGAGGAAATATAAAGAAATTAATTCAATTGAATTGTATGGTTTTAAGGGGATATTCCTAAGAAAGTACATGCCTCATATTCTATGTAAAAATATTGAGATTGAATTTATAGATTTGATGAAAAAGGATAAGGAATCCATTTGTACTTAAGAGGAAAATTTTACAATGCATGCAAGGTATGCCTCTAGTTTTTATCACACTTGAATGTAAAATAGATCAATTATTTTTTATCCTAAAAAACGATTATGAAAGGTATTGGTTAAAATAAATTTCATTATCTTTGAATAAACTGTTGAACATTCATTCGAAGTAAATATGGAAATAAGTGATTTCCACCATTTACATGGTTTTGATAATTGAAGAATGATATAGTCTCATGAAAACTAAAATAAATCACACATTGCAATGAAATTACATCCATATATGAGACATTAATGTTGGAAGAAAAATCTAGTAATTTGTTTTTAATTAAACTAGTATGTATAATAAATGTACAAATACGGTTAATAAATCTAATGAATATATAATGGTGATAAATATTCCCATTAATTCAATGACAGGAAAGAATATTTCAACTAATTCACCAACCACAAACCAAAAATTCAAATTCAAGGAGTATTGGAATTTTTCCATCTAGTTCATGATTATGACATATTTTTATGATCAACCTCTACAAGCCTCATAATCTTACTGGCAAAAGTAAACACAATGAGATCATGACTGTTATAGTTGTTTATGAAAATGACATGGTTAAATGTATACATATAATACACTCAAGAAGAAATAATGTATTTTATTGATTCTAGATCCCCATATTATTTCATATATAAATAAATTTCATAGTGTATCACAAAATGAATTAAAAAAAATAAGATGATGATTTAGGTTTGAAAACTTATAATGACACAATGGTCACATATAATGTTTATAGTGCTTCATCAATTTAATTTATTGGGAAAGTGATTTCTGAAAATCTAATGACTCGCAAAAAATATTATTTGATATGATTATTGAAATATATTGGATTTATGTATATGGATACAATATCAATGTATTCTCAAGGGAAGTCACATTTAATTTTTTTAATGACCCTATAATACTTTATCGATGGATGGAAGAATAGGAACTTCCAATAGAAATTGATTCTGTATTGGGTGTATTTATTCATATACAAGATGTTTACTTATCATTTATGGTCAGTGAGAAACTCAAAATTAAGGATAGTTATATGGTATGAAAGACGGTTGATGTTAATCCTTTTGAGCTTATAGTTTTTCCACCAAATCACCAAGTAGTGTTTTCAATAGAACACATAACTCTTTCTTTGATAACTTTGAATACTCTTTATAAAATGGTATTAATTTACTAATAGGAATTGAAGAAGAAACCCTGATATAATATTTAGATGGGATTCATATTCCCATGTGGATTACATTTAAGTGAATCTGTTCTCTTTTTTGAGAAAAAATATTGGTCAATGAAACATTACATTACTATCTTGAACATATAAAGATCACTAATAAGTAAAATTATCACATGTGACATAATTTATTACTTATTTGATCAACTACATAGAGTTCAGTAATTTCCTAGTTTTACCATCATTATGTAATCACCAAATGAGAGTAACAGAGGATATTAATAGGATAAAATTCAATAAAAGTGATGGAAACTATGAATTTATAGTGATTCGTTTTAGTAATAATAATTCCTTCCAATATTTACATGGATGAAATTAATAGTGTCTTTAGAGACTACCTTAATAAGTTTTTGGTAGTATTTATAAATAGTATTCTTATATATTCAATGTGTATATAAGAACATAAAGATAACATGGGGATTGTGATGAAGACCATAAGGAAGGAGAATCATTAAAAAATTCCAAAGTTTGAATTTTGGAAATAGAATGATTCATTTTTTGGGTCATATATATCTAAATTGATGGTATATTAGTAGATCATTATAAGATAAATGTTATTTATAAATGTCATAGAAAAATAATGGTGGCTTAATTTAATATATTTCATGGTCTGGATATATATTATTGATGATTTGTGAGAAATTTATGATGTTCTCCTAGGCCAATAAAAAGTTTTAAATGGAAATGATATATGATCCTATAGATAGAGGAATGTGATGAGAATTTAAAAGAGATAAAAACAAGGTAGTTCAGGGCACCTGTTCTCAAACTACCCTATATTGGAGACTGTGGTTTTGATGAATAGGGATGGATCAAATAAGGTACGGGGTTGTCTTCCACTACCAGATTATATGATGATATCTTACTCCTCATTAAAATTAATGATCCATGGAAAAAATTACCCATCTAATAATTTTTAGATAGATGTGGATATTCTTTCACTAAATATATAGAGGCACTATATCTTTGGAGATTAGGGTAAAGGATATAGTACTAATTAATTTTTAATATCTTTTTTAACAAAAAATTAACATAAAATGTGAAAAATAATAGGGTTGGAGATGAACAAATATTATGACCACATTAAAAAATTTAAAACCCTGGTAAGGTGAATTAGGTCATATATTAATTTATCCAAAACGATAATACTATATAATCTCTAATGAGGATAAAAAAATATAAAATTTATTGATTGAAAATGGATTGACCGTGAAATTTTAATGGAAGTGTAGAACTCTTTTCTAGATCAAATACATGTTCATCCATATATCTAAGTGATGATTAAAGAGCCACATATGGATGATGAAGTGATTACAAAATGTTGATAAATTTTCTTGAGTTTAACCTTGATTGTGATGGATTAATATGGTTGATGAACTATGTTTATGTACAACCCATACATATTTTTAGGAAGGATCTATTAGATGAGGCTTATAATTCATCCTTATATACTCATCCTAGATGTAGAATGACGTATAACAAATTTAATGAGTATTTTTTGTGGGAGGGAATGAATAGAGACATTTTAAAGGATGATTTTATGTACTTGGTTTTTCATAATGTTATGGTAGGGAGACATATGTGTATTGGAAATAACAACCATTAACCATACTTGAATCAAAATAGGAAAGCACCACAATGGATTTTATTATCAGAATCCCCTAAACATATAAAGGCCATATTTCTTGGTGGATTATAGTCGACAAACATAAAAATTAGGAACAATTTAGTGATATCATAGAATACTTACCTCTTAATAACATTGACATAATATATATCGTGTAACTGGTTTGATTTCAGGGTGTACCACTCTCTATTGTATCTGATCAGGATCTTATTTATACCTCGATGTTCTGGTGATTTCATTAGCATGCTATCAAAATAGATTAATGTTTCAGTATATCCTGTTAAACTTGGATGGATGGTAAATCGTAGGTGACTATTAGAACTATAAAAAACATGTTGATCATTTTCTCATTGGATTTCAAAGGTGGTTGTGAGAAACACATTTCTTTGGTCGAATTTTCTTACAATAGTCTCATTCAGTCCAGTAATTGTATGACTCATTATGGATCCCACTATAGTAAGATGTAAATAAATCAAACATATATGAATTATTTTAGAGAAATAAATAAATTGATACATGATATAGCTAATGAAAAATAAGGGAGAATCAAATCCATTGAGCATCACATAAGAGAAGATCAGAGTAAATAACAAAATTATGATGAAAGTATTCAGATGGATTTGAAGTTTCTTGTGGTTGAAAAGGTACTCCTATAAATATCTTCCAAATATGAGATTGAATATATTTTGATGGAAGGAAACTAAAATCCTTATGTATATCAGTTCCATTAAAATTAATGATTATTTTAGGACGATAGATTATCTATTGGCAATTCCACCGAATATATCCTAGGTTATAGATTTGTTCCATCAATATAGCCTTAGGATGTAAATATATGATAATTAAAATATAATTAAATAATATTTTTATTTATCTGGTGAATGATATTTAATATTATGAAAAACCTTTATAGATTATAGATCATAAATAGAATGTTCTACAAAACAAGACTGCTCGTTTGGTTAATGTTTTGTCATGAAACCACCAATTTTTGGAAGCTATGTGAGAAATTGAGGATGTAATGAGCCATAAGAATCCTCATCTATTATTACTTGAGTGATAAATTTTGAGCGTTAAATTTATTATTAAGAGGGTATATTTTAAGACCTAATGTTTTTATTAAATATTTCTCTTTAAATAATTTTATTTCATCAATGGCTAGCGTTTCACGCAATAGCGAGTTTAAAATGACCCCATAATTATATGAAAATATTATTTGTGAATTTTATCCAAACCTTTGGATTGGTAGGTACAAATAAGATTAAATGTTTTATGAAATAAATATACAGGTAAAAATCAATAAAAATTTATTAAAAAATTCATTGAAAATAATCATATTATTTTAAGAAATTTTATTTTATTATTCGATATCTGTTTTCTTAATAAATATATATTCTTATAATTAGTTTATTTAATGTTTTTTAAATATTTATTATAATAAATAAATTTCATTATGTATTTAAAAATTATCTTAAGAAGAAATTTTTATAATTTTTTAAAAATATTGATTTTTTAATGAATTGTGAAAAAAATTATTTTAATGAAAAATTGAATTTTTAAGATTAATTATTTACACGATCAAGTTATATTATGTTTAGTATTGAAATTTTATTAGTTAATTTTAACATAAAATAATTCAATTATAGATTTATAAAAATATTATATATTAGAATATGGTATAAATCATTTAATGTTTAAAAGATTTTTTAGGAAGACTAAATTTCATTTTTTATTTTAAATTTAATTTAAAATTAAGTAATGAAAATTATATTGTCTAAATTTTGAAACTTGGAATCATTATTTTAATATATATGTGATAATTTCATAAATATATTACTTTTTTATATAATATGAATAGTAATCATAGTAATTTTGTGTCACCACGATACATGGTATATCATGTAATTAAAAGTTAAAAACAAAATTATAAGAAATAATAAATGACCAGAAAACAAACTTAAATGTTATTATAAAATTATATATCTACTATATTCTTGAATGGTTGAAAGTATGATATTTTCGATCCATGTGGATACAATTTTGAAATTTATAATATTTTATTTCATAATAAGTCAAACATATCACACTCTTATTTTCAAAATGTGTAATATTTTTAATGTGTGGTTATTCAAAGGATATGTTCTTTAATAAACAGTATTTTTTAATCTAAAATATTTATCATTATAATGGTAATATAATTTTTTATTTTAGTGAGAAATTATTACCACAAATTCTTTCATAATAATGTTGAAATAATTATTTAATTAATGGAATAAATTAAAAAATTGATATTAAAAATAATAATATTTTTATAATATGAAATTATTAAAATCATCTAGAAAATTTATTAATGACCATAAAATGGTTTATATGTGTTGATTTTTTTAATTCTAGGTTTTATTGATGTTATTAATGTCACAATAATGAATAGTGAAAAAATTAACACAAATGATATTTTATGGAAAAAATATTTTTTCAAATTATTTAAAATTTATAAAATTATTATTTAATGAAAAAGGTGATATGTTATAGAATAAAATTTCATTAAATATACATTTAATGTCCTTTTTACACAATAAAATTAAAGAATTACAACCATTTAAATTTGATTTTTCAATATAGTTAAAATTAAATTAGGTTAACTATTGGTTAATAAAAATAATAAGGATTTAAATTAATCCAAATATTGTATAAAATAAATTAAATGATGGGATCACAACCCTATACCATATTATATAAAAATAACATGATAATATGAGGTATTTTTGTTAATATTTAGTTCATTATAAATTTATCTTTTGAGAAATCCCAAAAGAGTTTCTCACCTCAATTATAAAAGGACACCTCCCTCACTTAATTTCCAAAAAATAAGAAATCTATTGCATAAAAAATAAATAAATTATATTTTCCAATTCATTATGACTATATTGATTTTTTCGACTTATTGATATTTAAATTTTGTGATTGTGATGAATTAACTGTTAATACATGCATACGCACCTGATGGTTTCTTCATTTTTGTTAGGATGTTATATGTTTTGGGTGGTGAGAAAAAAGAGTTGGAATGATAATTATATTCACTTATTTAGGGATTGAAAATATGAATGTTTCCGAAAGGATTCTTCCCAAGGTCGAACACGAAGAAATTGTATGGTGCAATAAATTTATCAAGTGTGTAAATTTATAGTCAATATAAATTTACCCACGGTGAAAAACTACATATGGTGTAAAATGTTATGATGAGATTTTAAAGGTCATATATGACATATCGTGAATTTTTTACCAGTGTTATCACCCCTAATGCACCCATGAACACATTTTTATAGTTCCATAACAATATTTAATTTTTAATGATCCCATCTGGAGGATTTAAATATTGGTCCAAGATGATGCTGTGTAAGGTCCATCAGATTTCTTATTTGTTATCATTAATCATCAGTTATTCCCCAATTTTGCATTCTCCTATAATTAATATGATGAGGGGGGATACCTTCCTTATTCTATCGTTATGTAATATAATGGGGTAGGTTATTTTTTGATAGATTAAATATAATTCTTTCCATATATTTTGATTTTTTTACAATTTAATCATCAAAATAAAATTCTAATATTATAATTTATTATGACCATTGATAATAAAAAACATGAATATTTTACAACTAAAAAATCTAAAATAGGCATGTCCATTTTCAAATAGAGGGGAATTAGGAATATATATGGAATCAAGAAAAATTTTATTTTTAAAAACCAAGAATTTCCACAATATGTAATATAGGGGATTATCATGTCAAGAAAGGTATAACATGAACCTTTTATCTCCTTAGTATCAAATCTAATTAAAATTATGGATTAATACACGTATTTTATAAAATCAAAATTCACATGAAATATAAAATTTAAAAATCCTGGAATGACTTTGAAAATCATATTTCAAATCAATCAATTTATATTTTATTCATCCATTTTATTCCAATTAAACACACTTATCTATGATTCCCCTCATTCTTCATTTTTAATTAAATTAATAGCAGTTGAAAACATAAATTATATAAATGTCCAAATTTTTGGTTTTGACCTCAACCCACATCTTTACCCAGTATAATTATCTATTTCCTCTATTAATATATATAAATTAAAAATTTTTATTTGACTCTTACGAAAATTACCATTCCTTACAAGCATATCAAAAAATTTTCCATTTACAATGTTGTCTACAATTTATATTGTAGGTTATTAATATTGTTTTTAATATTATTTCATTATTTCAATTCCCAATTTAAATAATCTAGGTATTTTTTGGTTGTGATGCAATGAAAACATAGTAAGATGAATACCAAGGAAAGGTTCTCCTTCCTGCTGAAGGAAATAGAGTAGCTACTTAAGGAAACTATAAAGATAAAAAAATTAATCAAATTAGTTCCCATAACAATACCCAAGCATTGAATACAAAAAAACCCATATCCACTTCTTGATTTCAAAGAGGCCTATCATGAGAAAAGAATCCATGAAAATAAAAAAGAGGTTAGTACAACTTATGAAAGTTAATTTGATCCTAACAAAGATTATATTGATTTAATTTGTTTAGAAGATGAAGAAGATGGTATCCTTTCTGAAAAACATGAGTGGTTGGAAGAACAATTCAATAAATAGTAGATAGAAGAAGAAGAGAGGAGAAATTAAATAAAAAGTCACATTGACTGCTTAGATGCTACATTACTCATAAAAAAAACCAAGACCATAGTCGAAAGAAGACTAAAAATAGTATGATAAATAGTACGCTACAACATTAATTGAAAAAAAATATAAAATTTATAGGAACACTAGAAGAAGATGTAGAAGATCCAACTGCAGCCTAGAATGACTATGAAGAGGAATGAAAAGATGCATCATAACGATAAGATGTTAGGGAGATGGTTTTGGAACCTAAAGCGCCCTTTCAATACGTACAACACAGACAAGTATCTTATAGAATAATTTTACCAAGTATAGATATATGATGAGATCCTTTAAATTATATTTTTAACATATATAAGTTTTCTACCACCAAAAAGTTCCACTCCAATGTCAACGAGGAGATGTCGATCTGTGTTCAGTGGATTTAAAAGTGATAGTCGGGTGAACACAATAAATTTACCTCTACTAAAAAGTCCAATAATCTAACCCATGTATGTTTGATCTATTTAACCACTAAAAAGTATAGAATTTTAGTGTAAGTCCTATTTTTTATTTTTTTTCTTATATTTATTTTTATTGGCACGTATGCACTCAAGAAAATATTTTAAATTTCATTGAAAATGGAATAGGGTTTAACATTTTTATTATTAAATTTTTAGCACAATCATGGCCACGTATGGTAAAAAGAAGAAAAAACAACAAGAATAAGATGAATGACCATTACATATCATGAGCATAATTCACATCGTGAAGACAATAATTTATATGTCGTGTAATTAAAACACTTCATGAATCTGGGGATGGAAAAACCAATACATCCATGTTTGAAATATGAATTCAAAGGGTGTATTAAATTCCATTCTATATTTTTATGTACATTCCACACATTTAATTTATTTACATATTTTATTCCTAATTTCAAATGTTATATTTGATTCTTCCTTTAATCATCCGATTTTTAAGACATAGACTATATTGGATAATAACATGGAATGAATTTCAATTTAATTTCAAAAACATGAATTAGAAAAAAGGGAAAATGAATTTCTAGTTATAAATATGTTGATTAGGATTTGGTAAATTATTATTTAGGGGATCAAGTTGATCATTTTAAATGATATTTTATGAGACCACGCCATGCATTGAATATCTAATATTGGAATTAATTATTTTAAATTTTCATATTAATTTCCATGAGTTATTTCCACCCCATTATAATCTTCCCCAGGACATCCTATGAGCCTAATATATATAATTCATTATATTGTAAACTTATTGAGAAACCTGAGAATGTATTCTTATTGAACATTCTTTACAAATTATCATAGCTATGATTGAAAAAAATCAATTATAATTTAATTGATTAATATTTTTTTATCCTTTATCATGATACCCAGCTTACCCCAATCCATTTTAAATATTATAGAATCCATGAAAACCAACTTTATCAAATTTTCATTGTTAGAAGTTGATTTTATCTTTTATGTCCTTGTTATAAATATTTTTCATGATTATTTAACAAAAGGGTGGGGGAAATAGTTACCATATTAAGTGAATCACACAATATAACAAATACTTGTGGTGGATGTTTCGTGAGATTTGGTAAATTCAAATTCATCATATTTTCTTCAAACAACATTTTTTTATAAAAAATAAGATAAAAACTGAAAAGGAAAAAATAATATATGTCTAGGTATGATAAAAAACCATTGATAGACCAGTTATAGTATCATAACTATTTTAATTTGTGTCTTGGTTAGAACATTTATCATTTTGTGGTTGATATATGAAATTCCCATTGAAAAAACCTGTCAAAAATAAAAATAAAACTAAAGAGGGTATTTTATTTATTACGTTTCATTTATACATGAGAATTCTCAGAGATACTAGGAGAAGACGTGACATTCATTGAGATATTTTTTACTATCTTGATAATTAATTTTTAGGAAAACCCCTTTTTCATGACTTACTTGATTTATATAATTTACCTACCTATCGTAATCCTAATATTCATTTGAACTTAAATGGTTAATACCTTATTATTACTAGTG
Source organism: Viscum album (assembly GCA_963277665.1). Classification (NCBI taxonomy): domain Eukaryota; kingdom Viridiplantae; phylum Streptophyta; class Magnoliopsida; order Santalales; family Viscaceae; genus Viscum; species Viscum album. The sequence goes on from OY728146.1 coordinate 1,457,002,673, forward strand.
ATTCTATAATAACATGGTAGAAATGTTAGATGCCTTGAAAAATAATGGTAATTGTCATGAACATGAGATTTTTAATTAAATATATTCATTTATACCCTCTTAATATGTAAAAAAATTATATTTAGGTAAATTAATAGATAATTCAAATTAATAATGAATTGAAAAATGAGAATAGAATATTGAAAAGACATGGATGTTAAAAAGGAGGAAATGTAAAACAAATAGTTGATTATTATTCTTTGAAAAATATATTATTGAAAAATATTCTACATACAATGCTAAGGCAATCATTTTTCAATTTGATCAATTACTTATGTTGAAATTTAATTTTAAAAATGGTTGAGTAAACATCCTCTATGTTATGTTGAGATTCTATCCTTGATGAAAAGTATGTCATAACATATAGGGGTTGATTTATAAGTATATTTATTTTAAAACATAATTTATAATAAAAAAACTTGATTATTATGAATTAATTTTTAAAACAAGAATGTTCCCCTAATATTTTATTATTTTTTATGATGTTATATTTTTTTTGAGATGAGAAAAAGGAGTGGAATAAATAATTATATATGCTTAATGATGTATTCCCATTATGAATGATATTAATAAGATGCTTCAGAAGGTTAATCCCAATGAAAATATGTTAATACGTAAAATAAATTGGTGTGAATATTTATAGGTTGTATAAATTTATAGGCTCAGTAAATCTATACATTTGGAAAATTTACATGTGGTGAATATTTACACATGATATAAAGAGTCAGGATGTGATTTTAAAGGCCTTATTTCTTGGATCTCCAATTTTTATAAATGATTAACACCTGAGACCCACCCCTGACATGATTTTGACCATTTTTAATGACTTTCCATGTTGAATTATACTATATGGATCCTATACATAAAGGTCCACGATTCTGTTGTTGAGGATATCTGGGATTCCAATTCATAGAGTGAGAAGTGGCATTATACAAGGTCCTCCCCAGTTTCATTTCTAGTTTCATTTTTATTTTTTTGGTATCTCTTTCCCACTTATCTTCTCATACCAATGAGGAGGGGGTAAACAATCCTTTAACTAGGGTTATATAATATAAGGGGAGGTGGCTTTGGATAGATTTGTTTTTATTCTATTATAGTATTTGGTTTTCCAAAATTAAATATTCGACAACCAACACCATTCTATTCCTTTTTTAACCATTGATAATTTAATCTGAAAAGAACATTAATAATGTGGAACCGACAACCCTAATAGATGAATGTCCATTTTGAAATTTTGTGGAATGAAGATTTAATAATACATCCAGAAAAACATGATTCCATGAAAACCTATATTACCCGAAAAGGGACTATGATATAGTCAAATCAAGGAAGAGATTCCACAACCCATGGATCACCTTCTCCTTGACTCAAATAAAAAATAAGTATTAATCAACCCCATTTATAAAATAGAATTTCACCTCAAGAATAACATTAAAAAAAATCCCTAAAACACATTTCAAAATCAGATTTCAAAAAATCCATCTTCTTTTATTCAATTATTTTCATCAAATTAATCAAACTCATCTCTTATTCATCTCTTTCATTATTTTTAATTAACAAAAACACAATTTAATATCTATATAAACGAATTGATTTTCTCTCTAGGTTCATCCTTGATATACTTATTTACTCATTTTAATTAATGAGTTTCATCTATTATGATTTATAAATATTTTATTTATATTATACCCATGGAAAAATAAAGACTCCCCACCAGTGTTTCAATTCACTATGCAAATTATATAAGCTCTATTCTCCCCAAAAGATCAACCCTTGAGCCATTTAAAGGATATCTAAAAGATTTATTTAAAAAAGTGGTAATTTCTATAACCAATCACTATCATTTTCTACTCTTCATTTCCAAATAAAAACCATTTATATATAATATATAATAATATATTCATTATCCAAAATATAATGAAATATTATTATGATTATGAAAAATCTATTATACACTCTCTTTTATATTAACTAATAAGTTAAAGTATCACTCGTGTCTACATATGTCTTACTATATCCACTTATAGATTCATTTCATTATTCATCACCATATTTTATTGATCAATAATATAATGGTTTTAATCATTATATATCATATTTATGACATAATTAAATTTCAGTAATTTTAATATTATTTCAACCTTCTTATCATCCCATATTTTGGGAAAAGATTATGTTGATCATTTATATGTATGGACTACTCTATCCATGATACGATGTGATTATTTTTAAATTCTCTTTCACATAATAAGGATGTATTTTATCAATATGTATGTAATATAATACGTAATAGAGATTATGGAATTATGTATTATTAATTACTTTTCTTCTAATCTAACAGTCAAAAGATTTAAACAACGTTCATGCATTCAAATACCCAACTATATAAATGAATGGTGTAAATGATATATATATATATATATATATAATTATTAATAATTTTATAAAATATGTATCTAATGAATAAATATTATTTTATACCATGATTAAAATTATTAAAATTATTGTACTATTATGACCCAAGAGGACATTACATAATCTAGTTAATTCGACTTTAATAAACTTACTAAATCCCTAAATATATATTTTTGGTTTAGAGTTGTAGATAATTAAAAAATAATCCATATATAACCACCCAAAATCCTAAAATGTGTGTGCTTCTAAAATAATAAACATTTATTCAGTATTAAAAAGATTTTATTATAACATGAAATCTTTTCATGAATAACCTTCACAACATTCAACTTGGTTTCATCTTTTATTATACCCATCCTTAAACCATATGAAAAAAATTTTTAAAAATGATATTATATCAAAAATATCACAATGGGACATTCAAATAAATGTTCTATTAGTCAATGAAACCGTACAACCATTGAAATTATTTTAACAAAGATATACTACTCACCCATAATGTATCATATACTTACATTCTGAAATCAAGAGATTTCTATAAAACAATAAATGAATAAAAATACATAGGTAACTCCGGGATTTAAAAAATTAATATTAAAACCCTTGAATTTACCATATAATTTGAATCCTTTATGGATACCTTACAATGTAACCCTCGTGACTACCTTATGATTTAACCCTTACAGCTAGCTTTTGGTGTAACCATTATAGTTACACAGTGAGAAACCACACTGTGGACCATTAATATAAAAATAAAAAATATATTGTTGGGAGATATAGTTCCAAAAATTAATAACAATAAATTTCCAATAACCATAACGTAATTATAAAACATTAATAATAACAATCATATTGAATTTTGTAAAAAGAGAAATTTAATAGAATATTTTGAAATAAAAGTAAATTTCATTGGGTTTTTCTAAATTCATGCGTCTTAAAAACTCATGTATATTGTTGTATATAGTGTTATTAATATATTCCCAAAATATATTCAAATTTATAATCACATATATGACATTTTAATAACAACATTTCTTCTATTTAATAATAATATTTTGTCATTTCTATTTTTCAAGAGTGTTTTTTCATGGTTTCCACGTTTAGTTCGTTGTGAAATTTCTTATCAAATGAAAGAGAGAAAAAAAACAGTGGAATGACATTATGATTAAATGTTCCCATAATTTTAAATGATTCCATATATCAATTATTTTGAAATGAGGATAATTCATTAGATAAAAAATTAAATATAAATGTTTGGTTCATTTTTTTAGGTTTTTTGACCGTCAAAAACAATTTATGTTTAATTTAATATTATTTATATAAAGTAGTTCCAAACCATTTAAAAAGTTATAATATAGATATTAAAATGTATTTAACAATAATAATTATTTATTAACTCGCATTGAATTTGGAAATTGAAACTAAATATATGATATACATGAAGATAGTGAATCGACACGACATATAATATGCTTTCAAATTCAAGAATAAGAAAAGAATAGAAGAGGTTTTTAGATTTATAATCCATTAAAATAATACAATTATAGTATACATTGGATAATGGACATATCATGTACCTTGGATGAGGGGATTTGATGTCACCACTCATCTTATAGGAGCCCGTGTCGTGACTACCCCTAGCCGCCTCCCATTGGCCAGGGGCTGGCGACTACCACCGAGTTGAAATATCTGACAAATGATATGAATTTTCATAAGTAGTTATACACATAAACATGCATCCATGAAAAATAATTCATAACATAAAACACTATGTAAACAAATATGCATATTAGTACTATGAAAACACAGAGTTTTCCAGCAGAAAACAAAAAGATAATGGGGCTAGAATACAATCCCAACAAACCGGAAAAGTAAATTTACATGTCCTTGGAACTACCCCATAGAAAACCTACGTAATGTGTAGGAACTGAAATAGCTATATGAACCCAAAAAATCACACCTCGTCTGTTGGGTTACTCTAAGTACCACATAGCCCCGGTCCACTAAGGACTCTGTCATTGTGTCGATCATTTTCACAAGACATGATAAGTTAGTGAAAAGTCTGTGCAGGGGTGAGTAAAACAATACTAAGTAAGAAAACCCTGAAACACAATGTAAAAGACCAAAAACCAAAAAACTCTAAGAATATATAGTCATATTAACAAATTTCTATGTCTAAAACACATATAATAGGAACATTAATTTATACTAAAAAAGGATTCCAATACTCAAGGTATCATCCAATGTGAGATACATAGTTCTTCTTGTAGCATACTCGTTTTGGGAGATATCACTCCTTGAGATATCTGATAGTAATAATTTAGAATAGTTTATCCAAAATTATCCAATAGAATAAATGGAATCGATAAGTCATGTAGTTTCCCATAAAAATCCAGTCTTGCTAACACATGGAGTGCGAGTATCACATGAATTGTCAGTAACACAAGGAGTGTCGGTAACACATGGAGTGTCCATAACTTGTAATGTGTCGATGACCCAGGGGTGTCTATAACACAAAGTGGGTTGATAACATATATAGTGTCGATAAAAAACATATTTTTTGTAACACATAGATATTTCGTAACACTTGGAGTTTTGATAATTCAAGAATCCCCCAAGTCACGTAGTCACCATGTCGAAACTAAACAGCAACCACTAAAAACCACCCGAATCACGCTCGTTGTGTTTGTTCAAGTAGAATGGAAAGAATTGGATTTTGATACACAATAAGGGGTCATCCTAATCAGGGAACACTATGGGGTCTCCTCACCTGATTAAAAATGTCATCCTTGAATGGGGAAGGTGATAGTGTAAATATTGGTCACATCTTGTCTGAAAACCCTATACAGGGTACCCCCAAACAAAAGTGAGAATTGGTCAGGAATCTCTATATGATACATGATCCAACCCACTGAGTCAACTATCGAATCTGAGATGAGACAACATACTTCATAATACATGTTAACATCTATGATGGGAATGAGATCATGCATCGATCTCTCATAGGAAAATACCAAGGGTACTCTCTCAATCATTACATATCCAAAAAAAATACAAATCCATCTCAAAGGGACATCCAAATAGAAAGGTTCCCAATGACAAAGATAGAACATCAAATGAACATACTTTTTTAATCATATGGTTGTTTTACTAAAATGGGTCTGGTATGGGTTCGATCATACCTATCGGCTGACTTGACTCGGTTTGGAAAACCTGACCCACTGGACCGGTCTAAACCGAACTAGCTCATGGGGATTGTTGGACTTAGCCCGATGGGCCACCAGAGCCACCTAGCTCACCTGGTCTGTCCCGCACGTGCTAGCTGGTTATGCTCTAACCGCCATGGACCAGTACGACTCTATACCATATGGTCCACATGATCATACAACTGCATGGCTTCGAATCTCCCCCACATGTGGCTTATCCTCATACACCGGTCAACACGAGGGCTGCTGCATTCATCATGGTGGGCCGCTTCATCCTGCCAGCCCCACAACATCACCGACACATGCTCCCACATGGCCCCCAGCATGCCACATTTTTTTTCCATCAGCCATCCCGCCGGTGGACCTCCTTTGGCCGCAACACCCTTAAGAGTCTATTGTGCATGTCATCACTAGCAACCTGTCGCTAGCTATAAAGCACTAGTGGCCCACTCCACATACCATCGGGTAGCCTCAAGTGCTTCGTTTTTTGAAACGAATGAGGAACTATGATTCTTGGGTCATGTTCCTCATCACCCTGGGCTCGGATAAATGTTGTGATACATTCTACTGAAAATTGATTTAAGAGAGATTAATCCCAAATAATGTCAACCAGTCCACTACCTTGATCGTCACACATATACTAGGTTTTCATGAAGTTGGATCTCTTATTTCGTCCTGTTTCACCAAGAAACCAACGTTTAACAAATTTCCATTTATATTCCAAAGAAGAACATGGGGAACTAGATGAATGATTCAGGGGGAGAAATGAAAAACTAGAAACCAAATGAATGAACCTCAGTTGTTTTTTCTTTCTAAACTCAATCCATTCTGTAATAATAATGAAGAAAAACGAAACATAATAAAAATATTCCCTAGTATAATTCATTTAAAAAATTCCTCCTACCTCGTGCATGGATTTTTCGATGTCATGGTTCAATATTTGTTGGTGATCTATCAAGAGTCGTCACAAACCACCATCACTTCATCGTCCTCTGTCATGATAATTTCCTCTAGTTGTCCCCAAGGTCTCCTCCAAAGAATTCAGGGAATTCTCTGGGATTGTGAATTTTAATCACGAATCCTTATAGTTTTAAAAAATAAAACTCATTCCAGCATCACTGCATCTCTGCATCATAGTGTAATAGTTAAATAAATTAAACTTTATGTTTATATTATTCTCTTAAAACATCTAAAAACTAACATTCATGACCAACATGAACAATTTGATGTTAGGACTTTCCAAAAAAACACAACATTATGAACTAAATGGTGGTCTATAACTTCCAATACGAGTCACAGTTCATGAGTTATTAGGATTTTAAATAAAATAATTTTATTTTTTTTATTTTACTAACGATTACATCCTCTTCAGGTTTTCTCACTGATGATTCATGTTGACTAAATATAGGTCGTTCTTTAGGTAAACACACCATTATGAATGCTACCATGCCCTTTTATTTATGATATAGGTTCCCATTTAGATTTTATTTAACTTTTTTAATGATAATTTTTGATGTGTACTATTAAAAACATAACATTTTTTACTGAACTGTTCTGGGAACTCTGAGCCCCCGAATCGCATGCCATCTCAATTATAGGACTCAAATTTTTCAGAAAAATTTTAAATAAAATCTGGTAAATTCAATTTATTACATGTGAGTAGATAATAAGAAAATCATACTAAAAGAAAAGATAACAAAAGAAAATGAAACATGATTTTTCCTTTTGAACGTTTTCTCCTTGACAACCTTCATAAAGCCCTCAGTTTTTGCCTATTGCTGATACCATCATGTAATAGAATTGGAAAAGCGGAATTGTAATAGAATTTAGAATAAAATAAATAAGATAGAAAACTTTTAGGTGTTTGGTGAATAGGTTTTGAAGGGTGGTATTTATAGTGGAGGAGAGGGGTGTTTTCTCATTATTTTATAATTTAATTTATTATTTGGCTCAAGACTCTGCATAATTTAATAATTATAACTAAATATAATAAAATAATGAATATGAGTTTGATATTATCGTGATTACATCATAAATGAATCACGGAATAATATATTTAACTTACAATGTTTATAAATCATAAATTACCATATTTCATTATTCAACAATATTCATGTATTTTAGAAAAATAAAAAAAATCACCATTACCATTTTTAAATTATAATTAAAAAATGAACTAAGTTTTATAAAAGTTATTTTATATACATGTGAAATTTAATATTTAATTAAAAGAAGCATTTATTTGACAAATACTAAATTGAAAATTATAACCAATTTTATGAAATATTGAAAATTTAATTATGTTATCATAAAATTATCATATAATCATTGGACACCAAAATATTAATTTATGCATATATGTTAGGAAAATATATATTTATTTCAAATTTTTATATTGATTTAAAAATAAAAAAACTATTATTTTTCACAAAAATACAAACATTTAAATTATCATTTCCAAAACATATATTTACTTACTCCATGATATAAGTATATCAGGTTTTCAATTATAAGATATATAAAATTTATTTATACTCTCATATGTGGATATACTATTCAATTAGTATAAATTCCTTATTTTCTATAAATACTACTTATTTAATTATACAATTATAATGAATTTAAATATTTTATTACATATTGAAAAGTAATTATTTTTTAATTACATAGGTCATTACAGGTACAATGACAAAATTATATGTATTAGGACTGCCTAACCAAAACTTTTTTGCAAAATGAATTAGATATCACCCAAAACAGTGACTTTTAATAAAAACTAAATAATAAATGATTTATGTGATCTTATAAAAAAATTCATGGTATTACACATATATGTTTATCTAATCCAAGAATAATAAATCTGTATTTTTTGTAGGAGGTTTGAATATGAATAAATAATGGTGAGATATGAGGTTAGGATTTATATTAAAATTTAATCAATTTTCATGTTGGTTTATATATAAGTCTCTATTAATGATTTTTTCACATTCTTTTCCATGGTTTAAATAAATATTTTCAATTTTTTTTAAATTCTATTAAAATTCTATAAGTTCATTTTTACCCATGTTTTTATTTTAATTTGTTTTTGAAAAGTCTCATTATATCATTTTACAATTTGGATTCCTTGTGCATTTTTTAATAATAATACTGATTGAAATTTTTTAACATATATAGACATATAAGGTCTTACCTATATCATGAGACCATGATGATTGTATTATTTATTTTACAATACTACATTGTTAGTTTCAGAGAAAATTATTCCCATTATAATTTATCATCTTCAAAAAATTATTTCAAAATTGAAAGGTTATTATCTACATTGATTATTTGAAGTGATTATTTAAAATAATTTTCCATCGTTGATAATAGTATTTGTAGTTAATTATTATATACTATGGAAATTATCCAAAGATACCATAATTATTCATTATATATCTGGTTTATTTTTATTATGTCTTGGTGTTTATGAATCATGTAACTTTTCACTAGGTTATGCTATATAATTTTTTTTGGAAAGTACATTATTTTCATGGATTAAAATAAGATTTCTCTTCCTGTGGAAATATTATAAAGGTTTTAATTATTTTATGGGGGAGACACATATATCTCCCTAATTAATTTGGAAATTAATTATATCATATGATATTTTAATGGGTGATAAGATGGCATGTTTGGTTAGTTATAGGAGTTAAGTTGATATGATTGTTATGTTATGGAAAAGAAGTTAATATGATTGGTTTGATATTTTAAATATGTGTTGATAGATTATCTAATTGTATTGGTAGTCAACCATGACATATGATATACATTCTTTACTTATAATGAACCCACTAACATTTATTAAATGAAGTTGTGGTTAATGGTTGACTTATTTTAAATTTTAATTCATATGATTTATTTATTTTGAAATGTTAATGTTTTATGATATAACTCACGATTATGATCTTTTTCATATTGGGAATGAAAATTTTATGTTATTTTCAAGATATAGTATCCATGTTATTATCTTATGATATTTTATGATAATAAATTGTTATTTCATATGTTTACCCATATTGAGAATCTGAGGTCACCCTTTTCTCATGTTTCCTTTCACCAGGATATAAAAAAAGGTATTAAATATGATATATCAAAAAGGGATATAATTATGAAAAAATATGTTTATGATGATTTTGATATTTTAGGAACCTATTAATAATGTTTATTTTTCTATAAATACACTATCCCTTTTCAATAATTATGTGTGTTTTGGTGTACTATAATTAATATCCATCTAAAAAGTTGTAGCATATCTGTATGAAAGGTCTGGTTCAATATAAATATGACCTAACACACATGGATAATATTAAATATAAATAATTAAATAAATTAATTATATAATCACATGTCTTGATTTCATAGTTAACCACACCATACCCCTTTTCCCTATGAAATCCTCTGAGATCAAAGAGAAATCCAATGGAGGAATTCAATCAGAAAGAAAGAACAAGCCATGACATTGTCTCTAAGACATCATAAAACCTAATTTAACACAAAAAATAAAACCGAATCTCAATAATTACTAATAATCTCTAAAAACACAATGATTATCTCACATATGACTAATTATTTTGAAATCAACAGGTAGATAACCGCACACACATCCATTCTATTTAAGAACCAAACATAGATATTAAAAAACACGAATTCACTCTAAAAAGTCATCAGAAAAAAGAATTGGCCCTCAAACAAGATTAATAAACAAAATCATTCCATAAAATGTTCATTTAAAATTTAGTATTTTTTAAGAGGTTGGGGCTGAAGCCTAAATTTATTATTTTAATGCAAATACCTCTTTAAACTGGGTAGAGGGAGACCCATTACATAGCCCAAAGGCCCAAGGAAAAGTTTCCTGAATACGAGGTTTGAAAGCCCATTTTAATGGCCCAAAGGACCCCTCGGTGAGCAGTACTGCTACAGTACCCACGCTGCTACAGTACCACCACCGCTACAGTGTCTGCTACAGTCCCTCCGCTGCTACAGTGCTGCCACTGCTACAGTGCCACCACTACTACAGTGCCCGCTACAGTACTACTACAGTCCCTGTGAAACATGGGATCCATTCATTGGTGAATGATAATAGTTATCATAAGATTATATACATGGGAGACAACTTTTGTTGACCCCATTAAATTAGAACAAACCTATTCATAATGTAAAAATAATAGGTCAAATGTCCATTATAAGCACCCATGAAATTTACCCATGTTTTGATACATACGTAATAAAAATCAAAGTAATATCACCACGAAACATCCACTCATAACAGTATGAATATAAGACCACATCAATGAAGAAAAAACATAAAAATGGATTAATACCATTAATACATCCATAAAATGACATCACAAAACACACCCAATGAATGAAAACAAAGAAAACAACGATTAAAACTCACATGAGATGATTTACTAGACTAAAAAGGATCATGATCATTGTATGTGGGAAAATAAAAGTAAATCATGTTTTAGGATTATAACAACATGTATTTTATACCTCTGGTTATATTAAATCAAATTAATCTTGTATGCACGATAAAAATAAAAATCACAAAATTAAACAACCTTCAAACAGAAATAAACATATTCAAAATCATAAATACACAAATCAATGGTTAAAAAAATTATTAGAACAAGTAGATAAAATAAAATTACAACCTAATTTAAAGAACTACCTAACCTCAATAATCAATCATCATAATTTAAAAAACTGAATAAAACATTTTAAAAAAATTCATAATTTAAGAGGGAACCAATTTTAAGGATTTAAAAACCCATCCATTGATATCACCATTTTTGTAAAACATTTATTACAAAAAACAGTCTATATTATAAAATATATTTGGCGTTCTTATAATTTATTTAACATGACACTAAATAACGCTTCAAAAACTATTAATTGAATGATAATGATAAATTTCACCAAACCATTATGAAGTAATATCCTAATTCCTTATATCAATATGATTTTATGTAACAATAAGAACAAAAAAAAACTCCAAAAATTTAGGAATACCATTTAAACCCATTTTATCAAAACATATTTTTGAAAAAATCATTTCTAGAAATCCAAATTCTAGGTTTATTTTTATTTTAATTTATGAAAACACATTAATTTTTTCAGAACAAATAACCTCACCATTTAAAACCATGAATTATGATAGAAATTTTTTTGTTTCACCAAAACAATAAAAACATGTAATAAAAAAATAGAAAAGTATGGGATTCCAACACATATATTGAATAAGGGGACTATTTTTTGTGTATCCTAGGAAAATAGAATGATGGACCATCTTTCCACCACAAAACATGCATTGTGATTAATTAAAAACCATTAAATTGTGATCCATATAGATTTCAATTATTTGTGTACTCTATATGTACCACTAGATCACTCCTACATTCATATATCAAATAAAAAAAATCCTTAAATCATATTAGAGAAAATTGAATACAACTCAAAATATAATTTCTCAAGGTAAATTTTCATTCATAATATGTAATATATGATGACATTGTTTTTAAAAAAAATTATTTCTGACCGACCAATATTCATTCTATAATTAAACTCCAAATTTCAATAAGAGTTATTAACACAAAAAAAATTAGAAACCATTCTCTGATATTATTTTTTACATAGACTAGCCTGAGCCATACTTCTTTCAGATGAATGATTTGGCCTATGGAATCCCTATGTTGCATTCCCAATTTCCATTAGCAATGAATAAATAACCTGAAGATTCAAGTTTAATCAATTTCATAATTTTTCACAACAATCAGAGTTATGAAACTCTAGAAAATTAGGCATGAGCACTCCCTATGTTAGAGAACCATAATCTACTAGGAACAAATAAAAATAATGGATGTTGTAAGATAATTTAAATAGATAAATTAAATTAGATGAAATCCCTATTCTAACCCCAACTCTTTCTCCTAATTAAAAAATCCACCATTATATTCCATTCATAACCTTCCATTATAATGAAATCAGTTCATAAGAATTAATTAAAACAATAGTGGTCCTATTTTACTAATGTGATAAAAGAGATAAAAATAATCACTAGCATACCACCATGTGCCTTCACACGTAACCATGAATAAATAAAGCATACAATCTCTTTATGAGTTAATAAATCAACTAAAACATGAAAATAAAATATAATGGTTATCATGTGTAATAATATCTATGGACATGTCAAAAGATAAAATAACACCGTATTTACATTATTTATATAAAAGGTCTATATCATGCTAGTTTTAAATATAACATGAATTTTATTCCATTTTTATTTAAAACCCAATCAAAAGTATCCAATAATTTTTGAAAATTATTATTTAAACCTATAGAGTGACCCATTTCAATTTGAATAATTATATTATGGTTTTAAATATAAATAAACATATTTTAAAAGAGTACTCTAACATATGGATGTAAAATAATTTTAAACATAGATACAAACATAAATAATTACAGATATTGAAATTATGAAATATGGGTAGCTCTATGAGACTAAGGTTAAGAATCATCCTACAATCCTTATACTATGTATGATAAAACCATATAAATGTGTTCTATCCAAGAGCCTCCATGAATGTTTGATCCAATTTCCTAGTAATAACCAATATGAATCGTGACATAGTTTAGTTATTATTATAGTGTGTTACAATGTATATGGAGATTCTAACTTTTCCATGTATTTTCTTCTTATTCACCCCTCCTAGGAAACTGATTTCCCATTTTGTTTCGGCCTATGTTAAAAAAACATTAGTAATTAATAGAAAACATGCCACTTAAAACAATTTTGATTCTCAAATAAAGGGGAAAACAATTTAAATAGAAAAGATATATTAAGAAAGCAAAAATCTTTTTTATCAGGGTTTAAAATAATGAAAATATCATTTATAAAGCATAAATGGAATTCATATAATTGAAAATCAGACCATAATAAATTTACATTATAAATATATTTAAAAACATGCTTGGATGTGAACCTATTTCAAGAACCAAATTTATATTCCATGTTTTTTCTATATTGTTAAACAAATAATCCCACACATATGTATCTTATTTCAATAATTTACATACTGAAATATGAATTTTAGAATATATATATATATATATTCATTTTTATTCTTATAACGTCCATGTATTTCATTTTTTTAAATCCATGTATTTTTTGAACAAATATATATTTACAACATATTATTAATACTTAAAATATTATTCTTTAATTAACTTCAATGTAAAAATAATAGAGATGATTTTAAATTTACGTTTGGAACCAAAAAAAATCAAAATAATAGATTATATTGTTAAGATAAATGTGTTATATTTATCAAGTAGATGGTGTTTGTGATTTTTTATAAGTGATTTTTTTCAAACATATTACACGATAAATCATTTTAATTGAAATGAAAATCAAGTGGAACATAATTTTCATATCAAGTACCCCATATATGTATACTTAATACTAACATTTAATTTATGTAAATGGTATTAAAAATGAGAAAAATAGTTTTTATGCTATTTAAAGATAAAATACAAATGGAACTATATTATAATTCAATTGGAACAAATCAACTTCAATTAGGTTTACTATAATATATTATAAATAAATATTCACAAACCATGGTGAAAAAAAAAGAAACACCCTAATTGGATAGGGGTTCATCCATGGAGCATTTACTATTAGGGAAGGATATGAATGTAATATGAGAATAGAAATAGTAGATAACAGAGGAAGAGAATACCTAATATAAGAACATAGAGCCCAAGATTATTGAGAAACTTATCCAAAAATAAAGGAAAAGAGGGGAAGGATGTGCATTTATAGGAGGACCCACAAGGAGATATGGGTTGATCAACAGAGTTTGGAGAGGGGTGACATGAGTGAGGGATTGAAAATAGGTGGGCTATTGTTTAGGTATTTCAATGTTTTAAAGCATTGGACACATCACTTGATCTATAAAATATTTTTGCAACCATGTGACAACCATGTTCACTTACCATGCCTCACCCGGGCACCAACAACATTTAGATACATTGTCTAGGAAACTATACATCAACTATTAGAAAGGCCACTATCAAACGAAAAACATATGTGTATGGTATTCCAAAATTTTCTATTGATCATGAAAAACCATTTTTCAAGTTATAAAAACACAATAATCATTAATTCTATAATATTATATCAAAAGCATGGGTTGTAGAATAAATATCAATAAACAATTATTTTATTATATAAAAATGGGAAGGGGTTTGACATCCAATCTCTAGAGTTATCCACTGGATGAATGGATCAATTTGACGCATAAAATGAGTCCTTTTTCTTCTTCTATGGTGTGATAGTATCTCATGAGCCACGGGAGGAATACAATGTTAGATACTTGATTTCAGAGTTGCAGATAAGAATGAATAACTATCTATTTCCATCACATGGTAGAGGTAAAATTACGGGGTCCTCATAGACACTCCTCAATATGTTTTCATTTTAACACATGCATTATAATGCATGTGATAAACCCTCAATCATTATATGTAATATATCCATTAATATCCACTCTCATTATATAATATGTAACGATCCTAAAATCATACCAAATGAATGATGAAATTTTTATGTGATAATAATCATTATTTGAGGACCCCATTTTCCATTGTATTCTATATTGGTATCAATTTATTCTTAGGATTTTTCATAATAAAAGGAGGAAAGAAAAATATTCTTGTTTAACTTCATTAGAATACATTACAGAGCACTCTATATTCAAAGATGAAATCATGAAAATACATCGTATATAATATGGGTTTTATGGAATAATAATTTCAACACTATAAGAAAATGATAATGAAATGAATGTTTTGAAAATAAGGAGAGAGACTACCACTATGTATCTGGAGAGTCAAATTTCTTATCAAATAAAAATTTAGACGACCATGAAAATATTTATTTACATTAAGTAGAGGGACCTTCCCATAAAAGATTATTGTATTGAAAAAGAATATCTGATCACATTTCAGTATTAGATACTTGTTTTTAATTGTTTTTCTTACTTTAATATGGACCAAGAAAAATTAGGTTTTGTAAGGATGATATGGTTGGAACCAATAGTTGAAAATAGACTATTAGTCATTATAAAATATGGTTATTTTCATACATGATATCATTTTTGTTCTAGATTTTAACGGTTTAATTAGATCCCCATATATTTTATTATTCATGATAAATATTGATTAGCTATGTGTATGATAACTACCATAATATATAGTTGACGGGATCATACATTGGGAATAATACTCATAAATATAAATATAGATATTTCATTATAGTTTTTTATATTTCATTTAGGTAATATAATTGTGGTATTATAATGTGAGATCAATTAATATTAACAGGTTCGAAGGTAAAATGGGAAGGAATTTTTAAATATCATTAAATAATGATTCCTCATATCTCATTGTGGATTCACTAATCCTGGTGATAAGAGATGATGTTCTCTGGGACCAAATTTCATTCTATAATTGAATTATAATTTTTTTATTATTTAACATTTTGAGTTTATCTTATAAATGAATCATGAAGTTTAGACAAGATGAAGAAGTTTCAAATAATAATTTTAACTCTATCTAATAAAATAATCTGATGTCAATAAATAAGAAAGTGGTGGGAAATAGAAAGTATTTTTTTCATGATAAAATATAATGAAATATCAACATTATAATTTTTTAATCCTAGAAAAATTAGATCAATAATTGATAAATAATAACTATTATGCAGATACAACAATAGTAATATTGAAAATACATATTCTTTTAAAATATTTTAGCAGTTCCATGAAGATGATTTAATTAGAATATATTTTGAGAATTTTTATTTGGAAAAACAATATATATATTACGAAGATCATTCACTAGAATAATTGAATTCAGATTTATATAATAATAGTTTGATAAAGACGTAATTTTTTTAACAAGAAAATGAAAATTTTATTTATGTAACTTTTAGAAATTATTAGAGAGTATTACCATATTTGAATTAGATGATGAAAAATTAATGAAATAAGTGGAAAAATTGATTTGATGTGTATTAATATAACCAAAAATGATGATTCAATTTTTTTTGGTATATGGAGATAAAATAATGGTTCTCTAGATATGAGAAATTGAATCTTAATACTATCTTTAGGAATTATTTATCCTTGAATGCTGTCAATGGGAAGTTCCACCAACTCAAAGAAGAGGGAATCTATCATGGAAGTAAATAACTTCTGGTTAGAGATTATGGAAAATAAAATAAAAGTGATTGATAATTATTGTAATAAAAAAATAAATATTTAGAAAGATAATAGGAATAATGATGAGTCAATGGGACAACATGGTGAAGTATAAATTATGAAAGTTGAACTTGATACTAGTATCCTCACCATGAAGTTTCATTATTTTGTTGTTCACTTAAGGAATTTTTAATTGATAAATGTTGAGTCAACAAAATCATATATGAGAATTATTACTATCATTAGCATATATTATAAGAGTATTTATCCTAATGTAACTATATCTATTGAAAATAGAATCATGAAACTGTCTAATGATATATCTAATATTATTTCACTAAAACCATGATCCAATTTTTTCAGGTCATAATTCTATTTTTATTTAATGTAAATGTTATGGTGAAAAATATAGAAAAATTTTAAAGGAAATAATTTATATGAAATACACCTTTATTTCAATGATGGATGAAATAATGTGAATGATTGATATTTTCCAAAAAAAAATTTCTAGATGATGGTGTTTTTTCCTAAAATAATAATTAAAATACTAAATAAAATCTATGTAAGAAAACAGTATCATGGTTCAATGGGAACTGTTGGTCATGTGGACAGTGTTGGGACATAGCTATTTATTTTTTCAATAATATTTTGACTCATGGTAGATAAATAATGAGTACATCAAGAATAAAAAATAAAGTGTTTAAGAGAAATAAAAATTAAATAAAATTAAAGAATATATCTATCTCAAATAGATTTTATATAATATGAAATTCAAATTCAATTTGTAATACAAGTGGTAACAATGATTATGAATTTTAGTTCATATATACCATTCACAATTCATATTATTACCAAGGCGGATGATAATAAATGATAATAAGGTATAAAGATAACAAAACCTATGTTTACATTGGGTTGTAAGATAAGGAATGGAGTTGAAAATGATTATCACAATATGGGAAAGAAGCATGGATCCCTAAAGAGATGACATTTATTTGTTGTGGAAAACAATGAAACACCAAGGACTATTAGAAAAAATATATGACTATTTTTTATTATGGTTGTAAGATAGGATAATAAAGTATATACTAAATTTATAAAATTAGTAAGATGATTTTTTTCATTGAATGAATAATCTATGAATAATGATGAAATAAAATTTCATGAGTGGTTAACAAAATATAATGATAAAAATATATTTAATCAGAGATGTGTAAATTAATAAAATTATGTATATGTCTAAAAATATTGAATATTTATAATGTTAACACTATAGATAATATTAAATATAATAAAAAATTTACTAATAAATATGTAGTATTTGATTCCTTAAGTGAAAAAGGTATCCTATATAGAGATAAAACTAAAAAAAATAAAACAATATAATAAAAGGTTATTTATTATCAAAAAAATTAATGGGTAATTTATGAGGAGTTCTCTCATGAATGGGGATATTAGGAAACGAGTTTCTTTATATAGGAGGTTTTATAAACCTTTTGGTTATTAATAGCGAATTCTAGAACCATAAAGTAACTTCTGTCTATATATAAATATTATATTATATTATAAATTAATTTTGCAGTTTTTTTCACTAGAAATTATGAATTTTTGAAACTTTTTTCAAGGTTACATGTTTCTTTTATAGTTTTGTAATCTATGTGGGAAAATATTGAAAATTTTGAAGGTATGAATCTAGAGGGGGAAGAATAGGGATTTCTTGATTTTTTTCCACAGGGTAAAACCATGAAACCTACTAGAAAATGTGTATTGTAGTATATTTAGGGGATTTTTGATGGGAGAATAAAATATTTCCCATTACCATTTTTGGAGGAACATCTGGGATGGATTTGAAACTATCTCTTTATTCTCGAAGATTCGATTAAATTTCCATCACTAAATTAATTTGTTCTTCCAATGTAATCCCATTATTTCTACTTCTTATATTCTTCCCTTCTATAATCCTATAATGTTATTACCTAATATCTTATCCCAATGAAATTGGTGGCCAGAATATATGTGCAGGGTTTTATAAAAATTGTTGATTTGTATTTAATTATATCAGATCTTTATTTAATAAAATAAAAAATGTTCATCATCGAAATAAATTTTATTCAACCCATATATGGTAAGATAATAAATTAATTTACCATTATTCAATAAAACATAAGTTATGTAGAATTATAAATACTATTTTATAATAAAGTAGATATAACATTTAATTTATAATCAATTTTAATTTGATATTATTTATTTTATTTAATATTAGTTTATTATAAAAGTGTGATTTCCACATTTAATATCAATGATATGTTTTCATAAAATAAATATACACAAGGTGCTTATAAATATTTTAACCTGGAGTTTTGATGAATTAATTATAAAGGAATACATGGGTTAAAATATTATTAAATTTATTGATTTAGTATATTATTTTGATTAATGTTTTCATAGAATATGCACATGTTTGGTCGTGTTAAATTTGATTGATTAAATTAGAAATATTATATTTTAGTTTTTATACATAGTATAATAAACTTTATGGATCATATAATAAATTTTTTGTTTAATAATTATAAGGCATAACATCTGATTTTGGTATATGTTTGAAATGTGTTAAATTATTATTTTTGTATTTAATTAATTCTACACGTTTTTAATAATAATGTGTTATTTAGATTCCACACCAGTGAAAATATTGTTTTACTGCGATTTCATTTCTAAAATAAATTTAATGCATGGATTAATGGATTAGTTTTTCATAAGATATTTAAATTATTATTTAATGAAACTTAAAATAGATTTTATGAAATGAGTAACACCATTTAGTTTGGAATCCTTATACATGATTGTGTATATGAAAAT
This sequence comes from Viscum album, assembly GCA_963277665.1. Classification (NCBI taxonomy): domain Eukaryota; kingdom Viridiplantae; phylum Streptophyta; class Magnoliopsida; order Santalales; family Viscaceae; genus Viscum; species Viscum album. Next base: position 1,457,022,510 of record OY728146.1, read on the forward strand.
TTATGTTATATTATATAAATTTTTTATTATTGGGTATGGATGATGATGGAATTCTTTCATTGATGTTTCAATATATGTTGGATAAGTGATTATTTGATGAGTTATATTGATTTTAAAAAAATTTATAATATTTTAATTTTCAATCACCACCATTAAATCCTATACTAGTATGCCTTGGAAGAATTAGTTGGAAGTAGGACTGAAACCAATTTGAGGTTAAGGGGTATTAATCTATGTGTATATCACATACGTATAACTCAATATGGGTGTATTATATTATATAGAAAACCATGGTTAATGGGTATCTATCATAGTATTTCTTGATATAGGAGAATAAAATGGCATGCGGGGAATTTTCCTAGTATATTTACACACAGATGTATGTCTAGTAGAAGGCACTAAGAATTTTCCCGTCCATGGTCCCATATTGTCCCTCCAATTCTGGTGGTCATATTTTGAATCTCAAAGGTGAACCACTTAAGTGAATATATTTTCACATTCTAACTAATGTGAAATATATATTTTTGAGTAGTTATTTAACTAAAGCTATTTCCCATGATATGTACTACACGACGTTAATTTTTTATGATAAACAATAGTTTTATTCTACATTTAATGAATTCTATTCTCTAATGAATGTAATATTTTTCACATTCCAATATTTATATTGAGTATATGATTTCCAATTTATTTTTTAATGTTTATGTTGTCATCTTTTTTCATATTATTTATGATGTTTTTTATTTAAGATTTAATTTAATATTTTATTTATTTTTGATGTCTTACATGATTATTTATTTCATAAGTAGGGTTCTCACTATATCCATTATATTTTTTTTAAAATAATTATTAATAAGTTATTTTCAGATAATATGTTAAATATTTTTTTTTCATATTTCATCCACATTTTTAAAAGATAAATATATATTTCTATATTTATTAAAAAAATGATTTTCAAATTGTTTTTATGGTACTATTAATGTTTATAATTAAAATATTCTTTTTGAAAAAAAGGCATATGACCAGATTTACAAAATATATTTGTTTTCTGAAAAGGATTAATGTGGTTATATTTATAAATTTTATTCTAAACTGGAAAATCTTGTTTTAATATATAAATTTTAAAAAAATATTATGTGGTGAGATGATATTGATAATGATTAATCACACCTCATATATATAATACTTTGTTATTAAATATGAGTATTTACATGCTTCATGTTTCCAATTAATTGTTTGGTTTATATTTTATTTTAGTTTTCTTCCATGATCCATGATTATCTAACCTATGGGAACACCATATTTTATTTTTTGGGAAATGAACATGGATTATTAAATGATGTTTAGAGGTTTAAATAGTTCCCAATTGGTTATGTTTGTGAGGAGATGAATATTATTTAATAAGAATAAAATTTATATATTTTTTCATAATGATTATATATATTTATATTTACATGTATTATTTTAACTTTTATGATAAAATTATTTATTTATTTAATATGAATATGTTATTTTACATGTTAAAAGATAATGTTTTTTATTTTATGATTTTTTCCAATGTATTATTGTAATATTTTAATAAATAAAATTTGTTATATTTATAATTTTATTTTCATAAAATAAAATTAATTTTTTTATTCATCGTGACAAAATTAGATGAGTGATTTTTTATATTTTTTTTTGAAATGGTGTATTTTTCTATGAAAGGGGAGAAAAATAGTTTTCCCAAAACCGTAAATTTTATTACACCGTAATGGTTCAATGAATGTTCCTAGAATAGAACATAAATAATTATTTACAAACCTTAGTAAAAAGAATAAAAAAAACACTAATTGGATATGGGTTCATCCATAGAGCACGTACCATAAGGGATGAATATTAAAGTATGATGAGAGTAGAAATAGTAGATAAAAGTGGAAGAGAAACCCTAATATGAGAACCTAGATCCCATGATTATTGACAATATTATCCAAAAATAGAGGGCATAAGGGGAAGTATGTGCATTTATGGGAAGCCCCACAAGGAGCCATGAGGTGATAGAATGAGTGGCGAGAGGGGTGATGTGAGTGTCAGATTTAATATAGGTGGGATATATTTTAGGAATTTCAATGTTTTAAAACATTGGTCACATAACTTTATCTATAAAATATTTTTGAAACCAAGTGCAACCATGTTCACTTACCTTGCCACACCAGGGCACCAACAATGTTTAGATACACTGTCTTGGAAACTATACACCAACTATTAAAAAGACCACTACCAATCTAAAAACGTAGGTTTATAGTTTCCCCACATTTTCTAATAACCATGAATAACCATTGTTCCAATTCTAAAAACAAAAATAATTCATTAATTTTATAATATTATATCAAAAGAAAGAGTTCTAGAATAAATATCAATAAAAATAAATTTATTATATAAAAACAGGCAGGTGTTTTACATCCAATCTCTATAGTTATCCACCAGCTAAGTGGATCAATTTGAAACATAAAATGATTTCCTTTCTATCTTTTACATTGTGATAGTCTCTCATGAGACATGGGAGGAATACAATGTGAGAACACTGATTAGGAATTTGTGGATAATAATAGATAACATTCTATTTCCATGACATGGTAGATGTAAAATTACAGGTCCCTCAAAGACACTCCATGATTAGTTTTCATGTTAACAAATGCATTATAATTCATGCGATAAACCCTCAATCATTCTATATATTATATTCATTAAAGTCCCCTCTCATTATATAATATGTAATGATCATTAAATGATTCACAATGTTTGAGGAAATTTTTAAGTGATAACATTCATTATTTGAGTGCCCTATTTTCCAATGTATTATATATTTGTATTAATTTATACTTAGGATATTGCATAATAAAATGAGGTTAGCAAGGAAATATCATTTAACTTTATTAGAATAAAATAAAATGAACTCTATCCTCAAAGATTAAATCATCAAAATACATCGTAAAGAATATTGGTTTTATGGAATAATCATTTCATCAATATAATCAAATAATAAATATATAGAATGTTTATAAAATAAGGAGAGATACTACAAAAAAGTATCATGACAGTCAAATTTTAAATCAAATTAAAATTTAAAAGACCATGAAAAAATTTATTTACATTAAAGAGAGGGATCTTACTATAAAATATTAGTGTAATTGAAAAAGAATAACTAATCAAATTTGAGTATAGGTACTTGTACTTAATTGTTTCTCTTACATTAATATGGACCAGGAAAAATTAGATTTTGCGAGGAAGATATGGTTGGAACCAATAGTTGAAAATATATTGTTAGTCATTATAAAATACGGTTATTATCATACATGATATCATCTTTGTTCTAGATTTTATGTTTTTATATTTCATTTAGTTAATATAAGAGTGATTTTAGAATATGAGATCCATTAATATGATCATGTTTAAAGGTAAAATGGGAAAACGTTTTTTGAATATATCATTACACAATTATTCCACCTATCTCATTGTGGTTTCACTAATCCTGGTGATAAGAGATTCTATTCACATGGATCAAATTTATTTCTCGAATTGAATTATAAACATCTTATTTAATCATATATTGAGTTTATGTTATAAAAGAATCATGATGTTTAGACATGATGAAGACGTGTCAAATTATAATATTAACCCTATCACAAAAAATAATCTGATGTAAGGAAATATGAAAGAGACAGAAAATAAAAAATGAATTTTTCATGATAATATATAATGAAATCTCAACTTTCACATTTTTTAATCCAAGAAAAATTATATCAAAAATTGATAAATCAGAACTATTGGGAATATAAAACAATGGAAATATTGAAAATACATATTCCTTAAAATTTTTTATCTGTTTCATGAAGATGATTTAATTTTACTATATTTTGATGATTTTTCATTGGAAAAGCTATGTATATATTGGGAATATCATTTACTAGAAGATTTGTATTTGGATTTATATATTGATTTTTGAATAAAGACATAATTTTGTTCATAAGAAGTAGTCAATTTTATTTATGTATCTTTTAGAGACATATTAGTTGATATTACTCTATATTAAGAAGATGAAGAAATATTAATTAAATAAGTAGAAAAAAATGATTTGATGTGTATTAATCTAACTAGAAAAGTTGATTCCAAAATTTTTTTGAATATGAACATAAGATAAAGGTTTTATATATTTGAGAAATTGTATCTTAATACTATCTATAGGAATAATTTATCTTTTAATTCTATCAAAGAAAAGTTCCACCCACTCAAACCAGAGAAAATATATCATGGGAGTAAATTAATCCTTGTTAAATATTAGGGAGAAAATATAAGTGATTGATAATTTTTGTAATGAAAATATAAAGATTTAGAATGATAATAGGAATAGAGATGAGTTGATTGGAAAACATGGTGATGTATAAATTATGATAGTTGAACATGATACTTGTATCCTCAACATGATGATTCATTATTTTATGGTTCAATTAAGAAATTTTCAAGTGATAAAAGTTGAGTCACCGAAATCATATATGAGAATTATTACTATCATTAATATATCCTATAAGAGTATTTATTTGAAAATATCTATATATATTGAAAATAGGATCATGAAACTGTCTAATGATAAATCTAATATTAATTCACTGAAAAAGGTGTTCCATGTTCCAAATTTTTCATGTAATAATTCTATTTAGAATAAATGTAAATGTTAAAGTGAAAAATATGGAAAAATATTATAGGATATAATTTATAATAAATACACATTTATTTCAATGATGGATGAAATCATGTGAATGATAGTTATTTCCCTATAAGTTGTACAAGATAATGGCGTTTTCTCATAATAAATAATTAAAATACTAAATAGATTGTTTGTAAAAAAAACAAAATCATGGTTCATTGGGAACTGTTGGTTATGTGGATGCTGTTGAGACATAGATATTGATTTTTTCAATAATATTTTCACTCATGGTAGATAAATAATTAGTACATCAAGAAAGGATAAATGAAGAGTTGATTAAAAATAAAAATTAAATTAAATTATAGAATATATTTGTCTCAAATATATTTTATATAATTTTAAATTCAAATTTAATTTTTAATAAAATTGGAAACTATGGTGATGAGTTTTAGTTCATATATACAATTCCTAATTCATATTATTACCAAGGGGGTGGAAATAAATTATAATAAGGAAAAAATATAACAAAACCCGTGTTTATGTTGGGTTGTAAGATAAAGAAATGAGTTGAAAATGATAATCACATGATGGGAAATAAGCATGGAACCCTAAAGAGATGACATTTTTTTATTGAGGAAAAAATTGACATAACATGGAATATTAGAAGAAATATATGACAATTTTTTATAATGGATATAATATAAGATAATAAAGTAGATAATAAATCTAAAAAATTATTAAGATTATTTTTTCGGTGAATGAATAATCTGTGAATAATAATGAAATAAAATTTCTTTATTTCTTAGCAAAATATAATGATTAAAAAATTATTTGAACCGATATGTCTAAATTATAAAAATTATGTATATGTCACAAAATATCGAATAATCATAATGTCAACACCATAGAAAATATTAAATATAATAAAAAATATATTAATAAATATGTAGGATTTTTTTATTAAAGTTAAAAAGGGTTTCCTATATAGAGATAACACTAAAAATTAGAAAACCATATTGTAAAAGGTGATTTATTACCATTAAATTAAATGGGAATTAATGAGGACTTCTATGAGGAATGAAGATATAAGGAAACAAGTTTCTTTGTTGAGGAGGTTTTATAAAACTTTTTGGTTTTTAATTGAGATTTCTGGATCCATATACTCACTTTTTTCTATATATATTTATTATATTATATTATACCTTAATTTTGACGTGTTTTTCACTGAAAATTATGAATATTTGAAACTTTTTTCTACGTTACATGTTTCCTATATAGTTTTTTATACCATGTGGGAAAATATTAAAAAATTGTGAAGGTAAGAATCCAATGGTGGATGAATGGGGATTTCATGATTTTTTACCACATGGTAAAACCAAGAAACCTACTAGAAATGGTGTATTGTAGTATTTTTAGGGTATTTTTGACTTAAGAGTAAAATATTTCCCCTTCCCATTTAGGGGGGACATCTGGGAGGGATTTGAAACTATCTCTTTATTGTTGAAGATTCTATTACATTTACTTCACCACATTAAGTTGTTCCTCTAATGTAATCCCTTTATTTCTTCTTCTTATATTCTTCTCTTCTATTATTCTCTCATGTTATTAAATAATATCTTATCCCAATGAAAAATGTGGCCATAATATATGTCTAGGATATTATAAAAATTTTAGATTTTTATTGAATTGTATCAGATCTTCATTTCATGAAATAATAAAATGTTGTTCATAGAAATAAATTTTATTATACCCATATAATGACGTATAATCCATTAATTTACCGTTATTCATGGAACATATGTTATTTAGAATTATGAATAGTATTTTAAACTAAAGAAGATATAATTTTTAATTTTTAAGTAATTGTAATGTGATATTATTTATTTCATTTAATATTATTTTATCATAAAAGTGAGATATCCACATTTAATATCAATTATATAGTTTCATCAAATAAATATTCTCAAGGTGCCTGTAAAAATTTCAACATTGAGTTTTGAAGAATTAATTATAAAGGAATACATGGGTTAAAATATAATTGAATTTAATGATTTACTATAATGTTTTCAAAGAATGTGCACAAGTTTGGTCATGTTAAAATTGGTTTATTAAATTAGAAAAATTATATTTTAGTTTTTATCTATAGTAAAATAATTTTTTTGGATCATATAATAAATGTTTTATTTATTAATTATAAGTATTAACATATGATTTTAGGATATGTTTTATGTTTGTTAAATTATTATTATTATTATTTTTAATTATATGAGTTTTCAATAATTATGTGTTAGTTAGATTCCACAGGAGTGAAAGTAGTTTCATAATACGATTTTATTTCTCAAACGAAGTTAATGTATGGTATAATGGATCACTTTTTCATATGTTATTTAAAGGATTGTTTGACCTAACCTAAATTATATTTAATTCAATAAGTAACACCATTTATTTTATAATACCTATACATGATTTTGTGTATCAAAATTGATGTTATATGATATGAATTTTTTATTATTTGGTACTAATGATGAAGGGTTTATTTTATTGAAGTTTCTTTATATTTGGGATAAGTGATTATTTGTTGAGTTATATTGATTTTTACGATTATTATAATATTTAAATTTTCTTTCACCACTATTATATTTTCTAATGGGATGCGATGGTGGAATTGGTCGGTTGTAGGAATCCTACCCATTTGGGGTTAAGGGGTATTACTCCATATTGATATCACCTACGTCTAACTCAATATAGGTGTATTATCATATATTAAAAACCATGGTTAATGTGTATCTATCTTATAATTTCTTAATAGAGGGGAATATAATTGCATGAGGGGACTTTTACTTGAATATTTCCATACAGAACTATGTTTGTCTAGGAGAGGGCCCTAAGAATTTTCCCGACCATGGTCCCAGATGGTCCCTCCAATTCTTGTGGCCATATTTTGAATCTTAATGGTGAAAAACTTATGAGAATATATTTTCAAATTCTTACTAATGTGAAATATATCTATTTGAGTAGTTATTTAACTAAAGGTGTTTCCCATGATATGTACTACAGAACATTAATTTTTTTGGATAAACAATAGTTTTCTTCTACGTTTCATTAATTTTATTCTATATTGAATGTAATATATTTCACATTTCTATATTGATATTGAGTATTTGATTTGCAATTTCTTTTTTCATGTTTATTTTGTCCACAATTTTTTTAGAGTTATGCTATTTTTTATTTAAGAGTTAACTTAATATTTTATTTATATATGATGTTTTACTTGTTTATTTATATTATATTTATGGTTCTCACTATCTTTTTTATATTTTTTAAAATAATTAATAAAACGTGATTCTCAAATAATATGTTAAATATTTTTTTTTTCATATTTCATCCTCATTTTTAAAAATTGTAAATATATTTATTTATTTATTAAATTTTTTTTGATTAAAATGACCTTATGTTACCATTAATGTTTCTAATTAAAATATTCTTTCTGAAAAAATGGAACATGACCAGATTTACAATGTTACTTGTTTTCTTAAAAGGATTTATGGGGTTATATTTACAAATTGTATTTCAAACTGTCATATCTTGTTTTAATTTATAAATTTTACAAATTTAGTACCTGGTGAGATGCTACTAAAAATTTTTAATCACACCTCATATATACTATGTTTGGTTATTAAATTTGAGTATTTACATGCTTCATGGTTCCAATTAATTGTTTGGTTTTTATTTTATTTTAATTTGTTTCCATGATTCATTACTATCTGCCCTATCAGAACACCGTATATGATTTATTGGGAAATGAAGATGGATTATTAAATGATGTTTATGGGTTTAAATAATTCCCAATTGGTTATGTTTTTGAGGAGATGATTTTTTTTAAGAAAGAATAAATTTTATGTATTTATTCAAAATGAATATATATATTTATATTAAAATGTATTGTTATAACTATTAAGACAAACATGTTTACTTATTTTATATGAATATGTTTTTTTACCTGGTAAAAGAATTTATTTTATTTTATTTATATTTTCAAAAGTATTATAGTATTTTGTTAAAAAATTAAAATTGTTATTTTTATAATTTTATTTTCATAAAATAAAATTAATTTTTTTACTCATCCTGAAAAAATTAGATTTTTGATTTTTAAATTGTTTTTAAAATGGTTGATTTTTCCTTGAAAAGATAAAAATACATTTTTAACAAAAACCATAACATTTATTGCACAATCAAGGTACAATCATGGATTATAAATATATGAAATATTTTTTGTTTTAAAAATTTGATTTATGGACTAGAATATTTAATTTAAATTTATATATTTGATCTAAAAATAAACGCTTGACTATTTCGTTTTATATTTTTATTTTTAGTAAAGAGCAATTTTTGTAATTTTCATATAACTAAGAATTCCGAGTGATCCATAAATTTTTTGGATATGTTTCAAACTAACAGAAATATTTCTTGTGTAACCATAATAAGATAAATATCAATGGAATTAAACACAAAAATGGTTTTGGTGTAGATTTATTTATAGGATTAAATTTTAATTTTTAAAAAACTATTTCTTTTGCATTAAGCTTACATATTTTAAAACAAATTTCCCCACATATAGAAATTAAATACTGTAAAATTTATTCCAAATAAATATATTAATGTTATATTTATTTAATAATTTTAATTTCAGTTTTACTCAAAAAAATAAGGGACCAAAGTAAAATTTAGTTACCACAGTAAATGATATATTTGGGTAAAAGTGTTAAATCCACTGTTAAATATTTTAAAAATTAAATAAAAATAAAAATAATTTTTATAGAGGATTTATTAACCTAATAATTTTATATTATGAATTTTTATACTAATTTTATCCACATTAATTGATAGTTTCTTCCCCTTTATAAGTTAATAAAATAATATTACTTAAATGTCTTGTCTCTATTTTATAAAAGGACCCTTTCACCAACATAATTATCCTTGAATCAATAGCACATTAGACCAACTAATATAATAAAAATACAACCCCAAAAATATTTCCCTTTTCATATAGGTTCTGGACTCCCAAAAAGGACAATATATGATTTCGTAAGGATATATTTAAAAGAGGATATATAAATAAGTGGTAATTTAATAAACTGATTTCTTCATGTTTATTTATTCTTTGACCTCCTATAAATATATTATAACAAAATAACATGGATAAAAATTTATCATTTGGATACAAAAATTTTATTATTTTTATAGAATACAATATATATACCTATCTCCCAACCTTTGAAAAATTAAAATATATAATTTGTTACGTGCTGGAAATCACCTCAATGAACAACATCGTTAATTTTTCATCGCCTATTATATGGATGGTTATAAATTTTAGTTTAGTGAATAAAAATGATATTTATAAGATTATTTTGTTTTTTTAAATTTAATTTATCCATTATCTTAATAATATTAGTTATAATTATCTGTCGTAAAGTTAAACCACCTAAAACAGCCATATATATACACTTTTCATAATTTGAAACAATTTTGGACATCAATAAAACTATAAATTGTTTTGGTTTTTGTAAGGTTATGTACATTAAATATATATAGTTATGGATATGATGAAACTATTTAATAATCCCTCTCACCATTTTTAACATACTGTATTAGTTGTGGATTAATGGATTGATCAAATCCAAAATGACCAACATGAATTTATTAAAAAAAGATATCGCATAATAAAAATAAAATTGATGTAATAAAAAATTTAGTTTAAAAATTTATCATATGAATGTAAATAAAAAATATAATTTAAAAATATGAGGGTATTGGACATAAGAAAAAATTTGTGGCTTCAGTTAATGTATTTTTAAACAAATATTATATTAATTGTCATGAACATTTCCTTTCCACTCTTCCTCTTCCTAGTTCATATTCATTCCAAAATTATCTTCTATATAGTTCAATAATTTTTGAAAATAATTTTCTATTATGTTTTACTTTTTTAAAAATTTCTAAAATGAATATATTGAAATTTTTTTCATAAAGATTATTATTTTTTATTTTCATTACAAACACATTAAAGGAATTTTTTTTAATTTTTATATTTCGGTCGCATTTTTTAAAAAATCATCGAAGTTATATATTAAGAAGCTTCCATTTCTAGTTTTCATTGATTTCCAAAGTAAATTTAATTCTAATTGTTTTTTTATTGTTTTTATAATTTATATTAATCTAAATAAATGGTTACCTATTATTTTTTAAAAATATATATTTTATATTACAGTTATAATATATCTTGGTTTTTATTCATTTTCTATCATTACAAAATTATTTATCTATATGTTCAAATCATCATGTTTTTATGTGTTAAATTAATATTTTATCATTATCGATTAAAAAGTATATTTTATTTCTTACTATGTAGAAAATTTAAGGATAATTTCTAGGGTTTTGTTTTAATTCCATTATTTTGAGATATTATAGAAAATTATGGGTGGGGCAAAGATATATAAATCCAATTAATTTAGTAATGATTCATTCTATATAGAGAAAAACATTAGATGTAACTTATTTATTTAAACCATTAAAATTTTATGATTTAAGATTTAAATAGTTATTGTATTCTATTATAATTGAATATTAGTGTCGCATATGGTCTACCGAGATGACTTTGTAATTATTCAATTTTTTTATGGTTAATTTTTAGGTTTTGTTTTCATTGAAAAATGAATAAATTTTCATGATTTTTATTCTTTATACATCATAAAATAAATTCCGTCAATGTATTGAATTTTTTCAATATACTAATGTGTTTTTTTATTTATATTAGTTATAAATATTTATTCTCTTACATCATTTTAAAATAATTTTATATGTTTTAATGACACATAAGAACTATACAGAGTTAAATATATAATTTATTGATAATAATATTTAAATAAATAATGTGTTTTATAAATGAAATATGAGTATTAACTTAATTACATAATTTTTTTAATGTACCACATAAATAAGTGTTCTAATTATCCATGTTGTTGTATTCTTAATTCTATTTAAATATAAACATAAACGATCATGGAAAAAAGGGGAATGAAATCATATATTTATTTATCTTAATTAATAATTATTTATATACATGTTTCTATAGTTAGTATTGGGGTCGTGTTTAGATTACATTAGATGTTAGGATGTTTATAATAAATAAAATTATATGTTATATTTTCATGATAACATTTTTATCAATCTTTGGGGTTCCATGTTTCTTCTTCTAGAATAATTTTATTTTAGAATGGTTTCATATAAATGTAATAGAGTGAATAATTTATATTGAAATCATGAAAAAATAAAATTTGATTCTATAATAGGACATTGTTTCAACTGGAACTATGTTGTTTTTTCAAATGTATATCTAAAACAAAAATTATATGATTGATGGAACCCTTGAAAGTGGGTTACTAAATTATCTATAGTGAAAAATGCCAATAGTAGATAATTTCATGCCATAGAATCACCAAGAATTTTTTTAATCCTCAAGCCCATGGTTAATAGAAGGATGAATCAATAGTTTGAAAAAACTATTAGATATTTTTTTTTGTTTATATAATTATAAGGTAACTATTTAAATATGTCACATTTAAGGAGAAAATGATTAGTGTAGTTATTTGATTAGAAAATCCAAGGATAAGAATCATATTTATTCAATACAATTTCTCGAATTTAAATATATTTTTCATTAAAATTATATTCCAAATTTTATATAATAATGATGGAAAAGGAATTTTTATAGATAAATAATAAGGAGAAAAACTATTTGGTAACATATTATGAAAATTTTAACAAATTGGAAAGCTATGAAATAAGTTTTTTTTGAATAATTAATGTAAAATTGATATATTTTATTCAATATTTTGAAATAAAAATTTCAAATATTATTATATACTGTTGAATTTTTTATTTAATAGAATATTTTTTGATATGTTAAAAATGTTGAAATATATGTTTTTTATTATGTATCACATAAAAAACTAATATGAAGAGTTCAAGGAGTTGAACATTGGAGGAATATTTAAAAAGAAAATCTAGAGGTATAATTATCCATTATCCTAAATTTGTTAAAAATAAATTCTCAGGAATTCTTGATAAAATTAGGTAAATGTAATCAGTTTGGTAAATATGGAAATATTTTATATGAATACAAATAAAAGAAAAATAAGCCAATAAAAAATAGTGAGCTAGAAATTAAATATTATAATTAAATGAGTTATTGAATTATGAATATGTGGGTACAACGACATATTTTAAAGGGTGAAATAATCATGAACATATGTCAAAGGGTGTGACAGAATCATTTTTTACCCATTTATAAAATAATGGACCATCAAATAATTTGGTGATAAGTATCTTATAAAATTACTCAAATTACTACAATTTATTGTTTGATTTGAGATACACAGATTATTTTACATAGTTTATGTTTTATACTAAAATATAAATATCACATCAAGAAATGGACACCGAACATTGGGTAAAAACCATTGATAGAGGTATTAACGAATCATATATTTAAAATGATATACTGGTAATTATCCATTTATTTTTGATGTTAACTTTTTCATAAAAATTCATATATTTGATGTTATTTTTTGGTGTGGTTTGTATTTCAGGTTATATTGGTATGATATATGATAGATTATAAGAAGATATATTTAATTCCTTATAATGAGTTTTATTTCGTATATTACAATGAATTCATATATATGATACTATATCCAAAAGAAAAAGAATTTATTAAATATCAGGGTAAATGTTTTTTATAATATTTTAATGAAGGGAACTATTCAACACCATGATGTGAATTTGTTAAATAAACACATGGATAAATTTCAAAATTATTTTCTTAGTGTTGTTCTTGTCGAGATGTTGAAATTACTATGGACTTTTTCCCCATTTCTAATCATATGTTAAAAAGCAATATCTAATTGATCAATATTAACTATTATAATAAAAATATAAATTTCTATAATTTATTAATAAATGTATCATCTTCCCAAAAACATAACCATTGGTTGATCTTATTTTACAGATGAATGATAGATCTATGAGGTTTTTTATCGATTATAAAGAACTCAATAACATTACTGTTATGAAAAACTATAATTTACCTCAAATTGACGAGTAATTCAATCAATTAAGGGGAAAACATATTTATTGACAGTTTTATATATAATATTTTTTTATTTAGATATACTAAAATTAAATAATACATAAAAACTGGCCATTAAAAAACTAATGTGGTGAATGAATGTACTATATTTTCTATTTTAACTGAGACATGAAGTTTCCATGGACAATTATGTCATTACCGATAGTTTTTTAAAAAGTTTTCTTATTTAGACAACCCACTAAAAAATATCTTAAAATTTAAATAGGTTCATTTAGATAATGGAATTTATTAATGTTTTAAATAATAAAAAAAATGTTCATAAATACTATAATGTTGTTTTTCATCATAGAACATTGAATTTTTTATTTATAGTAATGTTTTTTGAAATGTCATTGTGGTTTTTTGATAAAAATAATTTGGTAATAATATATGAATTATGATTATTTAAACCCCATAATAAAAAATATAAAAAAAATCTCCAAAATGAAATTATATTTTTTACTTTAAAAATTTGGATGATTCATTTATATGGTGAGACATTTGATATATATGAAATTAAATATTGTTTAAAGTATATATTCAATCAAAAAAAGTATATATGATATATAGAAGATGGTTGTAACAAAGAAAGGATTATAATTATTCAAATAACTATCATACAGTTAGAACAAACAATATATATGATGACTTGAGTCCAAAAGTGTATACATCATTAACCATGTTATAGTTAGAACTCGATCCAAATGTTAATGATTATGATAAAATATGATATAGAAGTTTCATATCCAAAATGTAATCTATTTGGAGTAAAATATTTGTAAAATAATATATACCTAAGTGAATTAAATATTCATATAAGGTAGATCGTAGTATTCAATGACTTAAAAAAATGTAGTATGAAAAGTTTCAAGAATTCAATATTGTTAAGGATTTCATTATATGATTTCTAATGAGGTAATATTTACATGGTAACTCAAAATTGAATATTGAATTATTGGGTGATGCATAAAATAGTCATAATTTGAAAATTATTATAGAACTAATGAATCTGAATATCTTCATGAATATTATTAGGGACAAGGATTGAAGAAATATATTACCATTTTTAATTTGAAATTTTTTGATTGTTAATAGTTCAAATATAAATGAAAAATACCAAAGAGTATGATATTACTATATTAAAGTCTATTATAGAAAAAATATTTTATAAATATTAATTTCATGGTGGTTTTTCATAATATATCACAATATTATAATGAAATATGTGTCATTGTTGACTGTTTGACTAAATCTACTCATTTCCCCCTATTTAAGATGAATTTTCTTCAGATCAAATTTGTCATTTTTATATCAAAGATATTCTAAAGATAAATTGAGTTCCACATTCTATTTTATCATATTATGATTGAATTATTTCATCTAATTTTGGGAAAGGAGATATAAATTAATGGGTAATGAGTTATGTTTTAGTATATACATATATCTGTAATTTTATGGGAGCCCATAAAAATATGAAAACATCTGATTGTATTCTATATCCTTTCTCATAGGATTATCATTGAAGTTTAGATCAACGTCCTTATTAGTGGTATATTAATATAATAAAATTTTGTATTTATGTATTCTAATGGAACCTTTTTTGTAACTATATGGAATGATATATCATATTGAAACTTGATTCGATGATATTTAAGAGAGAATATTATTTGGATCTGAATTGGTATAAGTGATAGTATAAAAGGTAATTATGATTCCACAAAATATAATGGAATCATTGATAAGGTATTATAATTGTGTATAATACTAGAGGAATGATATTTCAATTGTGTTAGGAGACCATGGTTTTCTATAAATATCTTTAGTGAATGGCGTGATGCGTTTGGAATGAATAGTAAATTAACCCCAATGTTTTTTATCTATGTGAAATTGTTGGGAAACTAGGACAGATTTCTTACTAAGTATCATAAATTTAAAGCTTATCCTAGGTACATGATGTTTTTCCTATTTTTATTTTTAGAAATTATATTCTCATGGGATATCATTTATTTTTCTAGGAAGTGGTACTATTGTAGGAGAATATTTCTTATGAGAAAACCCATTTTTTTATCCTTGATCATAGAGAGTATGTGTAATGAAATAAATTAAATCACCATATTAATTTTTTTGGAATAAAATTATAATTATATAATCAACAAGGGGACGTAAAATATCTATGAGAAAAAATTATATCAACCTGTTTACAAAAGACTAAAATTGTAAGGACGTAATTTATTTTAGGGGATAATGTGATGACTATATAATTTTTTCTAATGAAGAAATTATATATTATTATCAATATAAAATATATGGATCCATATTTGTATTCATTATTTTATCCATAAAAATAAAATTATTTTGTGATGAAATCAGAATATGTTTTTTCGTTTGATTAATAATTTTTTTTATTACAACTGAATTTCCTTCCATATGTTCTATGGTATTGTTTAAAAAATAAATATCCTAATTTTAAATAATAATTATTATTTTTAGATTATTGTTATTAAAATTATCTAGGGGTATTTTTTTTTGTTTCTATGAAAGGTTTTATTTTTGGTTGAATAGTGAAAATACAATTTTTTTAATAATCATATCTTTTATAATAACATCATGATAATTTAATGACTTGAATATATATGTAAAATTTTTCTCAAAAAAATCAATTAGGTTTTTATATAATGAATTTATAGTTAATATGTTTTATTTATAAATCCACACAAGGCTTTTTGGAACAAAAGTTTTATTTTGTTCTATTGAACAACTATTGTGGTCTTTTTAATTTTATTACGTACTCAAAAGTGTTCAATTTTGAATTTGTATTTTAATTACCCAAACCACAAATTCCTACCTAGAATGCTTATGGATAATCCTCTATAACCACAAGACCAGTTATAATTAGCTAGTGGATGGAGACATTCATCAAGAAAGAATAACTAAAATGGGATGCCTTTCATTAATATACATGTATGCATGCACCCAATAATATCTACGAAATAGTGAATCGAAATAATGCAATGAATGTAAAATCATGGGAAACCCAAGAATGAAATAACCTCTAGGGATAACATTAGAGTAACATATATTATAATTAAATGTCAAATGGAAAAATTCATTCCCTACATGAAATGATGTCCCATCCATATAATAACTAGAATAATGAAAAATTCAGAGATCCTAACACCTGATATCCAAGTATGACCACCATATGTAGTCAATGTACTGTAGGTATCCTTATCCTCCACCTAAAAATTTGTAATCTTTTTTTGCGCTCTACATATGAAACCACACGTGTGGAAAATGACTAGGCATGAGTGAATATACAGATATCAAATTGGACACCCTGAAAACCACAGAGGTAGAAATAGATATGTATGAAAGAAATCAGTTCAACAAAAGAATGTGGGAAAAAACTACGATATACATATATTATCATAATGAAACCCAGTGTAGAGAGTTAATATTCCCACATAACTGCAAATCCAAAACCCATGTGTCATTATGCATCCCCGAAATTTCATCTTTAATGCCACAAATTAAAGGAAACATCACAAGAATCTGTGTAGAGGAGCCTACTCCATGATACAATGCTCTTCTACTAACGATGGTATATCTATAGGGGTGTACCCACATTCCACCAAAACACAATGATGCTGGTGTACCACTCTATAGATATATGACCTTCTCTTAGTATTTGGGAGTACATTCTCAACCTTTAAAAAGAGTACAAGGGACCTTCACCTTCTGAAGAAATGGGAGTATCACCCTAAGCATCACTGCGATTACCCTACCCTTGACACCACCATCATCAAGAATCACATAAAGATAAATATTTGTCATAAAATCACACATAAACATCATATTCCACATGAAATTACACTATTGTGTTCTAGAAATAAAATCACTCAGGATCAGTTACTCAAATGTAAAGATTCCATTATTAAAGGATATATGGGAGAAAGTAGACACAATGAGATATACATGGTGTGAATTGGGGTCCAAATGAAAAGTGGCCCCACCTCAACACCAAATTTTTTTTCCACTAAATAGAGATTATGAATCCATTTCATACGATATAGTGAGTCTAATCCACAAAGCACTTTCATGTTTTCTAATGGTTATGTATATGTACCATTGATCATTCATGTGTAAATAAATCCATGCCCATATACATGTCTATTACTAGGTATCAAACCCATCCTATGTACCTGTAGGCATTTGCATTGTGCAATGACATAGGGGGTACCAGGCATGTGTAGCTGGAAAATGGCTTGGATACCCCAGTAAGGGTCACACGACATATGGGACCGATAACACGGCGTGAGATATTTATTTTCCCAAACACCCAAGATTCCAAATCTAGGAGGCCACATTATGGGTGTTCCTAGGCTATACACTATGCAATTAGTTTTTTATTCTTTAGGTGGATTCAATATCCTCCTTCTCAACTAAAAATTACATCCTTTTATCACTCCAAATCAAATGAAGATACCTCTATTCATTGATTTCTTGCCTATGATTGCATTAAATTAGAATAAGGTCTATTTTTTTGATCCCCTCTCATGACATGTCAAGATTCAGTGTTTTGAATCCCATATTCATCGGTTGTATTTATCAAAAAACTATTATGCATCTCCAAATTAGTCATCCTTACATCATTCACATTTCATTTATGTATAATTTGGTTTAATCATTCTAAAATATTCCCTGACATGTTGAACTGTGTCTAAAATGGCTAATGGGGAAGAACCATAACAATATTTAAGAGAAATTTTGAATAAAAATGTGAATCCATATTTTGGAATGCATTATCATCCAATAATTACAAGTTAGTGATATCTAGTTTTATATAATGACCCATAAAAATAAAATTAATTTAAAAAATTTAATTTATATATTGACTCATACAAATAACATGTTATTACATGATGAAAAAATACATGATTAAATAATATAATCATGGGGGTGGAATCCATAAATAACAACCCCTAACTCAATAATGAATCAATATTTTGGGAAGATCATGTTCACCATCAATGAAGAAGACCCACATTGTTTTCATCCTCTTTATCACCACGTTATGATCATTACTTATATTCAAATTCCTATTTTCCAAGAAACAATTTATAAGGATACTCTAATATCTCCTTGGTTTATGAGGATAACCATAAATAATTTCTATAATGATATATTTATTGCAGAATCTATGTTAGAAAATAAGATAATGTAATTAAATTTAATTAAAATAATAAATGTATCTTCAAATGTGATACATTCAAAAAATGATTGATTTCAAAAAATCATATATCAATCCTAGGAAAAAACTGTTATTTTATAATTAACAATGACCTCATATTTTTTATATGGGGTCCCTAACAATAGGAAATATATGACCACAAAATCTTTGTGTTTTTGGGAAATAAAATATTTTAATATTATCAATATATAAATTTATGATTCATGATAAACCCAGACACCAAGAAATATCTGAGGATATATATATATATGTACAAATATTCAATGGAAATCATCAATTCAACTGGTGTTATTAAATTATCCCTTCAATAAAATATATTCACCCTGAGAATCATCAACAACAAAAAATGGTGGGGGTACTAAGACAACATATGACTATCCTACTCCATGGATCTCAATTACATGCTCTCATGTTTCCAGAAAACATGAATCTAAGGAATGGTCCATACAAACAATATAATCTCATTCAAATCCTCAATCCCCAATTTATACTCTATAAAGATGGATCTATCCTTGATCCTCAGTTTATCCCAAACAATATTATGCATAAGATCATGCGCGTGTCTCCTTTGTTATGACAAATTGTGGATTTTATGTATTAGATCAAATATTTGGGGTAAGGGGATGATGTATGAAAACTATCCAACCCTAGATATGATCTCTAATGGACACATGGATAGCTTACTTCACCA
Source organism: Viscum album (assembly GCA_963277665.1). Lineage (NCBI taxonomy): Eukaryota > Viridiplantae > Streptophyta > Magnoliopsida > Santalales > Viscaceae > Viscum > Viscum album. The sequence goes on from OY728146.1 coordinate 1,457,042,326, forward strand.
TCCAAACCCCTTCAATTATAATCATGGAGATACTGTTAGGAAAACATGGTCTCATTTTATTTACACTGAAGTCTTAGAATGTCTATATGCATTGTATTTATATCTACTATAGGTTAGACTCATATACTATTGGATCCTCTAAACATTCTCTATAATAACCTACACCATCTCTGGACCAATATGAGATGTATCTCCAATATCATTCCAGTACAAAGTGGAGCTTCCAACTCTTGATGAAGTACAATAAATTGGACCTCATTATATCTTCCAACAAGTGGATATTCATCTCGATCTCGACATCCATATGAGTGTGAAATACTACATTCATATGAAAAGGGGTCCCAAAAGAATCCTACAAGCTTCTCAGCAACTATGAAGTTAATTTAAAATCATAGAAAAAGATAAAATTCAGGGTAAACCATGATGATATATGATTTCCAACATATAAATTTAACTTATATTTTCCACAAAATTATTAACTCTCAAGGAAAGTATGTTTGTCAACTTCACGAGTGTCTCAAAAAATGAACCATCAAGCATGATAGCCTACCAAAATACATTGAATCCTTGTCATAATGTACTTGTATATTCAATAACATTTCCACATAGGGATATCAAGAGGTTGATTCAGACCTGTTATATCATGGTGATTATCCTTCAACTACTAACATGTGAATCACTGAGAGTGTACTCAACTACAATACACCTTATGAAAGCGCACCAAAAAATCTACTGGAGGTACATATATTTTTTCTCAAATGGATATATGGAAAATGATGATGAGTGAAACTAAATCATCACCTCCTCCAAAAAACATGACCATAACCATTGTCCATCCCCAGAAATGGATTACATTCCATCTAACATTAGAAAATACATATGGTGCATCTTCTGAGGATATATGGTCACATAAAACCTCACAGTCAATGTCTCCAAACATATCTTTTCACATAGGTTGAATAAGTGTAGGATTCACATACATTTATTGAAGAAAAACTAATCATGTCTCTCATAAGAATTTATACTATAAATAATCCAACTTCTTAGATGTATTATCAAAAACGAAATTTTGGGACTTCCATCTAAGGGTATCTTCCACCATGTTTCCCCTCCCAAAATCATATACTAACAATAAGTCATAGTCCTACATTAAATCCAACCAATGACTATACCTCAGGTCTGAATCTATATATGTAAATGAAAACCATAGTCTTGGGTGTTATGAGCACACAAAAAAGTGCTCGAGTAGATGATAGTGTCTCCACATTATTAGAGTGAATACTACGGTGGCCAACTTCAAGTCAAGGTTCATGTAGTGTTTCTCATGGGATCTAAACTACCTGTAATAATGTTTTATCACTTTCAACCTCTTAATAAATAGACAATTGATCTTGGTTCTTGATGTACTATAAATCATAACGTACTATATTCCCACTTATAGAATCATCAAAATTGGAGCATTGGTCAACATCATCCTAAACTCCTCAATGGATCTCTAGAACTACTTAATCTAGATACACTTCTACCCATTCCTTGTAAGGTTGTTATAATGTCTTGATGTCATAGATAATCCCACCATGAACCTTCTGTAGTTACCTAAAAGGTTATGATATCATTGGACATCTGACATTCTCTTGGGAGGATTCTAATAAATAACCACATCAATATTTTCTTGTTCTATATATAAATAATAACCATGAATGAACATCTCTAGAAAATAATCCTTAGGATCCAAAAATGGCACTCCACGTTATTTCCATAAATTTTCTTCTCCTAATTTATGTCTAGAGTCTTACTCAAATTTTCTTCATACTCCACCTCTGACTCTGAGTAAATGTGTATGTCATTAAAGAAAAAAATTACAAATTTTTCCATGTAGGTCTAGAAGATGCAATTCATAAGAGACAAAAACATTGTGGTGGAATCATTCAGATCGAACAACAACACCATGAAATCAAAATGTTCATAGAAAACCCCCAACTAGTGATAGCTATACCTGAGATAGTTATTCGAGAATCAAATAATTCATCATAACTAGTAAAATATGTCATCAGTATTTGGAAATGGGTACAAGGTCATTATCACTACCTATTTCCCAAAATGTTAACCAACCCGATTCCTCAAGATCCCATCTATATTATACAAGAACAAAACATGAAATATTAAAGGGGATACATTGGGTCTAATAAAACCCTTATCTAGAAATTCCTCTAACTAAACCCTCAACTCTTAGAGCTATATAGGGGCCATCTGATATTCCATAGAAGATATCATTGTGGTCATGAAGTGAATTTCATTTTATAAGTCATTTTCCCACATCATATGTAGTCTTGAAACAACACGGCTGAAGACATCCATAAATTCATCCACTAATAAAAGAATCCACGTGCCTAAAGATCACAATGTGCAAAGGGACAAACTCACCAACTGAGGGGTCAACAGTTATAACTTTATACATCTAGGACCCACTCTCTCGACAATGATATCCCTATCTCATAAAAAATATGACCTCTTCCCACCTATCCGGAGGTATCTGAAGCATATATGAAAATAGTATATATAAGCTCTAAATATGGATAATAAGTCCATACTTAAAGATGAAATTATAATTTATCTTCATGATGTGCAAGAGGTCCCATGTGATACTCTCACCGCTATTTTCAATATTCCACTACCGGTAGATTCATGATATAAGACAATCATTAACTGTATGTACCATTAGCTGGAGATTCTAGGCTAATGTCTCAACTAGAATATTTGGATAATTAAAAATGGATAACAAGACAAATTAATGACATTTATCATTGTGTAATAAAACCATGTAAAGTTTTATAAACGAAAAAATTAAACCTTGCATTATCTCACAAATAGCCTAGTCATATCATCCTAAAACAAGAAACTATCTATGGCCATAGCCGTTAGCTCTTTGATCCTAATGTGGAAAATATTGTAGGGATTGTGGGAGAATATCATAATATAAGACATCACTAGAAGTACCTCCCCATGGAACTCCATATAGTCCTTTTCTACACCACCTCTCTAGGGGATACCCTTACCATGCCTAATATATCCCTAATCAAGGAACTGCCACTACCATGGTGGCCCATGCACCATCTTCATATCATGCTTGGCATGATGGGTTGGGAAATCATGGGATATGTGAACCCTCCATTAATAGGCTTATAATTATCCCTCAGCATGCTGTATTGCTCCTCTATGAGATCCCTATGGTAAGAACCCATTTCTAGGTATCTGATAATGAGAATACTTCAATAATGAAGACATTCATCTGTGACACCTACATCCTACTACATAAAAAACATCCGCATGATGCCCACTATTGGATCTAGTCACTTGAAATCCATATTTATGGAATTTTTCATTCACCAAATCCCAGAGTAAAATTCCAACATAGGTGGGTAATAATTTTGAAAGTAAACAAGATTATATTTCTCTAAAAACATCCTGATAGAACAATTATTCTCGAATGAAACATCTCATCCCATATCAATGGAGTATCATGTAAGTTTATAAAACCTAATGACATACTAAACCACTATTATATCACCCTACATCAACTCAATAATCTCTTTGAATTGAATTGACTACTAATATAAAGGGAAATACTTATCAAGACATAGAAGCATTTAGTACAACCAAGAGATATTCATCTCATTTTGGTTCAATATAACTAGATTCCCCCCTATGCCCTGGCAACTCCAGGGAACATACAGGCTACCTGTGAAAACATCTAATTTGTTGGGTTCCAAACATGCCAAATGAATCGAACCACCAAAAAAATAAAATACACCACTATATAGAGATATAGGTCCCTGGGGATCCTTAGTGGTCTCATATTCTAGAAAACACAGAATATTATTATCATGAAACCATCATACCCCTAAACTAATATTAATATATAACACTTTATAGGTGGGATTATTTCATTTAGACATCCTGAAATAAACCCCTCATTAGATGGACCCTAAATTGAGGCATGATCAGTCATCATTTTAAAATCAGGATCCTAAATCTAAAAAATGGCTAGTATTTTTCACTAATGAATTCCGAAAACAATCATAACATAAGTGGATTAGATGAGCATATATATATGGAGATGTGACTCAAAAATCATATTCAATAGACTCAATCCAGTATGATGGATTTCATATTATTTATTACGACCAAAATCTCAGTTTTATGTGTTGAAAAGATTGTATTCAGTGTCTTAGTGAATAGATTTCTCAGCCATTGCACCAAAAATTTGTTCCCTAGACTTATAGATTCACTCAAGAAACCCTGAACATATTTTCATACCTCATAGATAGTTCATAATATGGGGAAACATCCAAACACCTCCCAATTTCTTTAAATGCTACAGTACCACACTATAACCACATGACCCATCAGGTCCCACCATTATAGTGTAATGTTAAGACACTATAACCCCAGGCTCCCCTCCAATAGGCTAGGGGTTGATGATAAACAGTAAGAAATCATGAAATAATCATGGGACATTTCATAATGTACCTATATGGGCACACCAAACTGCTTCTATGATAAATTTTAGAGGAATAAAATTTATACAATTATATATAGTGTAAAACAATAAATTTAATAACCACCAAGTGAAACAACAATATTCTTATACAATTAAACCAATGTTTAAATGATAAAAATACATGACAAAATAAAAATTAAACCCAAATTCTAAAATAATTAGAATAAATAAAACATAAGATATATTGGCCTTTGATCTCTATGTGTAACTACCACATGTGGTTAAGGTGCACCATGTATCCCTAAGCTATAATGATGTCTCTGTTAATCTACCTTTCATGTAAACATGACATGAAACATGTGGGTAAATCCATTGTAGAAGTGAATATATAAATACATTCGAATCCACCTTCAAAACCATAGAGTGAGAAATATAATGGTAAAAAATAATTCTGATCCACCCAAAGTATGATTTATATAAAACCCATGATGTACATATATTCTCATAAAGAAACGCAGTAAATAGATAAATGGCATCTCAATCTCACACCTCATCCAAAACTAATGAGTCTTCTTACATATTTGAAAGTCCATCTGACATGACCAACATAAAATGAAACCTCACATTAATCAATGAAGAGGGGACCACATTATTCTATTTTTCACCACAACCAAGGAATCCACAACTCTCTTGGATGACGAACACATCGTCAAATATTGAAGATTGTGTAGTATCACTCCATATATGGGGGATCCACTCTTAGTGTTGTGGAGTATCAATTATACCAATATGTAGAGTATGTGGATCCCATAACCATGTTTGAGAGGGGAGTACCAACCAAGAATCGCTCTGATTATCCTACACGGGTCACCTCCATCACCATGCATCACCCAATGATGTGACATGGTCAGAATATCTAACATCGCATAGAATATTCAACCAATGTAGACACCATCATGCTTTTAATAAAAACGGATATGGATAGGAAACTTATAGGCCTAAATAAATGTCCAGAAGAAGGAGAAACGAGATGAAGAAGTTAAAGGGAGATGTAAAATTTGTGTATCAGGGTCCACATGGTGTGTGACACCACCTCACTGCCTCGCTATATTCTCCTTCAAGATCTTATTTTGAATTTTTTTTTTACTACACTGAATAAAAAATCAATACATGACATGTATTAGCGATTCATTCCCTCTAAATGTGCTTCGAGACATTCCAAGGTATATCTGGCCATTTTTGTGTACATCTAGACATGCATGTGTACCTATCCCAGGCTAGGAACCATGTTGTTCCCATCTAACTTTGGGAATCTATATTTAATACTTATGTACATGGATTTTAAGTCCATTAATGTCCTTTTTATATAGAACCTATAAAAATACATAGACATTGCATCAAATTTTTTTTTGGAATTTCTAAAAAATTACAAAAACAAATACTAAAATACTATATTAGTTTACTGCATTTGGTAAGAAAGAAACATGAAATTCATTACATAATTGTGAAACATTACCTCTCACTAAGTTCTTCTAGACTAGAACCCTTCTTAGAAAAATCGATATTTATACTTATCTTGATTACTTGGGGGAGACTAAACATAAAAATGGTGAGCTAAGATGCCTAATAATGGTAAATAAGAGAGATATATAAAAATAATAATTAGAATATTGGTGTGATAACATGGTCAAAAAATAGAAATTCATTCCCTTCATATCAATGATTATTAACATGAATCATGGAATAAAACATAGTATATAATAAGACATTAAACCTAGTTAAATAAATAACACAAGCCATTAAATAATAATATATGAATAGGAAATGTAATTATGGAAGATCTATTAACTTAGAAAATCTAATGAAAATCCTTCCTACCATGTCCTCTATAACATGTTGGGGTTTAGAAATGGCTCATGTACCTGATTTATAATTTGGATACCCTATAGTGTATCCTCTTCATTTGAGCTTGGGGTCCCTTTAATTCACCCTCTTTTTTTGGGTTTTTCTACCCTCCTATGTACCACCTTTTCTTGGGCATGGGAGGCCCTCCAGTGTACCCTTTGAGTTCATAAATCATTAATTATTACCCAATTCATTAGAAGGAGATACATATCCCTCCCATATTATAATGAAATCCTTCCTACATGTTCCACATAGTAATAAAAATATTCATAACATAAACCAAATGATGAAATGGTTTTCCAAATAATTTAATCACATCATTTCTGATGGAAAAAAGATAGGATTCATAATGATTTCATCTAACCATTACCCATGAAAATAAGAAGGTTTCAAAAGAATATAACCCATATTTGAGATACATTTATCATAAAAATAATTCTCAGAAAACATAAACCATTCAAGAAATATTATAAATGAAACATTTTAATAATTTCTTAGAAAGGGATTTAGTAACATAAAAAAATTTCATCATATATGGAAAATAACTTCTAATGAAATTTTGAAAAAAATTTGATAAATGAAAATTCATTATTAAAAAAGAATTATTAAAACCTAAAAACCTTAGAACCCAATTTTCTTTTAAAATTAATTTAAAACAAAAAATGATGTCTTGAAATAATTTTGCAATTTTGTTTCCTTGAAAACTTATAAAAGAAGTTTAAAAACATTTTAGAAACATTATTCCTTAAAACCATATAAAATAAGATCTAAAATATTTTAAAAACAATTTTCATTTAAAAAACATAAAAAATTTAAAAATAATTCCTGAAAGGGATTAAAAACAATTTAATTTAGAATATATTGAAAATATATAATGAAAATATTTAATTTTTTTTGAAAATAATATCATTTTAAATACCTCGATACATTTAAATAATGGCGGAAAATGTTTTGAAAACCATTTCATTGAAAATAATATGAAAACATATGAATAATTATTAAAGTATTTTTTAAAACCATATATATTAAATTATATGGAAACCATATAATTAATTTCTATAAACATTTTTAAAAACATTTTAGAAAACATGCTCTTGAATGTAAATATATTATTGACTGAAGAGAGAGATAATGTCAAAATTTCATAAAAACACTTTATTAATAATATTATGTGTCAATGACAAGAAAAAATGTACCAGTACATGAATATATAATTAATATATAATGGATAGTAAAAATAATTATTTCTCTTGAGAGATGGATCATAATATCTTATCAATGAAAGATCATTCATAAACAATATTAATAAATAATGACATTGTTTTAATAAATTATTCGAACTTAGTAACATTGACTTATACAATCCAGTAAAAAAATGAAATAAAATGAAGATTAATATATAATGAATGGAAATATATTCATGATTTAATATGTCATAGGTAATATATACACTACATAGAATAGTATAGATGCATAACATGGCATGTGTCACAAATAATGGAAATTGAGACAAAATTACTTTAACAATTTTATAACATTTTGAAGTTGAAACCCATGAAATATAGAACATGAAATGGATATGTAAACAGAAATAAATTTATTTATATTATTGACAACATAAATTCATTGTCTGTATATAAACCACACAAAATAAATGAGTGTTGTATAATGAATTATTCACATGGAAATAAAAAGTGAGATGAAATTCCTATCCTTGTGTCTTGACTCTCTTTGTACCCAGAAAAACACCATAAATAAGAGTCAACATTTTATTTTTAATAAAAAAATAACCATATTATTATATATAATACCATAAATGGTTTTATTATGGCTTTTTATTATCCTCTAGTTAACAATTCAATGTTAATGATTCACTTCGGGTAATAACCACTTTGTTCTTTGCATGTGTCTAAATTTTCAATATATTTTTTCCTTGTACATATATAATCATTGTCATAATGTAAAAAATTATATAAATATCATGTATATTAATTATATGTTTATTGTAATAATATATTTAATATATATGTTTGAAAGTGGAATACACCATTTCAAGAGACTGTAGGTTGTACAAATGCATTTACACTATTTTAATTTTACTATCTTTTAAAATGATATTAAGAAAAATAAATACATGTATACATGTATATAAAATCATTAAAATATAATTTTTATGGCATATATGTCTTTTAATTTCACTTAAAAAATAATAATTCATTCCATGTAGTGTGTGAAAGAAACACGTCACATTGGGGGGTAGTCCACACTTCCTCAAACGAAATTATCGTATTTACAGAATATGGAATGCACAATACTATGATATAAAAATTAATTAAAGAAGTATAATGAAATTATAAATATAATATATTTGATATATTAGTATTGTTTCCTTCATAATTTCCACCATTATAGGCGGTAATCGGAAAATGATCATCATTCTATGAGATGATAGTTCACCGTACATTTAAACAATTTGTTTTTAACTTATTATAGGGAATTGTGTGTAAATTTAATTCAAAAAATAGAATAAAAATAATATTTTATATCAGATAATATCTATTTATAAAATAATGTAATAATAATATTTTATGGTTTGATGATTAGAAATAAAACTAAAGAGTATAAGGAAAGATGGTACCTCTTATCAAGATATCTATTTTTGGTTTTCACAGAATGGAATTATTATATTCATTTATTCACAAGGTTTAGGCTTCATGTGTTAGTGGAGTGATGTTTAGGAGGTATTTTTTAGTTTTTTAGATATCCATATTTTCTTGACATGTGTGAGGAAATAGGGGGAGAGGAGGATTTTTTATAGTGGAGAAAGATTGGGATTGGTGTAAGTTTTTCGAATGGGAATTATATCCATGTTTTTCATATGGAATCTAGATCCCGTTGTGAACCAAATTAGATAAAAGGGATAATATGGTCCAAATATGACTATCCAATAACTCTTGGACCAATTACTAGGACAATTGTGCCATTAATATTATTGTTTATACTTTTCATAAGCATAATTTTTCCTTAATTGTGGTAATTATTTTTAATTAAATTCAGTAATAATTTTGGTAAAAAAACCATGTTTAAATTAACATTAATTATAAATTATTCTGATTTGAAATATGGAATCAATTTTTATCAATTGATATCATAGAATTTGAAAAAATTAATTTAAATTTAACCCCGTATATGGGATGACATTGTTAGTTTTGCGGTAAAAATGTCAAAAATGCGAATTATTTTTTTATCCAATTTCAAAGTGAAATTTATTGAAAGGAAATTAATCGGATATATTTATAATAAAAGGACCCAAAAAATATTTTAAACTAATTAATTATTTTATTAAATTTTATAATTGAATTAGATGAAAAATCAGTTTTGAATTAAGAGTCAGAATTATTTATTATTCATTAAAATTAAAACCTTACAGAAAAATAACAAAATTTCATAATAAAATAATTTTTTTTGTTTCTAAATAAAAGATGTGTTAATTTAAAATTTTAAATCTTTAAATGTTTCAAATATATTATTCCATATTGGTTCTTGATTAAAGGGTCTTAAAACTACATTTATAAAAATACAGGTTTTAAGCATAAAATCGGTTATGTTTTATCTTATGTTAATCAAATAAATTAGATTAATATAATAAATATTTTATTGAACATATAAAAGATATATTAAATTAATTTCACTCGCTAATTTTATGTAATTTAATTCATTACGAAAAAACACCTTTGGGAGCATAAACAAAATACATCATTTATATTCAATTGGTTTTTAATTTTCATTTAAAGTTAATTGGATACTTTTGAATTCATATTATATTTCTATAAAAATATATTTTAATAAGTTACATAACAATATTCATAACATATAACAAAATGTCTATGATATATCTTATTATATTAAATAATAATGTTTTAATAAAAATTTTTTTTTTGATAAAACTCGGTCTTCTGTGTTACACAAGCTATCGAGGAAAATCATCGACATGCTTAATGAAGTCAACCCTTAGTGTCCTATTTTATGAAATATAAAATATATGTTTCGTTTAGTGAAATATTAACATGTTTTTTTGTATAACATATGAAAACATAGTTCTTTAATATAAAATAAACTATTTCGGTGTTGCTTGAAAAGAAAAATAAAAAATTGATTATATTAATTAATGAATAATAATTTAAAAACAATATTGGTGTGTGACATTATTCCCCCATTATATATAATTAATCACTCAAAATTTGTTTTGGTTATCAATGTTTTGATACTATAATTTTTCATTCATATAACACCACATTATGAAAATGAATACTAATATTTATCATAAAAAAGGAAATTTGGAACCATAAAAGTTAACAAAAGTAACAGATAAGTAGGTTTCAATATATGATAACATAGGTGGAACGTGAAAAAATGGATATGGATGATAAATACAACTAGCATGTTCCGATGGAGAGTGATAGGGAAACTGTTTATATAAAATTAATAATTAAAAAACCATAAATCCATGACGATCTAAGGGGCCATTTGATTTATCAAAAACAAATATACAAAGAAAACATTTTTGGTTTCATAGTTATTTTTATTCCAATTTTTTTTGAAATTTCATAAGATGATATAAATACTTTATTTTATTCCCTTTCATTAGTAAAATCTCACCCTTCGTTCATGTTTGATTGATTTCCACTTCATCTCTTACCCGATGAAATAAAAGTGAATTTTTTATTCCTACTATACTAATAGATCATGAGTCCCACGATAAGTCAAAACATGTCAATTAATTTAAAAAAATACAAGGTTTTTAGATAATGTTATCCAATATGAAATAATCCTCATGAGGTTAGATAATTCTTTAATTTCAAAAACATTATCCAAATTTTAACTTAATAATCCCATGAATGGTTTACTATATAACAAATATGAATGTTGAAAATATGATACATTATTAATAATTACACTAGATTAGTTTAACATTGATCCCCCATATATCAAAAAGTCTCTATTTATTTTCACATTCCAAACATGTGAATAACTATATCATATATTTTCTTGAAACATGGTAACAACCTGAACTACCATAAATACTTTAGAAGAATATGCATTCTTATGTATTAAAATGGGAAATGAATTTATTCATTAAATTAAAAATGTTTTAAACATAATCAATCATGACAGATACAAACTTTTCAAGAAATTAGTAAAAAGATTCCGGCTAATCAGTTCTATATTGATTATATTTTCCAAATCAATCATCGCCTCATCCAATATAAACTCAATTATTTCAAAATCATGATAACATAAAGGGTTATATTACCATAATAAAAATTTCACCATTCAACATATCACCTTAAATACATAATGAATATTTATCATAAAACTAATTAAGTATTTAATGATTCATTATATGTATTCTTTGATTTCCAAAACACAAATACTTCATTCATCAATAATTATTCTAAAACTGTTACCCATGCTTCATCAACATATTCCTTAATACATCATTCCCTGAATATGAAATATGAATCATGTTTTATGGTTCTCATCATTAATCTATTATGAATTCATATGCTAAATTTAAAAAATACTTGAAGAACATCGCATACCTTCCACATGATGTATGTGGTCTCTTTATCTTAAGATGTATAACCGATTCACAAAACACCTTCCCAATTATCATTATGAGATTTCTACATGTGGAATGTATTTTCATATTTCATGTACATTCCTCATCTAAATAATTCAATCTCAACAATGTTCCATCTATTTCTCTCCATTGACTAAAAGCAAAAATCATAGGGTTGGAAGCACATATCATAGATAAAAACCACATAATCATGAAATATTATTTATTGGATTCCTAAAACATGAAAACAGCTTTTTATAGATGAAATGATAACTTTATACAAGACTATTCATAGTTGTCTTCAAATAAAAACCATTTTCATGTTTCATAAAGAGTTTGTTAATTTATTAAATATATCTCAATAGAGTATCAAATGAGGTGTGAAGCAAGGCCTGTTGTCATGTACCAACTTAATCCATGTTGAGCTCGACACAACTTGTTAGACTTATAACCCCTAGGTACTTATGTTCCATAGAGACAATGACTTTTAGTATTTTGACAGGGATAATTTGATAGGAAACCACTCACTACACCTTTTACCATAATTCCCGAACATTTTCGTAAACTATAACTTATCCATATACTAATCATTATAGATATACCAATAAATATCCTTATAAATATACAGAGGGACCTCAATAAAGTATTACCATCCTATTTTATAATGTTTTAATAAACTATCACTCTAATAACAACTATTGAGACCTCATCTTGACATACATAGACAATACAATGCTTTTGTAGAATACATAGACCATCACCCACTCAAATTCCCAATGACCATTTTAGTTTAGTTACTTAGGGAAAATGGGAACTTGAACACTATTAAATAATAATACTACACTATCCCCTAAAATCATTGTATTTTCTAGAACCATTATTACACGCATCATCCATAATACATATCATTATAACTTGTGGGAATTTAAAAATTTAAATGGGAGAATTCATATTCTTAGAAAGGGTAACCCAGGGAGATATTCTGACACAATAATTAAATAAGGGTATGAGAACATGATACAAGATATAAAATAACATTCCCTACATGTCAAAGATCATTAAAAGGAATCATTTAATAAAATTTAACAGTTCATAATACATTAATCATATAGAAATAAAAAACACAGCCAATGAAAGCATAATGTTTGAATGAGACATGGAATTATGGAATACACAGAAACATCAAAAAAATGTATGTCAAAGATAACTACCAAGACCATAATAACCTGTAAGGCTTGAGCTATTACCCATGTATAGGATTCGGGCTTAGGATACACTCCCTTATACCGTCTTTCATTGGGCATGGGATGACCTTTAGTGTACCCTCTTATTTCAGGTATGGTATTTTGTCCCATGTAGACTCTTGATTGTGGCATTGAATGCCCTCACGCGTACCCTTTGGGAAAATATAACATTTATTATTACCCAATGCTTTGAAGAGAGATATATATTTCACCCATCTCATAATGAAATCACACATACATGTTCACTAGAATCATAATAAATATTCATCACAAAAACTATGAAAATAAATGGGGAACATTAACATTCGATCATATCATAACCTATTGAAAAGGGATAGGTTTCATATTAAATTCATCAAGGAATATCCAATGAAAATATATAGGTTTCAGAAGAATATAACCTATGGAATACAAATTACTGTCATGAGCTTTATTCCATATAAACAGAAGCCATTCCTGATACATTATTAATAGAACCATTGTATCATTTCATAGAAGGTCATGAGTAACATCAATGGTGTCATCATAGATGTAAAATTACATCAAAAGTTATCGTGAAAAAATTTCATGAGGAAAATGTCCTTTCATCATTGAAAAAGATTTTTAAAACCTTAAAACATTAGAAAACCATTTTCATTTAAAATTCATTTAAAAAATATATAGAAGACATGAAATCATATTAAACAAAATTCCCATGAAAACATATAAATGAATATTTAAAAATAATAAAAAACCCTTTTCAATGAAAAATTACAAAATATTCTCTTGAATATTTTAAAAACTATTTTCATTGAAAATAATTATAGAAATACACAATGAAAAATTTATTGTGTTATGAAAACCATTTCTTTGAAAATACATTGAAATATTTTATTGAATTATTGGGAACTTTTTGTTAAAAATTTAATTATAAATACTATGAAAATTTATAATTAGAACTTGAAAAAAATTTGAAAACCATTTATTTAAAAATACATTGATAACATATAAATAAATCATGAACGCCTTTTGAAAACCATTTCTTAGAATGTATTTTGAAAACATATAATGAATTAATGAAAACATTTTTAATTTTTTTTAGAAAACCAGGTTTTGAAAGAACACATATTTCTCATTAAAGATATATGTAAAGTGATACATTCTTAAAAAAATTATTAAAAATATTATGTAATAATGATTGAAAAATTTTACCAAGACATAAAGATATCATATCACCCATATATTTTGAAATTAAATTCAATAAAATTAATGAAAAACTATGACTCAATGAGAAAACATTTTTATTGAGATTGTTAAACAATATCCATTAATCATAATTTTTCTACTTTTATGATTTAATTTTCAAAAAATAGACATCTACGTTTGTGATCAGTATGTTATTTGAAGTATGATAGAAGTAATTTGTTTTTTTTTTGTGAATAGAAACTTACCCTTATGAATAGTAATATGAATATTAATATAAACCCTTATGAATATTAAATAATATAATTATTATTTTTTCCTTAATTTTATAAGATAATGAGATATTTAATAATTTTTCAATGTGATATAAAATGGAATATAGTTTTATAAATTTTGTTTTTGGAATAAATTAATATTTTATTAAAAAATTAAATTAAATATATTTATAAAATTATTTTCCAAAAATGGAGTTCATTTTTTGAATTCTAAAAACCGAAAATGGTTGGGATGTTTTTTTGTGATTATTTTGAGATAATTGATTTTTCGATGAATAGTAAAAATATAGTTATATGTTTCCAGGTGTTTAATGACATCGTAATGATGTAATAGTGATATAATCATTGTAATAAACTCTTGAGTATTAAAATATGAAATTAGGTGACCCATTTGGCCAGTACAATTTCTAAAAAACCAAGGGCAACCCCACAGTTTTGCAAATACCACTAATGAGGTGTCCTTTGAAATTAATTAAAAATTATATCACTTTCATGATTAATAACACTCTCACCCCACTTACTCTCACACCTAGTAAGATTTAAGTATTTTATAAATTCTTCCAAATTCCTTTCCAAGGTAAATTCACCACGTCCATGACCTTCTTGTCTCCACAAAAGGCTAAAACCAAAGGTCTTTAGGTGGATCTCAATGTGAAGAGATCAAGAGGTAAAGATCCTCATTAATTTTCTTCTGTTTTCTTTTCAATACATTTATTTTATAATAGTATATTTAACTCCAATAAACTAAGATACATGAATGATATTGTATTATATATATTATTTATTTTATAATGTTTATGGAAATAGTCATTAGCAATCGTCCTCTTCTCTTCCACTTATTCTAAAAATAAAAAACATTGTCGTTGGTGTGTCGCTTTACCAACATCATGGATGATGTGTCTTAAATTTAATTTAATTCCCCGAAAGGTATTTATAAATCTATTTTAATTGGAAAACTATTTATAATGTGTATGATATGACCTATATTATGTTATGAAATTAAATAAAAGGAATAATATTAAATGTTTATGACACAACAAGTTTGTGAACCACCAAATTGATCTGAACAAATTTCACTAATGATTTATCTAATGATTCATCCTGATAAAAAATAAACAAATTTTTTATGAAAAAATTAAAATTATGGAAACATATTAATACCATTTCATTCCACTTCTATATTTTTTATTCTATTTGAAATGAAAATCCATTATGAACTGACCATTGAAATAATGTAATGCACACACTCGAAAAAGGGAAATAAAAATATGTTATTAACAAATGGGTCAAATGTCAATATAAAATTATCATATAAGGTATAATAAACATTATTATGCTTCATTAAAATATTAATACCACTGTTTTATAAATTATACATGAGGTTTAAACACATTTAAAGTAATAAGAACCTGAGATAAGGGAATTCATAACCTAGTTTATATTCTTTTGGTTAAACTTGTATTTCATTAAATATGTGGTACTAAGAATATTTTTTTAATTAATTTAATTAATATAAAGATTTATTTTGGGTTTTTATAGTGTTTAAACTTGTTACATTCATTCTATAAATTCTTACATCTATTATATGATATTTTCAAGGGGATTTTCATAAAAAATTCCCTTTTTAAAATTTTAGTTTACAAAATTGAAAATAAATGTTTCTATGAAATTATTCATGTTATTTGATTTATTTCTGGTTCATGTGATTTGTTTATAAAAAAGGGTGGTTCTTATATATTCCACCAATGCATTGGGTATGTGTAAGTTGGTTGTCGGTCGTATGGTTATTCCAGGTGTAACTGCGATGGCTACACCATAAGATTGTGATGACGGTTAAAATGTAATGTAACTCCAAGGGTTACAAATCATAAGGTAGTTACAAGTGTTAAAATATATGTAACTAATTCCAAAGTTAAATATATGTTTTTATATATGTAATTTAATTTTTTATGGAAATATCAGGTTTTATAGAGTAAATATATATGGGTGAGAAGTGTGTTTTTGAGAAAACAAATTCATATGTTTATAAGTATTCATGGACTAATGGTTTCATCGTTCTATTTTTAACAGTTATTGTAATTTTTATGCTCATACGTTGTTTTAATAGTTTTTCACACGTTATAAATATGTCTAAGTGATATAAGTATGTGAATTTAAATGTTATGGTGATTTTATAATGAAATCATGTTGATGTTTTGTGTTAAAAAATTTATGTTTTAGAATAAATGGATAATGTTATAATTGTAACTACATTTTATGATTAAGGATTGATATTTATGAGTTCATTCCTAACATTCTAAATCTCTAAATTGAAAAGATACTTTAGAATGTAAATATGTGATGTCTAGTTGAAATAGCTAGAATATGTAGTGTTTATGGTGGATTCTTTATAATTGGTCTCCAAGAATGGTTTAGAAAGTCTAGGAGTATGTTTGATATTAAAATAATACCATAAATGATTTTTATCTAATGTTTATGTTTGAATGTATGAAAATTAAATATTATCATGTTTGTTAATATAATAAATGTTTTTTCATAATGGTTTTCCGTATAAGAAATAGGGAAATTGAAGTTAGAAGGAACCGAGAGGCTAATATCGTTCTGAATCCACAACTGAGAATAGTGGGAATTGGAACAGAACAGTTTTTGATGGTAATAACTCAACTAATACATGAATAAAATGGATGTTTCATCCATTAAAGAGATCAAAAAGAGCTACTACAAAGGAATACGATTATATTAAAAAAATTTATGATGCAACACCATCATGCTTTCAGTTGATATTCTAACCTGGTAGTGGCTGAAGAATGGATTAAATCACCTAAAAATATATTTAATGTTTTGGGATGTTCGGAAAATTAAAATACTAGTCATTCCCATTATTTTTTTTGAAGGTGAATATGGTCAGTGGTGGTCAATGGTTATGAATATCAGGGATATAGAGGATATTGATGCTTGTAGTGGGATTAATTTAAAGGAATATTCTTTAAAAAATATATTCCTATGGTGGTTTAATGTAGAATGGAGATCTTATTACTTTAATTGAAGAAAAATAAGGATGATTAAGTGGATGTGTATAAAGAAAAGTTCACCCAACTGCAATGGTACACTCCAACACATGTCATTTCCGGTGTGATTTGTCCTGACTCGCACACACCCTGGGAAAGGTTTTAGAATGTCACCAATCCTGATCACTACTCCAGGCCAAGCATTCTTAACATTGGAGTTCTAAATAGATAGGCTCCCAAAATAGAAATGCGCACCTTGTTCACAAGAGTAATATCACTTATTCATTTAATCCTTTATCATTCAGGGGTGTTACAATGTCCTTCTAAGAGTATCCCCATGATGAATTTTGAAAGTATTTGATAAGAGAATAAATCTATCACAAAGGATCATGAGTTTATTCCTGATCCGTTGGAGGGTTGAAAAGTTTTATCACTACATGTACATTCCCCCACAATTGTAATAAGTTCATGAAAACTCCATGTTTCTTAGATAAGGATGTACACGAAAAACCCATCACTCATTATCTAGTAGCGGTAGCTAGAAATGGGTGGTGGAGACACCTTCTTATAGTACTTGATGAAAATCAAGGATCTAAAGGGGAAGATCGGGAATGGATATACCATTCCTTTGGTTCAATTTCCATTGAAACATGGTAGTGTATAGTACACCTCATGGTAGTGTGTGAGATAGATGTGGGATTACTGACCCCAAATTTTCATGAATCTTTTTTTATTGGGGGAAAATAATTTGAGTGGAGAATGTGACAACTCATATTCCTATTATTATATCCTTTATATATATATATCTATATATATATCTTTATTATTCATTGTAGTTGTTCTATGTTTTGAGTGTCACTGGACCCCAAAATTAACATATTGAAAATAATAATATATATATTAAAGAACAGGCATAGAAATATTTTCATATGAACTAATATCCAAATTGAACGTGTCCTGAAATTGGAAATCCAAGTCCACAGATGTATTTAGAATGTGGGGTTTCCCATAGGCTCAATGTATGATTGGATAACGTTGGGTGTTTGGTTTAGGGTAGCCATTGGGAGTTCATTAAGTTAATTTATTTATTTATTTATTTATTTTATTTAAAGAATAAAATTGATTTCTTTCTTTATATATTTTCCATCATGATAAATCCCTAGGATTATATATACAATCAAGCATGAATTCAGAGGTTGAATAGACTATCATTAGAATTTACAATTAAGTAATGTGGATCATCGATTACTGATCTTGGAGAATCACTAGACGAATGAAGAATTTAGTGAGCTGATCATATTTAAAAATAGTAAACACATTCAGATCCAAGGAACAATTAATTATTCAGGTATGTATTATTATTTATTAGATTTCCCCTTTCAATTTAATTATCTATAATAGGTTTTTTATCTACCTGTATTTCTATAATAATTTATTTATTTTATGAGCCTAATTTTAAATGACAATCATGGACATATTTGTGGATATTTTATGGAAACAAATAGATCATTATTATACCAATGAGTGTATACAAATCATGGTAATATGTTGAGATTACATCATCCAATGGTGATCTTACCATGTTATTATTAATTTCACACAACCATTCAATGTTATTTATTGATGGAATAGCGTGTAATAGATTCATAATTTTTGGTTCATAATCCAATATGAGAAAATTCCCAAATTCTTGGTGCATGAAAGAATGACATAGAGATCCATATTATGCAGATGGTTCATGGTATAAAAGTGATATCAATGAGGCTTCAGAACCAGTATGACAATGAGAGGTAGGATGACTATGCCATGGGTGATCTGAATCCCATTTTATGGACATCAGAGGTATTGAATCAATGATTATAGGTTAGATCCTTGAATATTTGATGATATATGTTGTTAAAATAGTGAAAAAGGTGAAATAATTCCTATATATAATTACCATGTGATATAAGGCTATTCATTTTGAAAAAATCTGATTACATGCCACATTTCCCAAATGAATACATGTTGTGTAGACTAGGTTCTTTAGAATGATAGGGTTTTGGTTGGGGAAAATATATCTTGTTTTAAGGTCTGACCCATACATTATGTGATCCTACCGATGGAGCCAAAACATGTTCTAAAGGTACTCATCAACGACCCAGTGTAAGAATAAAATACATGTATATTGAAGGGAAAAACAAGTGGATATTCTTGGATAGATGGTCCATGTTCCATTTACACATACCCAGGACAACATGTGAACAAACATGTAATGTGACCCCATCAATACACAATGTTTAGTCACAAATATTTCTATGATATACCCAATGGATGACACGCTAATGTGTACCATTGCAGTTACACAATGTCTGACCCTATATTCACAACATATACTTTAACTAGAGACTGTATAATTGTGTATCTCTTTCTTTAGGGTCTAATATTGGAGGATGAATAGCTCAGCTGATGTTTTTTTTATTCCCACTCAACATTATGGCGGCCATTCTTTATATATCAAAGATATTCTATGATGTGTTACAGCTAAGAAAATTCTATCATTAATTATTGGATTGTGGAAGTGATTATGTTAAAAATTAGAGATATGTGAGGGTGGGAAACACCCTATCACTTCAGTGCATGGGTCAACCATTCTATTTAAAAATATGTTGTCGATAATCCACCAAATTAAAAATAGAATGGATCATTTATCTTTGGAGTGGCTCCACCCACCATCGAGGTCCTATGGGGAGAATGTACACCATTAACCATAGTGGTCACATAGAAATAGAGTTTAGTAGAGAGATGCAATACCCTCTACTCTGACTCTAGTAGGGTTAGACGTGGTTCAAGGCATCTGAGATAGAATTATGAGAGCTATAAGCTAATTCATCATTCTTATACGAATGTGAAGATGGATACCCCATAATCTCTTATATTGGGTTTCTTTTAAGAAAATACAATGTGAGTTTTTTCATTACCCTCTAACATAGGGTTTGAGAATGACTATTTCTTCTTTATATCTATTATCAATTGTTTTTGTTATTTTTTAAAGGGTATGTATATACTCACAATTTCATGGAGTATTCTGTCACATATCATGTATTATGAAGAAGTCATGAAGATAGATACTGATATTGATTGACCTAGGTTTGGAGGAGCATTGTGGTATATGGGGTTTCTGTATTTATTGTTTTATTATTCTTATATAATAGGAGTTACACTATTTTTAGTATTGCGTTATTTAGTAATTATATTCTGTTTTTTACTTTAATTTTTTTGGATTTATTTTGTCATGTATACATATTATCTTTTGTTTCTATACTCTGATGTGTTTACTAGAATTTTATACATGAATGGTTTACACTTAATATGTTTTAGTCTTTATTATATTATATCACTGTTTAATGGAGATGGTTGTGTTTATTCTTACATGTAATTATGATATAGACTCCCATTTCAGTGATATGAATAATAGATGCATGTGTCTAGCACTTGTCCTATTGGAGGTGGTCATGATGTGTCACCACTAATAGATAGTAAGACCTAGAGAGTCCCTAATGGGTCACATATTGATATAAAATAAGTGGTTGATGGTTCAAGAAGATGTAATGAGACAGATAAGAAAAAATAACACTAGATAAGAACATAAAACCACTCATCAATAGATATAGTACAAAAGATTCATCCAATAAAAAAATGAAAAAACAATACTCTTTACCAAGAGATATAAATCCTTTTTGAGATTGAGACATTCAATGGGTCTTGATATATTTTATAAATCAGAAAAAGTGGTAAAATACATGAAATGAACACAGAATAGAAAATAATTATTAAATATATACCATTCTCTAAAATATATCAATGGAGATCACAATTATACCCCAATCAAAAGAAAACATTGACCATAATATAATGTTCAACTTTGATCGTGAAGATGAAGGGAAAATAACATAGGACCTTTCTCAAAGAACACCATTCCTTAGAAATCCAAACAAAATCCATTCTAGAAGAATGGTAATAAATAATATAAACTGGTATATCACTCAACTCATTAACCCATGAATATACCCAAGGCTTACCCTAATAAAAACACCAAAATAAAAATCCATCTAAAAGACTAGTAATATATATACTCCTCAAGACACATAAAATATGAATAAGTCAGGAGAAAACCCCAAAAAAATATGTAAAAAAATAAATCAAATAGAAGCTAAACCTGAAGAAAAAAATCAATTGAGATCATCTTCAAAAGATTTAATATAATAATTATTCATAAATTATCAACCCAAAAATATATATTTACACCAATCATGGTTTCACAGTAGAATTTATTTTCTCTTTCTGGTGATTCAGTGTATCAAATTTGTGATGGTTTACTAAATAACCAAATTCGAGATAGTTACATGGAGCCTTCATGTAAGAGTTCTTTGAATCCCAAGGAGTTGAACAATTTAAAAAAACCATATTCTTATCAATTAGAGAAAATATCTACTATGAAGACTTATCCTTATCAAATTTACCAAAAAAATAACTATGATAGATTTTTTTTATTTACACCAGCTAGAATGTCCACATTCCTAATAGAAAGAAACCATGCACAACCCATCACATGAATCTTAATTTTTTAAACATCCACTAACATATCCACTTCAATGAACTCCTAATAATATTCCATGAAATATAATAATAAATATTATATATGATATAGGAAATGGCCCCATAATATATAATTAAAATTATACTGAACAATTGTTGAGTGGAATTGGAGAAAATAATAATTACTGAATGAAATTATTAAAATACCCCTTCACTATTCATTCACCTAGATAAATATCATAATTTTAGTTATTTTTTCTGCATTTATTTCAATGGGATAATTCATTTAAATGAATATAGTATTAAATAATTATAATTAGATACCATTATAGAGCAGATAAGGGAAATTAATATTCCATCAAACTGTACTTAATCCATGAAACATTCTTACAATAACCATTAAACATAAACATTTTCGAGTATTATGTGATTTTTATATTTACTATATACCATATATACTCTTAAATCCCTTAAGAATACAATTATCAATTTAAAAATAGAGGATCATATAGATATAATAACTCCATGATATGTTTTCAGACCAAAGAAAACTCAAGCTTTAACACTCTATTCTAAATCTTGGAAGTGTAAAAACTGGGAATAATCAATTGTATGTGATCTTAGAAGTCACCCATAGAAGAAAATTTTTTAGTGTTTATCATGATATTTTTTGAACCCATACAAAATATACCTGAAAACATTAATCTAATAAATTAATTTCTTATAAATTCAATCAATTATAACTATAATAAAAACAAATAATTAACCGTATATATATAAAATAACCGAAAATAATGAATTGTGTGAAATGTTAATTTCCATTAAACTACCAATATTTATATAATTCTCAATAAATTTATATTTACAATGGTCTAAATTAATTAATGTAGAAAAAACCTTTAAAAAATTAAATTACCAGTAGGTTTGTTTATAAATTTTACTATTGGGAACCTTTTAATTTGTAATATGAACATTATTGTTTTTACAACCACATGAAAAAAAGGATTAAAACCATTACAAATATTTTTACACAATGATAGTATGTAAAACCCAAAAACAAACACCAAGATATGAATGATCAATGAGAAATCCACATAAATGAAATAATTCAGTAAAAACCCCTTTATTATCCATATGTAGATAATAAACATCATTATAATCAATTGAATAACTAATAAGGGGAAGACATTTAGGTGTATTCTGAACTATCTGTGGTTTGTTTACATTTTATGGGAGAACATGAAATAACCACAAAATAACCTCTAAAAGGTATTGAAAACAATTCTCATGGGTTCCATATGTTTTTTCATTCCAATCGATCTTATCAAAAAACCATAGTTATTCTTTATTTTTCATCCTAAAAATCACCACTATTGGATATAGTGTCTTTAACATAGAAATAATGATGTTGGATTCTATTAAACGGATGAAAAATATGTTTCCATAACATCTTTTGTGTATGTTTTATAAAAATACGATGCAAAAAATATTTATATTTATATTTTGGAATCATTTTTTTTAAAAAATGATTCCAAAAACATCCATAGAGTGTATTTATGCCATTTTTTTATCCAAAAATTTTTTCCAGGAATTTAAAAATAATTATTTATTAGTGGTGGAATCTGTAAAACCAACACCAAAAATCAGTTTTTCCTTCATTTTAGGTAAAAACAGATGCCAAAAATAGACTAATAATATCATGAATCACGAAACCCTCATTTATGGACCTTCCAAAACTTTTTCTCACATTTCACAAGTATTCATATGGATACCTATTGATCGTAAAAGACATTTTTTCTTTAGATTATTCTTTTTTTATCATCATTTCATGATCCCTGGACTCGAATCCTTATCTTTTATCATTGTTTCACAATGTAGATAAGTATTTCATCTTCAAACACATTTTTTCTGCTGACCATCAACCACAATATGATTTTATATATTTGTATATATTTATTATTAGTTTCTGTAAACAAATTTTTAGATATTTTAGTGTTTATTCTTCCATAAATTCAAGGGAGAAAATTTATATTATGGATTAATTTTACTTTTTTAAAAACTAATTATGTAAGTTATTTTTTTTATTCAAGTTAAATTAATTAGCATTTAGTTATAATTTTGAGTCATTTATTACATTAATTGTATGTAGCATATTGTTAATTATAAATGTGGTTTTTTTTTGGTTTTTTAATTTGATAATATTTTTATTGGTTGATAATTTAAAATGGATTTGATTATTTTAGGCAATGAAAAATGATATATAGTTTAATAATTCAACAATAAAATTCCAATCGACTTTCTGAACCAATGATCACTACATTCTTTACTTATTACTCCCTCTAGAAAAGATACTTTAGATAATAGTGGAGGTCTATGGAGTTACAATAGCGAGACTGTAACCCCTATATTAGAACATTAATTACTAAAATATGTAACCATTTAACATAAAATTTACAACCAATAGGGTATTAATATAGTATGAGGTGTGTAAACATTCATATATTGGCAGAATGAAGATTTTCTATTGGAAATATCACATATATTTGGAAATAAAAGAAAAAATTTAAAATTTAAAATTAGATTAGTATAAAAAATTATGGTTTTTATTGGTAATTTCTACTAGGATTATTACATGTGATGTAAATTGGATCAACATGACATACATCACATAAAATAAGTACCTTTAGAAGAATAATTTTTTTATTCCTAAAAATCAATGATTATCCTATCAGATAACCATTCATTTTCATTGTATGTGTTTATTTATAAAATATATCAATTTATATATAATTTTGAAATTCTTATATTTTTATTATATTCACTAATTATTTATCGATCTCGTGCATTTAATGGATCGTAATTGGATAAATTTATGAATATGCAGTAGTAAATATGTAAAAGGATTTTATGATTTTTAGGAATTTACTAAAAGTAGTTTTGAAAACTAAGATTTGTTTTAATGTCCATATGTGAAGTGTTTTTATATAAAAAAATTAAAATCTATAGAAATCTAGGATCATGTAATTTTCTAGGGATTTAGACTTAATTAAACATGTAATATCTAGAATCTTGAAACAATTGAAAATTCAACATCTAATGTATACGATAATATGCATAAATATGTAGATGATCGTATTGAATAATGAATTAATGATTTCTATATTGAAACCATTGTAAAATCAACAACTATGGAATGATTATATCGGTATTCTAAGAAACCACTATTACTTGGTTATATTAAATATATAGTTTTATTAGTATTTTGAACATTAGTTAACTAGAATGCAGGAAATTTGTGGAGTGATTAAAGTTATTATAACATAATTGATATTTCAGAAGAAATACATCCAAAATACAATGGTCTTTAAAATATTAATTGTTATGTAATGATAGTATTATCACCATTGGTATTGGGGTATCAAAAGATACATGATATACCCAATGATTTTGAGTTTTATAGGAAATAATAAGAATCTTTATAAAATTTCTTACATGTGGGACATCATGTTATAAGATGGATTAAAATTTCAACTCATACTCATTCTCAAGTACGAGAACATAACCTCCTGAAAAATCATATTTTGAATTATATAATAATTCCATCAAATAATTCCTTTACAAACTTCTGGTAATTCTACTATGATTTATTTTTGGGCAAAAAAATCAATGATTGTACAAAATAAATTTGGTACTATCCAATAATTACTCATTTTAAGTGTCTTTTTTAAAATTCAATTGATCCAAAATGAATATGATGGAATAAAATCAGTGAAGCTCCAATGGAATGTTATGTCACCCTGTTGATTTAGCACACTGGAAGATATTTTATAATAAATTAAATAATTTTGGATGTAATGTTATAAATATCATAATGTTGTTGTGTACAAATTGAATGAATCCAAATATGAGCCTAAGTAGACAACAATTTTTGTGTCCAATTTTGTTGGTGGTTCACAACATTTCCTCACATATATGAATGATGAAAACAAATTATACTGATCTTGATGATATTTGGACCAAAATAGATAGGAAAAGATATGGATGTGAATATTTTACCAACTATTGATGATTTGAAAATTCTATGGGATACAAGTGTAAATGTTTTTGATGCATAATAGAAATAGTATTTTCTTTTAAGAGATTTAATAATGTTCGCTATAAAATAAATTTAGGCATATAGAAACTTATCTGGATACAGTGTGAAGGAATATAAATCATGTCCACTTCTTGAAGAATATACTTCATATTTTCAATTTTAGAAAGGAAGATTGATTGTGTACATAGGAAATAAATTATTTTTTAAATTGATCATCCATAGCGTAGATTGAAAAATTAATTTATTGGTTTATAGGAATGAAATCTTCCACCAAGAACATAGTTTATTGAAGAATATTATTACAGGGTGAAATTATTGATTCAACATTTCGAAAGAAAAATTGATCTTATCTTTAGAAAAATATATGGAATAATGTGTTTATCATTTTCTAAATACCATAATGTATATTATTAGAGACATAACATAAAATTTAAGTTATGAATATTGAGAAAAATATATGTGACAGGTTGATTGGAACATTGTTAGGCATAAAATGAAATTAAAAAGGTGAATTGCATGATATATTGGACTTGATTTCATTAGGAATACGTTTAGAGTTAGCTCCCACTATTAAATGAAACTAAACATATTTACATCATGCTTGTCACACAATAATAAATATTGAGATGGTGAATTTTTGTATGTGTCTTCTTTGAATTAATGTTCCCTGAGGTTATTCTTCATATGTGAGTATTTTTTTCCAATGATAGATTATAAATTAATATTTTAAAAATATCATGATTTTCATGTATTGATGAAATAACTTCTGCCAGTCACAGTATGCGGTATATTACCGAAATTTTTTAGAAATTATATCATCATATTTTGTTATATTTTCAAATAAATTTGTAGAAAATTTTGTGATCCAAATTTGTTGGATGTGTTAGATAATGAAGCATCTCTTATAATTTTTCATCTATAAATGCATTTCCCTCCTACATTTTTTTATATAATGGTTTAAATGGTTATTCATTTTATTTGTGAGATAAAAATATGTGGCCCTATTTATGTATGTTCGTTGTATCTTTTGGATAGGAATATAAAAATATTTCAGGGTTATGTTAAAAATAATTATCAACTAGATGCCTCTATTGATAAAAAAATATGAATAAGAAGAGGTGATTGGGTTTTTTACCGATTATTTTTATTAAGTGGAGTATCCTATTCTCCCAATATCTCAATATATGACAATTGAAAGGAATGTTTGAGGGATTCATGTATTAAATGTAAAGTTCATTCGATGTGATGAGGTGAAGCAGGCACATTTATAAATTTTTAACAACACAAATGAGGTTCAACCACATATATCATCAGACAATGCTGAATTAATGTTATGATATCCAGAAATAAATGTAAAGTGGATAATGATTGAAAATAAAAGGAAATTAGTTTCATTGTTTAAATATATAATAATCATATATATATATATACATTAGAAAATATGAAATGGTTAATATTGGGACCATCTATTAATATGATCACATGGTATGGTTTTGATATTAATTGGTACGAGTTTTAAACAAAAAAGATGGATGGAAAGTGTACAATTCCAAATAGTGGTGTAATAGTCATTGCTGAAGAATTTAATTTTTCATGTGAAAAGGATAAACAAAAAAATTATTAATCAAATCAATATTTTGGAGTTCTTGAAGACAAATGGGAAATTGATTACATTAAATTTTGAGTTATGATGTTTATGTATAATTGGGTCGTAATTAATAGTGTTCTGAATGATGATTAATATGGGTTTAAAATAGTCGATTTGAAAATATAAATTTGTAATGAGGAATTATTTATGTAAGAGACACATGAAAAAAAAAACAATTCTTAGTAATTGATTCCTTTAATGAACAATGGTTTATCATTTTTCAAGTAAAATAATCCATTTTTCTGATAAGGATGATTATCATTTTATTAATTTATATAAGGATTCTTAGAATATTACATGATTTATAGATAATAATGACTATAATAGAGAGATAGTGCATGTAGTATAAAATGATCAGGTTGAAGGGATATGGGAAAACACTAAATTACTCTCCCAGTTAATCATGTAATTATTTACATTATATTTATTTCTTTTCAAATATACTATTAAAAACTATATTTTATTAACAACTATTAGATAGATAATAATATATATTTCATTATTTATATGTTTTTAGTGTTAAATATTGATATACGTTGGTTATGGTTATGGATTGTTTCATTGAAATACCTTATGAAAATTATTATATTTCATTTAATGTTATTCATATTAGAGCTATTTTTCAAAATTAGATATTTAAATTTATAAATATTTCCATCATTTGAGATGTAATTTGTATATATAATAGTATACCTTGTATTTTTTTTTGTTAAGAATCATAAAATCCATTTACAAAAAACACATATATGCCAATTTTTTTATGTAAATGATTTTATTTTTCTATTGTATAATAATTCACTTGTCTAATAATATGCAGTTATGCAAGAATTTCATTAGATTTTTCTATTTCATTAATAGACAGAGATATATAAAAAAATGAACATGTACCGAGGTATTTTTAAATTTCAATATTATTAACTATTGAATAATATAAATATTTAATTCAAGCAAGCTTTTAATTTTAAAATATAATTTTAGGAATAATGTTGAGACCTTAGTGGTGGAGTCCTTTTCTTTTAATATTAAGAAATCAAGTCCATGAGTATTTTAATGGGGAATGACATGTTTTCCAACACTCTCACTTGATCATGAAGATGAGAGATTACATATTAATTTTGATGATAATAATAATGGATCTGGCCAAAAAAAAATTCAGTATATCGACTATATCACTAGACAGAGTTGTTGATGAAAATTCATTTATCTCTTGATTGGAAGGCAGTCAACAAGATTCTGATAAATCATGTTTTTAAGGGTCTAACAGTATAATATCTCAATTAAATTATTTCTTATATTTTTTCAAATATTATATTTTTTAAATTATTAATGTTATTTTATTCAATCACCGATGAAATTTAATTTTGATGAATCAAATGAAATTATGAAAATCTTTTTATCTTTAGTGGTGGTTTGATGGAGAGATTTCAAGATAAAGTTGACAAAAAATTATGTTTTTGGAAGGAGACAGAATAAATACCGACAAAACATGTATTATTTTCTTGACGCATATACATTTTAGAAATGTTTTCCCTTTTGACATGATGAAGCATTTTTTGTATAATGAATATATTATATTGTAAAATATCTTATAGTTGCACCTTATAACTTATTAGTTTACTTTTATAAATATTAGGCTTCTAGGAATTCCCATAAAGACATCCAATTATAGAATATATACTCTCACACTTTATCACATGGAGAGTATTATTTTTTGTGAAAGGAATAATTGATAAAAAGTATGAATCTTTAAGAACTCGGTCTGGTATTGGTTTTCATGGGGTCCAATTTGGTCTTCCATCTGCCCCCCAACATAAAAAATTCAAAAGGGTGAGAATATAAAAAGATTAAAATTATCGTACAATTAATTCTAAGGAAGTAGATTGAATAATTGTATGTAATATTTATTAATTTTTCTATTTAACAAACCAAAAACACTAATATACCATTTTTTTATTTTAGGATGAACATTTGGAGAAATTTGTACCGGTTACTTTTATACATGGGGTAGCATGGAAATCCTAGCCACTGCATTAGGAATTCCAAAACACCATATTCGCATAAGAGGATATGTGGTGGGAGTTAGTCTTCCAAATGTTTTTTGTCATAAATATATGAAATCAATAGACCAAGAAACATAATCATTAAAATATGAGCTGAATGATATGAAACATTCCAAGGGTGATAAAAAATCATTAAACTGTACATTATTTGTTAGAATAATTGATGACATGATCATAGTCTATGCATCCTTCCCATTCTATTTAGAAATTGGTTCCAGCTGTGCAGCCTATACATCACTCCAAACTAGACCAACCTGCCCAGCATGCCTACTCAGATCCCCCACCTCCTATCTCGGACCCAACCAAATATTTTGAGTTCTATTATGTATATCCTTATAAATCCACTAAAAAATTTAGAGTCCTGTATACTTTAGTGGATTTAATACATTACAAGCCTAAGCAGATATGCCAAGTTAAAGTATTAGAATAATATATTATTAATCCTATAGATATAATATTTATTCTTAATAAGGATATTACAATATTTAAGGATATTATGGGCCATTTTTTATTTTGTACATCTCAACTTTTTCGTTGTCATTATACATGGTATGAATTTTTTAAAATATTATTTACATCTAATGGAAAATTACTTATTACGTTTTCTTACATTTTAATTTATATTAGAGTATCTAAAATCAAAGTAAATTGAATAGTGGAATCAAATTGTTTTGGAAAAATGTAGATTCATCTGATATTTTTTATAGGAAAAAATATTATCTCAGATTTTTTCTTATATTTGTAATTTCAATGAGTTTTGAATGATGTCTGAAAAATGTGGAATAAAATATCCATTTAGAATACTCAGAAACAAAATCATGGATCTAATTGATTTTGAAGTTTTTAGTGTTCCTATGTTATACTTTTTTTCATTTCTGTAAATTTATGTGTCAGTTTTTTCATTAATTATATAACCTTTAAATTGAATAAATATAATATTTTTTTAATTAGGTATATACCGATGATTTTTATTCAGAATCACACCACATGGATTTATAGTTTTATAGATCAAGAATTAGAATTCATGCATGTGCAATATGTAAAGACTGATGTAATAGTTACAGACACACACACAGAGAGAGAGAGAGATATATGTGTGTGTGTGTGTATCTATTTTTGTGTGTGTGTTTGTGTGTGTGTGAGAGAGAGACTATAAAATATAGAGATTTGGTGTGGGGTTATTCCATATATTGATGGGTAATAACACACACATAATTATTAACTAATGTTCAATATAATGTCTTTAATTGTGAAATTTTTTATTATAGGGCTCATTGGATGTTGGGAATATTACTCTCAAGTGATTTCATCATATATTAGTTCTTATTTTTATTATGTGATATTCGTAAAATGATTACCAACTTTTTATACACGAATGTTTTCTTAAATTTTTATAATGTATTTAATTTTAATTCATATTGTATATTCATGTATTATAATTTGAATATATGAAAATGGGGGACATGGAAAATTATTAACCAAGGTCACCTTTCGATAAAACATAGATGGAATATGATACCTAAAATTAATAGTAATTTTTTTATATTATATAATAATCTGATCTGTAATATATATAAATATATATATTGGTTTTCATTATCATGGTACTACATTATAACCATATAGTCACCATCAATTTGGAAATGTTTATTATTGTAATTATTTTATATGATTCGAGTATCGTATAGTCACAAATGGGGTAACTATAGAATTTGGTATGGTTCGCTATATTAGTTAATTTATATTTTGTATTATATTTTTCTATTTTGTAATCATATATAATTAAATTTTATTTTAGATATTCAATTATGTCGATCCTAATTCTAAATATGAACATACACATCTTCGATCAACTTTTTGAACTATTTGTCATGTATGTTTATGATTTAGGTATATATATAAAAAATTTTATGCTTTATATTGCATTTTCCTTGTAAAAAGTGTTCAAAAACTAATTATTTTGTTATAATTTGTGTTTGAACATAATGATATCAAAATAATTGTTCCACAAAAAATAAAAATGATCATGTTTTAAATTATTAGTTATGTTTTTTTAATTCTACTATATAAAAATGTGTACATAATTATTTTTTAATTATATTGTTTAGAGTATGTTTATATTTTTAGATTTTTGAATATATTATACATGTTGTTTGATGTTTGTGTATATATTTATATATTAAAGGGGTTCTAATTTTTTTGGGTGTCATATTGACTCTTTTTTAAATATTTTTTTTCACTTTCGGTCTTATTTTTTATTTAAACTCATAATGTAAATATAATAGAATTTTCAATGGTTTGGGTGTTAGTTTTAAAGTAAATGGATACAAAAAAATTTGAAAACAAAAATTTGATATTGTTTTATTTATTTAAATAGATTTGAAAATTCAAAATCATTGGACATACGATGTCAGTTTATAGTAAAAAATTACTATAATAACAATGAAAAAATATCCAAAAACTAATTTTTTGTGTTGGTGTTTTGAAAACTAACTTTAGAAACATTATTATTTAAATAACCTTTAGAAATTTTAGTTAAAAATCAACCTTAAAATTGAAAATAAACATACATTAAAATCTAGTTTTTAACTAGTCCCAGAAACCCCAAATATTCTTCTGGAAAGACGATCTGAATTCAAACACCATCATTTTGGATAAATGCACTCATAATAATACATATTTAATTTTAAATTCAAGACTCAAATAATAAATGTCCAAGAAAAATTCAATAACCAAATAAGAATGGGAAAACAGGAGTCCCATCACACATACCTATCAGTTTATAATATCCATATGTACATACATTCATAATGGACCAAGAAAATGTAGTGGTCAGGTATTATTTTTAAAACAATATCCCAATCCATCATAACATGATACCCATGAAGACCCATGAAATGGTTCGATGTAAATTAACATCCACCATGAGACAGAATTTGTTGTCTAGTGAATCGACTGAGTCAACTAGTGGGAATGATTTCAACCCAAATAAAAATAAATAAATAGTGAATATTTCGTAAAAATATGACATGCTGTGTCAATACATTTTAATTCCATCTATACATAATTATTAATAAAAAATGAAAAGGTAAACAGATAGGTCGTAATATAAATAACCAATCCAATGATACCAAATCATTATAAAAAAATTAATTACCTTTTTAAAATAATTTTAGAGGAAAGACACATAAATATACCATTATAAAGAAAACCAAATCCATAACTGGAATTTATGGAAAATGTGTCTAATCAATCAACATCTCAAAAATACATATAGATCCTAATACAAAATTGAAACATCACAATATTAACCATAATAACTCACTACATTTTGACACACCCATCAATAGACTAGTAAAAAACAATGTATAATCAGGACCTGATAAACATTATAAAACATTATATCTACATATAAATTTATACATGTGTCTATAAGATGTGTTTTAAATAGATTATTTTTATTTCTTTAATTATATTAACCCATTCATTTATAAATTTTTTTCACAAAATATTTTTTTTAAATTAATTGAAATGGATTTTTTCAAAAAACTAATAATGAAGAATGAAAAATTTCATGATATTAAAAATAAAAGAATCATCATTTATATTTAACTACTGGGTCATCCAAATAGTGATTTAAAACCTAAGGAATCCCTAAAATAAAGATGCTTTATTTTTTAAAAATAATGAAAAATATTTTACTCATCTAATAACCTTAATCAAAATATCATATATTGTAAAATGATTTCTTTTTAAAAAAAATTCATACATACATATATTTCACCACCATTTTGGATGAAATTCCAAACATGAAAGAATAAAAATATAAATTTGCGAAGGAAAAATAATATTAAATTAAAATAAGAAGAATAAATGATGATCATATGAATGGTTCAACCTTCCCATAAAAGTGAAATATTACGTGATATTTTGTAAAGTGGGAACCCTTGAGATAACATACTGTCTAAATGAATAAGTGTCAGGGGAATATCTCTAGGACCTAACATGAGCTAATCCTAACAATTTTCATCATGGACCAAATACCAACATATGTTGAATTTATAATGTTAATCCATTAGAGTCACTCTACCTAGTCTCATCAATGAAACTCTATAGGACAAGGATAATCATAAAAATTGGTTGCATTAGTTCATAAATAATAATAATAGTAAATCACAAAATGTTATATTTTCTAATTATTATAAATGTTTTTTTTAAAATGATCAATATAACCCGTGATATAGAATTTATTTTTATTGGTTTATTCCCAATTATTGATTTCTATAAAAAACCTGAATAAATTTTGTTTGAAATTAATTTCGGCATCATTATATATAAATTTACCGATCTAATATAAAATATTATAAAATTTTATTTAATTGATTTTTATTTTTGCACAACTTTTTTGTACTCTATGTGTTTCAAATTATTCCATTGAAGACTAGATGAATACAACCTTATTTAACTCATCATTTTTTGTTCCTTTATCCCACTGGTCATTATTTAACACTGGAAATTGATTAAATGATCATTTTAAAAAACTTTATGGTCGTATTTAATAGTTTATTTGATTATACATTTTTTTGTTTATTATTAATGTGGGTTTAGTGTTGTGATCAAAGATGAGATAGAGGTGTAACTGTGAATATATAAGAGAAACATGGGTTCTTGTTATTATAGTTTTTTGAGCTAGATCACGTGCATGTTTCTCTACATATATGTGATGTTAATGAAAATTTCGTACCCCAAAAAAGAAATTTTAGGTTAGTCAGATGATAGGAGTAGAGGAGAGAGTGTAATAGTAAGAGAAACATGAAATATCAATGGTTTCTAAGAAATTATGATCTACATATTGTGTAGTTTTGAAGAACACATGTTGTGTGGAACACACATATGACAACTATCCTTTTTTATTAGAAAACAAATTCACGAACATCTAATTTTCTACATGTTTTGTGACTCTCAGGATATATTAATTTTTTTCTAGAATGTGTTCCCATGAACAATTATAATATTGGTGTGTTCCAATAATTAAATAAAAAAGAGAGTACAATATGGTATCTCATCCAGAGAGAAGGATGCAAAATACCCATAGTGTTTTAATAATAGATATAGTCAGGTATCCTTCCGTGTGGTATGTGGTATAATCCAATATACCATTTTCAACTAGGGTAATTTTGGTATCCTACCATTAACATCATTTGAATTTGATCCCCTTCCTTGAGGGTTATTTATAATATGGTCAGATATGCCTATAGTCTTTGGTTGTGATCCCATTGATTTGAATATTAATATTTTTAGTGAAATCAGTGTTTTATATACATATTGATTGAGTTCTATCATATGAGTGTTATCTTGGATCTAAAAGAAGAATCCCAAGAATGGTAGTGAGGATAAACCTCATGATAAGACAAGTAGTCTTCCATTGAATATATCTGGGTTCATCTCATTAATCCAATTCATTGGATGATTTAGTGTTGGATCCCTCTTCAATGATTTGTGTTTGGAGATTTTGGTGTGTCCTACTATATATGTTTATACACACCATATATTATATCTACATACATGTTTCTTGTCTTTTACAAAAGACAGATCATCTGATGGAATATTCCGTGAACAAATAATAATTAGAGTATAGTTGGGATAGAATGAATGAAGACTGATCCCAAAGATACAATTTGGTAGTCCTTTTCATTATCAGTAGGTTGAACTCTTTTATTATTTTAGTGGGTTTATATTTGTCCCTTTTAATTCTCCATACTTTTTTACACTCTTTAATTTGGGATTAAATGTTATTCATGAATTCATAACATCTGTTATTTTCCTTTGTACAATATAATTGTCTTTGGATATATTCTCATGTGTATTCATATTTTTCCATAATAAATACCATATTTGTGATATTTCCACTCAGTTCTAATCATGAGTACCTGGAAAATTTGATATAGGCTTGTGTTCTCTCTCTCAGCTAACAACCAAACACAGAGGCACAGTGGGTCATTTGATAAAAAACATTAACAATATATTCACTAAATTAATATTTTAATCCCAAGGGTTATCTATGATTTTCAATATATGACCCCAAAAAATATAATTTATGAATTCCTAAATAACAAAAAATTTCCATGAATTTAAATCATATAAAAATCCAAATGGATTAATATTCCTCAATAATAAATTGAAAGTAAAAATCCTATAAACAACATCCAAAATATCATTAATCACCTTAAAATATAATCAAACAATATCTCAAACGAATTTATATACATTTTAATTATGATCACTCGTATATGTATTTGCTAAATTTAGTAGCTTTAAATCTAAATTATGTTCAGCTGATAAGAGTTTTACCACTATAATTTTCTAAACCCCACTCTTAGACTAAAAATAATTACCAAAGCATACATATTCCACATTTATTAGATTTATAAAATATATTTAATTTTAATCATCTCTATTAAATTTTACGAATAAATATTTTAGAAATAATGAAATCCCATATATATAAATACCCACACATTTCCTACAACATAGACCTACTTTAATTAATCAAAACTCGTAAATTAATACATATTCCCCATTCATGGTTAAAATCACATAACTATAACTTTGACTTCATAATTGTTTCTAAAAATCCAAATGTCCAATAAAAATAATTTCAATTCAAGGGTTGAGTATATAATTATCAATAAGGAGTATAAAATAAAAATAATACTGTCTAGGACACTAAAATATTATAAAATGATTAAAAATGTATTTTTTTAAAAATCGAACAATATGATTTTATAAGTTTTAATTATAAACATATAACTTGATTGTTTTCTCAAAACATTTTTCAAGTGAAATGTTATAATATAATATAATGAAATGAAATGATCTTGAATGGTCATTTAAATACATGGAAAATTATGAAATAACAAAATCATTAAAATTTCATAACCATACATTTAAATTCATGTATTTATAGGTTAAAAATGAGAAATCATATTTTCTTGTAAAATAAAATTTTTATTTCAGGATATCATAATATTTCCATTAAATAAAATTTAAATAATCGATAAAATTTTAATGTATATTGGGAAATCATATTCATATCACTCTTATAAATACCACTCATAGTTGAATAACTTATATCTAACTATTTCGAATAACTCACAACAAAATAACGTTTTCTCAATTAATTAAACATTATCTACCTAGAGAGTAAATCATTAGCTAATGAATTGGAGGGATATATTTGACCACCCAATCCGAAAATATATTCTCTAAGATTTATAACATTATTGAAATAAATTGAATCTTTAATTTCTCCAAAACATGAATAAAAATCATAAAAATTAACATGCAACCCATTATAGAGAACTCATAAATTGAACTAAAAAAGAATATTATTTTAAATAAAAGGGTTAAGAATTAATTTTTTTAATGGATAATAAAATAAAAACTTATTGTATTAAAAATTTCCAATAATAATTTGAAAAATTAAGTGTATATAAATAATAAAAGAGTCATTGATGATATAAAACATCAAAACATTAAATGAAATGTTTTAAATAAATCAACTTTAACATGGGTCCCAAAACACCACATACACATTATAATATATTAACTAATAAAATTATATTAATTATTAACATAATTAAAAATATTATTTAGGATAATTTTCTTGTTTTTAATTTTAATATTTTATTTAATATCATGTTTAAATATTGTAAAAAATGGTTTGTTTTTTCCAATCATTTCGAGGTCCTTATGATCATAGTATCAATAAAAATTAGTATATTTTCAATTATCAAATATAATAATAAAATGGTTCTATAATATTAAAAATTTAAATAAATTATATCCACATTATTTTGGATCTAAATATGATCAATAAAAATTAAAATAGTCACCATTAAAGTAATCTTCTTCAATATTGTTGTCCTTGATGGTTAAACATGGGTACAATTATTTCATTTTAATTTCATTATTATAATGGATGTTTTTCCCTTAACTAATCATAATAATGGAATTAATTTTATATTAATTTCATATATAGAAATGAAATAACTTAGTATGAGTATCCATGAAATACCTATAATTATGAAAACAACAACATTTACTTAGTTATCAAAAAATAACCATGTTATGATTTGTTTCGAAAGGTATTAAAATGAGGTACACCAAAATATTTATTTTATTTTTATAAAAAACATATATTTTAAAAAAAATTAGTGTTTTTTTGAAAGAATACTAAGTCTATTGGCACGTGTATTAGAGGAGTTGAATGGAAGAATTACAGTAATAAATAAAACCTATATTTTATATAGAAGAACAACCAATGAAAAAGATTTTGGTTAGAGGTATTAGATTATATTTCCTGATTATTTGATATAATTTATTATAATACCATATTAATTTAATTAAGTCATAAAATAATATATGTTTTAAAAGACTTTTATTCTAATGAACCCAAAATAAAAAAATGAGAATGAATTTTCGACACCCTTAAAATAGTATTTGAACCCCCTCCTATTAAGACCAAATAATTTCAAGAATGATACTTTGGGAAGAAACTAGACATATGAACATGTAAAGTGATGTTTATATATGGTTTTGTAAATAATATTTTGATAAAACCACACTTTTATTATCCTTTGGAATTTTTAAATTCGATATGCTTCAATTAGAACAATTCAGGCACATTTCCAAAAATATTTATTCCATAATGGCCATGAATGTATTTCTAAAATGGAAACATTCTAAAAAATGGAATATATAAAATATTATTGAAAATTTAAAATCCACACTTTACTTAGGATAATGTTTACCAAATTATATTTATTATTATATATCATTTTAATTAATTTTTAAGACCATTGAATTATTTTATATTTAAAATATCTATATAACTATTTAATTAAAATATATTTTTATAATTTATTAACTATCATTTTTATACATAAAAATCATAAAATAATGTTTTTAATTCTAATATCATAAATTTACATATTTTTACGACCATTTACATTATTGTTTCCCCAAATTTTCTACAATGTCGCATCGACCCTATGTAATAATTTTTATACATTATCCTATAATATGATATTAAAAATTAGACCACTATCAAAAATTAAGTTTATTATTCATTAATAATATCTCCTTTTTAATTTTATGTAAGTGCTTTATAAATTGCTTTTTCTCATGAAACCTCTCATTTATTTGGTAAATAATATTGTTTAATTTATTTATTATTCTTTTATTTTTTATTATTATAATTTATTATATTTGATTAAATGTTATGAAAGGATAAGTTTATGTCTGTTTTATTTACCGTTGCACATGTTTTAGATATCAGAAAATAACATTACATGAGTATTGAGTTACTTTTATGCATGTTTAGGTTACCATTACAAATGTAATTGAAAACTTAAACTACCCATATATGCTATTCATAAAATAGAATACCAATATTTAGTGCTTAAGAAATGTAGTTTACCTTTACAGTATACTTATAGAATCATTACATATCATTTTGAAAATGAGATTTACCTTTATGTGTTGTTCCAATTACCATTACATAGACCATATGAAGTAAGTTTTTCAATTTCATATCATTCCATATACCTTTATAATTTTTTTTAGAATGACGAAAAATTTGGAAATTGGAATTTTATATTTATACAACCTATATAAAAAAAATGAGTTACCTTCATGTTTCATTACATGTATCCCTTGTAAAAAAAATATGTTACTCATATGAATTGTCACACATACCATTATAGAATCTATATATTCTATGGTTTACCAATATGAAACACATGAAAAATACCTCTTATCCTTAAAAACACGGAAAAGGAGTAAAATAATTTCAAAAATAGTGGTAGAAGGAATTCATAAATAGTAGCAACAACATTATAGAATTGAAATCGGAGAATATATATATTTCTAATAGTTACTTTCCATCTTGAAGTAATGGAAGAAACTTTTATAACAAAAAAACATAACTAATTCAATCACCACATGTCTAATGGATGCTGACCTCGAATATTACCGAAGAAGAAATTCATTTTAGCTGTAGTGATAGAATGCGTCTGTTACCTCCTGTAAAAAGATATGTCATCTTACAACATTTTAGAAAATATATTAAAAATTATTGAAATATATAATATATATTTCATTAATAAAACATTACTTTATGTATTATTAAATATTAAAGAGCATAAATTCTTAACGAAGACACGCATGTAGTATTTTTTTAAGGATGAAATATTTCATTAATGTTCTGATATTTTAATAAACTTAATGTTTATTTAATTTTATTGGATATAATCCTAATTTTTTTTAATTTTAAATTACATATTTGTGTTAATGGTTAATTTTTAAGTATTTTTATTTCATTTTAAGTAGTAATAAAATATAATACGTATTATTTGATAATGATCCTCATAATTTATGTTCTTGGAAAATGACATCATTCTAGGAATTATTATTTTCAAACCCATGGAATATCATGATTGCTATTTTATACAAACCTTCATACTTAATACGATATTGAAGATAATGGTACATTATTAGACATTAAAATTACATCAAGAAGGAATGCAATTAAATAAACTCGATATAGTTTATTCAATCGAAAAAATCATATAGAATAATAAAACATTGGTAAAATAAATGTGAAGTGTGGAATTTTATTATGACTAATGTTTATTTTGTGAAATAATTATATAATTAATAATTTATTTATATACCACTGAATTGATAAATTTTATTAAACTACATTGATATTCATCTTCATATTCTCAATTTCAATTCTTATTTTTTGGGGATTTTTGTAATTTTACCTTTCTATATTATTTCTTCCAATACATCATGTTTAATATTTTCCTATAAAAATCAATCTTCTTATTATATTCCTCCTTTTCAAATAGAAGGTCTTGGTATGTCTCTGATTCGTATTTTAATAGATTATTTGCCACTATGAAAATTCATGTGGTTGGTGACACATATAAAATATAGGGGGGTTATACTACTAGGTGAGAAAAGTGTATTTCTATAATTTGGTTATACTAACAGGTGAGAAAACGGTACACATGTAACTAGGTTATTACTCCCTTATAAAATTGATCCCCATAGTGAATACCCGTATTGTTATAGAGTAGTGAATATTTAAGTGTATATTATTACATCAATGATATGAAATAATATAAAAATATCACATGTTCATTGTTTTATTTTCATTTTATATAGTATGACCTTTTATAATTATGATAATTATAATTTTTTAAATATTTTAAAAAAATGAACATTCTCACATGTGAGTTCGATCATTCTATTTTACATGGACCAAAAAATTGGTATCAATTTATTTAACCATTTGAGGATTTTTTTTGTTGATTACTATTTCATTATCTTTTTTACTACCCATTATCATTGACTTAACATTATAATGAAACATCATCTACTCTGTTATATAAATTTTTAAATTGGAGTTGTTGAATCCCATCAGTATACCTCATTTTAATAGAATTGATTAATAAAATAGGATTGGAAAGATATAGGTAATTTTTAAAAAATGTTGATCTTGAAATTTTTTTAAAATGTTAAAACACTATAAACCACCCATTTTATATTTTCAATCAACAACAACTGATGCCGAAAAAAAATAAATTCAACAATATATTTTTTTGAATCTATTATATTTTCATTATCTAGAAATTTGTATAGATATATTTCATAATGTAGAAATTCCTATTACATATAGTGGAATTTAAAATTCAATCATTAAGGAACTAATATGTTGTAAAGACCCATACCGAGTATTGATATCTATGCATTTCATGAATTTGAAATTAATAATCAATAATGTATCAGTTGTTTGTTTTATAGACTTATGAACATTTTAATCATTTTAACATACCTCAGGTGACCATGAGGAATATAGTACATATAAAAAGAATAATCCATTCCCTACCTAAAAGTTGGTATAAATAATGTTTTGATTGTATAAACTAAGATTCAACTAAGTATCAATGGATTATTTGATTGGAAAACTTCTTCAATATGACCAAAGGTTGTAGAATGATAATTTGTAGGATCAATAAAAATAAATTTTATATTATTAAAATATAATATAATTTTTTCTTCTACATACACTTATTATGAGTTATAAAAAATTTAGAAAGATGAAATATGCATTTTTACAAAAGGAGTTTTTAAGTATATAAAAGGAATAAACGGTTCAAATAAGAATCCAATAAGTGATTGAAAAGATGATATAAAAGGATGTATGAAATGAAATTTTTGTAAATATAATTTTATATAATTAATATGATTTTCGTAAAGTAAATAGTAAAACATCATATTATATTTCCCCAAATTTAAATAAAAAGGGGTATACATGAAATACAAGGAGTTAAATCATTCATATCAAGTTGGATGAAGTTATATATAGGTGTCAGAATTGATTAGTGATGATTCTGTGAGTGGAATGGAATATTCCAAAATATGATTTATGTCTTCAACAATTAACAAGATACAAACTATTTATAATTCTTCTCTAGGAGAGGATTATGTCATTGAAACTCCAAATTAACAAACAAATAAAAAAATTTTTATACCTGAAGGATATTTTATTGAATGGATGGACAATATAGAAAAATAAATATAGAAAAAAAGAAATTTAAAAAATAAATGAATAAATATATATTTATTCATTATGAAATATATGAGA
The DNA here is from genome assembly GCA_963277665.1 of Viscum album. Lineage (NCBI taxonomy): Eukaryota > Viridiplantae > Streptophyta > Magnoliopsida > Santalales > Viscaceae > Viscum > Viscum album. The sequence continues at coordinate 1,457,085,164 of OY728146.1, forward strand.
AAAGGAGTTTTAGATTATTATACGATGAAACTAAAATATGAGTATGAAAGATTAAAATATTTCATTTAGATGGTAGATGAGGATGATGGAACGAGATATGTGTCTTCCTGTAATAATTTATCTAAAATTATAAATTAATTTATCAATTATCAATAATAAAATAACAAATTTATAGATATAGGACATGATAAAATGGTAAAATATTTGATGAACATGATGTTATCAAAAAGGGAATTTAAATATTGAATTGGAAATTACAACATTATAATAAAAATAATGAATGTATTTTCATAGATAAATAAAATTTTATTCGATAGTGGATGTGAATAGACCTAATCAATATAAAAGTGAATTTTTTTATATTTATATTCCTAATCTATATTGGACCAATTTTTCTAGATTAATTAAAGGGAATGACTTAAGTGTAACATGATTTAGATGTAATTTGAATGGAAAATATGAAAATAAATTTTCCTTATGATTTATTCAATCAATATCCCATACCATGAATTTTATTTTTAATAAAACATATTCTAGATTACCCTATAATAAATATTATAAACTTTTATGTGGGACTGGAAAGATTATCATTAATATATTTGGACCCAAAATTGATTGGGTATTAAAACAACATTATGATTATTCCATTTCATTGAAAATATTCTGAATGTGTTATGAAGTGAAATGGTATATGGGCAATGGGTTTTCTATGGACATGAATGAAAGTATTTACAATTTTTCATTTTTGTGGTAGAGGCACATAAAAATCAATAATATCTCTAAATTCATGTTCAGAGGTTTTTAATATGAAACTATATCCAAACACCTTAATGATTCAAAATTACATTATATAATGTTATTAAAATAGACAATAATTTGTATATCACAACTATGTGATTATGGAATGATTGTAACTTTCTATGAAAATAAATATGTAATTTTTTAATATACTATTTTATTTTATTATAACAAACATGAATTTATATACTCTATAGATTTTTCATAAATAAACTAGAATATTGTAATGTTTTGAAATTCTATGGAAATTGACTATATTGATTTCCGTATAAGGATGATAGATGGTCACCTTGGATAGTTTTATAATGTGGGAAACCATTGATAGGTTTTGGAAAATAAAAAATCATATAAAGTATGTATTTTTTGTGTCCATTAACTAATGGTTAACCAACACAATGATAGATTTAAATTTATAAAAGTATAATATATAAATATATTTATATAGACATCATGTTGATATATTTATTACGTAGATAATTTATATCATAATTATTATGATGTTTATGTTTTTATTTGTATATTACATTATTATAATCACTAACACTCATTTCTTATCTCATTAAATTGAAATCATAAAAAAATGCATTCTTTAAATATAATAAAAATCAAAAATTTTATATAATAAGGCCATTTATAATTGATAAAAAATGATAATTTTTTAACATAAACTTTGAGAAATTATGTTTATATTTTTTATACTTATTATAATTTTTATACACCTAGAACACAAAAAAATAATTAATGGAGTTTTAAAGAGGAAAATAGAAGAATTCATGAAATTGAAATAATAAGAATAAATGTATTCAATTTAGAAGAATATATTTATGTTTAATTGGATAATACATATTTCAATATCTAAAATATAGATTTAATTATACACATGTTAAATAAAACAATTTTTAAATTATTAAATAAAAGAACACTATGATAGGAAACTGAAAAAAAAACTGTAGTATATTTTATATTTTGAACATTGATGATAATTTGAAAATGTTTGACGATAAAAGAGCTCTGGGTATTTCTATAGTATATTCATAAAATAGAAAAGATTATATATTATATAAAAATATAAACATTGAATTGAGGAATATTTTCATGAAAAGTTCATTTAAAATATTTAAAAATAGAATGAAAATTTGGATAATCATGATGATAAATTTAAAGAGTTCAATATTAGTGAAGATAAATCATAATATTATAATGTACAAGTTGCTGGGGATAAAATCACTTCTCAATATAATCCAATAAAATGAAAAACTAATAAATAAAATTACTTAAAAATTTAATAACACATGTTTTATCTAGAATATGAACTACAAAATCTGTTTTTAATTTTGTTAATAAATCTTAATGAATTAATAATTTTTTCCTATTATTTTTAAAGAAGAATTAAATTATTCAAAATGGATAAATTATATTAATCATGAAAATAATAAATTTCAAAAAATTAATGATTTTTTATAAACCAAAATATAACTAATTGTTTTTTGAAATTATAAAAAATTCAAGCATATTATGATAATAAATCATCTATTACCGAATATAAAATTTTGATAAAATATTCCAGGACCAGACATATTAATGTTAAATTTCATTTATTAATATATAATTTTAATAAGTGGGATGTAATTCTCAAATTTGTTCTGGTAGAAAATCAACTTGAATATGTGTTTATCAAACCATTATATGATGAATGATTTTAGAAATTTATCTTTTTACATGGGTTGATGGATCAATTGTTTATGTGATCAAAAAAATTATTTCTTTTATTGTTCAAATATCAATGTGAGAAAATTATGAATTTAGGGAGAGGTAGGCCTTATTTTGAAATATTTTTTAAATTTATTTTAATAGATTAGTAATTTGAATTTCCCATTTCAATTTATATTTTTTTCTTATTAATATTTATTCTTCTTTATAAATTTAAAAGAAGGGGAGAATATTTTGAATTTAAATACATTTAAAAAAAATGTTTTTATTTTAAAAAATGGCGAATAATGTGAGTGTTTGAATGTGGTATATAATTTTTATTTTACTAAATTCAAAATCTCTAATTTATTTGGAATATAAGTTTGTTATATTTAAATTTTTTTCATCAATATTATATATTCTTAATATTATATATTCTTAAATTTGGTCAAATCTTTTGAATGGTTAATTATATATATCATTTTTTTAAACATATGTCATCTTTAGATCTCATGGGACACCCTTACGTATGAATCATGTTATCCTTATCCATGTATAAATTACCCTTTTTCTTGTATTGGACAACCTAAAATAACCTTACACAATGATTATGAAATATAGTATACTGTTACACATCACTTTTGAAATCTAGTTTTCCTTTACACTATACATGTGGTACCCTTTAGAGAATTTTTAAAATGTTATTTTTATTTATGTAAGTATTCAATTAACATTATGCAATGTATATGAACAATGTATTACCATTACATAGTGTTTCAAAAATCTTATTATATTTTCATATGATACCATTAAAAAACATGTTGAATTTTAATGTCACCATTAAGAAATTGTTAAAAAACATGCCTCACCCATCTGTAGTGCTACATGCTACCCATAAAGATGAAATATATGACCCATACACTTTTTAACCCTTAATAATAATAACTATTTCCATTATAAACTCTTATTGGATTTGATATTCCCTTAAAAACAAAATTAAAGCAACCCTTAACCCTCATAAATAAGGAAACATAGAAACAACATCTCACAACATGTGGTAACCAAACACCATATTGAGAATTAAAAACCTTATTGAATAAGAATATTAAAATACAGATTTTTATAATAGTATAAACTCTTATTGAACTAACTATATCATAATTTATAGCTCTAAAACTACATAACTACTTGTGGGATTACATTAATAACTAAAACTTCAATTTTATTCCAACGGTAACACCACTCTGTTTTCCTCGAAACCATATAAATAACAAGATACACTAAGTTAAAAGATATATAAAAAACCATAATTGATTATTATTTTAAATAAATTAAATTTATAAACTAATTTTATTTATAATATATAATTTGATATTTTATTAAATATATTTTAGTGTAATTTTTTTTATAAAAACACACATGGGTTATTCTTGTAATGATTAATTATTTTGTATAGTGTTTTTATATATTAATAAAAAATATTTGTATTCAACATTTTTTTAAATATGACTAAATATTTTAGTGATTTTAAAACATAAATTTTCCATAATTATCATATTATATTTGTTTTGGACAATTCATGTAGGAAAAAATTGTATTTTAATCCTCTTAAAATGTGATCGATAATTCAAGTTATAGGTAAAAAATATGATTCTAAGTGTTTTTATTCTATAAACCAAAGAAATATATAATTTTTTATTTATAAAATCATTCATACTCAAGAATATTTTAGAGTTATTTTTTTTAATCAATTTGAAGTGTTAATATCTGTTATTAAAATATTTTCAGTGGTTTAATGATGAATGAATTCATAATTTTATGATATACTACATTAGTGATCGAATTTCTTAATATTCATTGACATTAAACATCGTAGTCTCAACTCATGTTTCTATGTTGTTTATTGTTTTCACAACTATAACTCTTTCACATCTATTTATTCATTTAGAGTCATATTATTATTTTCCCTTCCAATATTTTATCTTCCTTTTTATATCTTCTATTTAAAATGATGGTCGTTCTTTTTTTGCCAAACAATATTTAGGTAGATTGTGACTCCTTTGAAAATACTTGTCGGTTTTGAATTCTTTAAATGTTACGATGGATATACACTAGTTGTGTTAAAGGTATATCTATAAGTCGGCTATACTGGAAAGTGAGAAATGGCTATGTATGGAACTATTAAATCACTCCCTATAAAAGTTATACTCATTGTGATTACGATCCTTCTTTCTAAGTAAAGAAGACTTCTGAGTAGAGTAGGGTGTTAGTAATCTGAACTACTATAAATACAATGGGTATAATTTTTTGACAAAAAACAAAATCCAATAATCAAGATCAACTTTCACTTTTGTTAATTTTTCATATATAAAAGTTCTCTAATCAAAAAGTATTGATCAACTTAGTTATCTTGGTGAACTAGGTAAATAAATGATACATATTTTACATTTGGAATAAAATATAGTCATAAAAAAGTAAGAAGTACACATATAGGAATCCCATTCAAATATTTATTCTTTATGAAATCTGAAAGGAATAAAAGTTTTATAAAAAATGATCAATAAGGTTTACATATTTATAAGATACCCTGGGTAAATAAATCTTAATTAATATAAAAATGTGATTAACTAAAAACAAATACCATTTAATTAACGACCAAGAATCAAATTAATCTATTCAAAATTTAAATGAATAAATTTCAGGTAAAGACCGTATCTTGGAAGATAAAGACATTACATTACATTTTTGGAATACTTGATACATGATACAAAGAGACTCCCAATGATCATTCATGATTAGTGTTTTTGGAAACTGATAAACATAAACAACATGTTCATAAAACTACTACATCATCTCCCACCTTTTTTTTCATAACGCTAACCCCTTTTAGACATGTATTCCATAATACCCTTATTCATATCCTATGGAAAAGAAAACAAAGAAATGGTTATCTTAAATATCAATTATGGGTAAAAACATAAGACATAAATCAAAACCTAAAAATTACAATGTAAAAACATAAACACAAAATTCATAAAATAAATATTGGCAGTACCTAAGGAATATAATCATAAAGGAACATGAACCATGATAAAATTTCATTGGTATAAAACATGGAAATGTTGAAAAGTTATAAAAATTTTATACATTTTCAATATTATCAAAGGATAATGGAAAATACCACCATAATATACCATGTCAATTACTGAACCTAGTTCACTCCTCTTTTCGGACCTATACACTAATCCAGATTTACTTTCCAATATAGCCCTATATTACAGAACCAGATTTTTATAACATTCCTATCAATTATATATCATTAGATACATATCCTTAAACAATGCATTGAGGATGATATATGTTCCACCCATCAATTAATTACAACCGTACATTTGTGTGCAATGAAAACATAAAACAGTCATTATAGCATAACCTAGAGAATAAAATGGGTTTCTTCAACATTATTCCTTCATAACATAATATTTGTAAAAAAAAATATTTCATATGTATATGATAATATCATAAACATAATAAACTATAAGAATAATAAAGATAGTATAAATGAAAAATATCCTAATTAAATAATGTCAACATATATATGAATTAATTTTTGCAGAACTCTTGAAATTAATTCTAGAGGAAATTATCATTCCATCTTAAAAAACGTTTTCTTTACTTAAAATTATGTGAAATTTTGAATGAAAATAATTTTTTTGTAAATAAAATAGAAATATTGTAATGTTTGATTCATGAAAATAATGAATTATTAAGTCATAAAAATATATTTATTCCGTATAATTTTAATAACATTCTTCTCCTACTTTTGTCATAAAAATCAAGAAGTAACTCGTACTGAAATAAAAATAGATCCCATTCAAACATTTTAATAAAAAATAAACCATGCATAAAATTTAAAGTAAAAAATTATATAAGGATAGAAGAATATTTTGGGAAACTTATTTAGAAAACATGTATGTGGTTGATAAATATACCCCAGAAAATACTTCTGAATAAAAAATCTCAGATAACAATGATGTAACTAAATGATCTCTTACTTTTTGTCTCCTATAATTTTTACATATCCAAACCTCATGTATAATGATTCAAATATTTTCATTGACTTATTTATGAGTTATTTTCATTTTTAGAATATCATATATGGTCATATTATCATCCATTTGGTAATAATATTTCATTGTTACTCGTTATTCGGGTATTAAGTACTTCATTTTCTTATGCATATTTTATAGAATAAGTTATGGTTCCTCTTCTCTAGTCATTTTTATATCACATAAAAATTATATTAAAGTAAAATATATCAAATTTATCTATTATTTACATTTATATAAACATGTTATAATGGGTATAATATATAATGAATCCAATCGGATTGTGAAGACGGTAGACCGTACGTATTCATGAGAGATGTTATAATTCCATTAATTATTGAATGGTATCAAAGTAGATTGTATATAGATTTTTCTAGAATAAATAAAATCTTATAATAATAATATATTGTTATTATTTACATCATTATAGAAATCCAAATCTTTTGGTGGTGAAAAAAATATTACACCATAGTGTGGAGACAATAAGTCATACATATGCACATGCAATAATTTTGTTTTTTGTAGAAAGGATATATGGTGGAATATGGTTGTTACATAATCTTATTTAAATACAATTATAAAATTGATAGAAGATTTATTAATTTATAATGGAAGAAAACTCATTAACAATAAGTATAATAAGACATAATTTTTAAAGAATTGGGAGATAAAATTACTTATTCTTTGACGAGCTCCCTCTTGATATCATAATAATGGCACTAGAGTTGGTTTTTTTGATAAGACCAGAAACTATATAATTTGAAAAAAGAAGTTTATATGAGAAATTTTTAGGGGATAAACTATATTGAAAGCTCAAATTGATGTGAAAAATTGTGGGAGGAGGTTCCCTTTTATAATTTAGGTTGGGGGAACCTTTTAAATTTCTACAAATATGAATTTATAATAAAATAAAAATAGATAATAAACCTATCAAAATTCATATTTTAAAACATTAGATGATTTTAGGTCATAATCTAATTGACCAATAATTTTAGTTATTTTTTGATTTGTCAATATAATCCTTATCATTTTAATTAACCCTTAGTAATTCAATTTTAATTTTAACTTATGTAACAAATGTTTCAATATTAGAATAGTGTAATTGTTTCTTATTTGGTATAAATTAGAAAAAAATGAAAAATTTATATCATTTTGAATCATATAATATTTATTTTATATTTTGATAAATTTATTGTGATTTTTAAATAAATAAATAAAAAATTATATTTATAACATATCAATATTGTCAATTTTGAAACTATTCATTTCGTGGATTTTTAAATTTATAAGATTAGATGTTATCCTTGAAAAAAATATTGAATTATATCTCTAAGGGGTAAAGTTTATATAGAAATGTAATTGAATATATTAATTATCAATAATGATAATTATTTTAATAATTTTAATCAAATTAATTTGATATTTCCATAAATATAATAATTACAATATTAGATATGTGTAATTATTTAACAGAAATATATTTTGAATAAAAAGTTAAAATAAAATAATATGATGAATATAAATATTTCAGGTAGAATATATATTCTATACAATCCTAAATGAAAATGTTTTATTTATTAAAACATGAATCTGACATCTTTAACATCACATTAAATTAAATATTTTATGTGTCATAATCAATTCTACAAGGCTACAAGTGGTCCATAACTCGTCCCTTGGATGATTATTGTCAATATATACTCGATAAATAGGATTTGGTACAGTTTTTGTGTCAATTAATAGTATTATATTTTTAGTAAAAAAATTTAGTTTTTTTATTTGTCATCAATTAAATAATTTATGTATCATTAATATTTAAACCATTAATTTACTTATTTATTCCCCAAATATTACATAGAAATTACCATGATAAATTAAAAAAATTTATATTTCAAAGGAGTATTTATATTTGAATTTATATTTTGTATAAACTTATGTGAACAATGAAATATTATTTAAACCATCAATGTGACATCATTAAATTTTCATTAAATAAAATATTATTAATAACATAATATATCCCAAATATCACTAAAACGTCAAAAAATAAATTTACATCTAGGAGAAACTTTTATTAGGTTTAAAAATACAATTTATATTCATTGATACCACCCATTAGTCCATATTTACACACATAATAGATATTATAGACAAAGAAAATGACACTTTGTGTATTTCATTGATTTAAATATTATTTAAGTCATTTTAATTGAAATGTTTCCATAAAATGACATAATTTTGATCCTTATGTGTTAAGGGTCCAATTACATCAATCAAATAATTTTTTTGGTCATTATATAGTCATTACAATTTTATTTTTAACCTAAATTACATAATTTACCATTTTCTGTGGTAACAAAAATTACCATGGTTATTATTCATATTAATAAAAAGTAAATGGAAATTAATTATGAAATTTGTACCTTTTAAATCCAAATTTGATATTAATTTTTCAAAATTCAAAACATAGAAGTTGTATACTTAAAAATAAAATAGATAAAATGTCACAAATAAGTTTTTTTTAGGAAAATGCCTATTTTTAAATGAAAAATGTTATTATAAGAAATTATTGCAAAAAAAATTATTTTAGAAAACCATTATTGGATACAAATGAACTAATTAAAGTTGAAAACAAATCCAAAACATAATTTTACGTTGTAATTAATGAAATTAAAATCATTATATTAACAATTCATCAAAAAATGAAACGTATCATAAAAATACCAAAAAATCATCCAAAGTAATTTTTTAATTCATTAATATAATGAGAAGTTTATTTTTTCAAATTGAGTAAAAAATTTCTTAAAAAATATTTAAAATGGGTTTGAAATCAAAATTTTCCAAACATAATTTTTTTAAAAAGTTCTTCGCTTATTAGATAAATTGTATTTGTTCTTATATCATGTCTATAAAAAATAAAATATGAATATTAAAAATTATATTGAATATATTAAATGTAATTTATATTAATTAATTCAATCATGAGTGATTTAATAATTTTATTTAATAACTAATTTTTATTTAAATATTTTTTCGAAGAATGTTAAAACTAGTTATAATTGAAATTATAATGATTAGGTTATAATATATAATTGTTCACTTATACTCAGTCTTGTGTGAAATGAATTATATAAAAATAACATGAAATTTTGTAAAATAATATCCAAGCATAGTGTTTTGTATACTGTAATCTACGACAATGTTGCATATTTCACAATCTTGTCTTGGTGTAAGCGTATAGCCCAAGACATCAATGAAATTAAAAAAACTGTATCTCATAAAATATTTGTGTTTTAAATTCCTCCCCCTTGATATTATTCTTCCCTCTAAATTATTTGGTTTTATAAAAGTATTATTACATGATATTTTCTTTCAAATAAACCAACATCATAAAAAGTAATACTATATTTTAAAAAAACAATGTTGGAAATAAGACGGTTACCCAAAGTAACACCTCACAAGGTTTCCACATTTAAGAGAAATAGTGGGATGTCAAAATGTGGTTATGGAAGAAAAATATAACCCTCATATTATGATAGGTAGTGAAAGAGAAGAAGTATTGGCGAAAGATAAGAATCCAAAATCCAAAAATCTATATTCATTTAAAGGGCCATTTCATTCATATAATTAAAAGGCACTACGATAACATTTTTGGTTATCAAGATCCTTTTTATAATATTGATGAACATGAGAAGAAAAAAATAATATAATTCAGTACCATCTCCCAGTTTGTCACGCCTTGAACAATTTCAACTTTATCTCTTATTCAGTGAAATGAAGTTGAATTTTCTATTACTGATTTGTTAGAAGATCATGCCATTCATTAATATAATTATAGATCATTCCATCAGTATTTGTCACAGAAAAGGTAATCACAAGTAATGAAATATATATAATCCCACCTATAATTTTATAATAATATATTATTATAAACTCCATCCATTTTTTAACTTAACCATTCTATAAATTTTGAACCTTCCAATCCTTATGAAAGGTGAAAATCCAAAACCACAGAAAACGTTTAACTAACTTAGCTTAAAATCATCCCCCATATATCATTTGGTATCACTTGTTTGTCACATTACAAACATGTGAACACCTTCATCTTGTATTCTCTTGATAAAAACCTGAATTACCATATATCCATATTTAAAACATACATGTTTCCTTTTACTTAATTCCAAAAATCTATAAACTTCATCAATGATAGCATAAAACACTTTTCAAAAAATCATTCAGTAGATATAAGGATGTCATTAACATCCAATTTAATTAATCAGAACCAAGAACTCATTATCAGGATCATATTAAGGGTTATCCTTATATTAATCATGTATTTTTTTACCTTATTGCCCTAATCAATTTTCATCATTGCAGGTACCATTCAATAAATACTTTCAAATACATAAAGAAAATCATACTATTACAATCCATAGATTTTTCATTATTACACAATACTGTAAAATTACTTATAAAACATTATTATTTACAAACATTAAATCATTCCACATTATTCTTAAACTGTTTACCAAGATTCATCATTTTTTCCGTAACACTACTTTCATCACATATGTTTTCGGTAGACTCTTCATCATCTAAAACATATATACTACCCACACAACCATACTGATTCTCTTAAGGATATTTTCCCAAGTGGTACCAATTTTCATAATTCCTATACATTACATATTTAAAAATATAAACTATTATTGATGTATTAGAAATAACATTATCTTTGTCCTTTGGGCTAACTGAACCTTTCATTTGTAATTATTGGCTTTTTTTCCTTCTTTTCCACACACATAACATCTTCGAGTTCCTTTAAAATATTCCCCATGATTCCTCTTCCCATATGATTTTCATGGGGGAAATTGAACATTATTACCTATATTTTCACCATAAAACATCATATTTATCTATTTATATGTGTTTTAAAACTCACCAATGTTGAGATTATTTATCATATTAAGTATTTAAAAAACTATTTTATTCAAAAAAATTGGCTGTGTTCTTAAATTATGTCTATAAATCATATAAAATGAATTTCATAAATTATATTGAACATATTACATGTAATTTTCATTAATTTAATCAGTCAATAGTGATTTTATTATTTTTTAGAATCAATTATTTTCATATAAATAGTTTTTTAAAAGAATGTTAATATTATTCATACCCTTTATTATAATGACTATGTTATAATATTTAGTTGTTCACATATACTACGAATTGTTTATAATAAATTATATCAAAAATTGAAATTATGAGAAACACAATTTATTCATATTGTTGTGTATACTACATGAGAATCCATGCTGTGTATAGAAGAAAATTATCTTGGTGTAGAATTCAAAAAAAACACCAATGAAATTTAAAAAAAACTATCTCATAATAATCCTTGGGTGTTAAATATCATGTATAATAATAACTGAATACTCAGTAATGATAATTAATATTATTGGATTTCAAGATCTCAAGTTTCATGATATCAATATTGTTAAGGCCTTGTGGAAAAATACTTTAAAACTATGGATAAAGACACATTTAATTTGGAAAAAGTATTTGTCTCATGAGACCCATCAATGCATCAAATGGAAATTTAATTCTGGTATACACCTATAACTATATTTCTAATAGTCTTCATAAATATCAAATTATTTTTGTAATTTAGGATTGATAATTCCTTAAAGCCAAATATCCATATTGAGTAATGAATAAATATTTTCAATGTTTCTCCTCAGTCAATTATATAAATCTCAACGTAAAACTCTATATGTGTAATGGTTTAGAGATTAGGTAATAATCAAATCATTGGTATAAATAATAAATATTTAAAAACAATTTAATCATCAATGATCTATAGAAAGTTACTATTTCAAGAGAATGTTAACATCCACAAAATAAATCAAGATATAATTGGTATCAATTAATGAACATAATATTATAGTATAACTAATTAATTTTGAGAATAAAATAAAATAAAAAGATTTAGTTTTCATAAAGTGTTTCCTTTGAAAAATCCTTGGAAGATTATATAAGAGTTTGAATGGATTAAAATTGTTTTGGAAATTATAATGCATTTCAGTGTTGTATAAGTAAAAAAATAATCCTTTATAATTTTAATAAAGGAAGATTAAAATGAACCCTTATAGGAAAACATTATAATGTTTCATTTAAAATTATTTAATAACTAAATGATATGTTAATATATAACTCCAAAATCATTTATGTAAATAAGAATTATTTTTGAATTTGATTTTGAAAATTATAGACGTAGGAGAAAAATATACATGATCAATAACATAAATATAATCGTATATTCTTTTATACATTCCTCTAGAATGAAAAAATATAATTTAATCAAAAATAATCATTAGTAAATATATATTTCTTTCAAGTATCTTATTATGGTAGTATATACACCATATAAAAGTAAATTGGTGCATAATACCGAATATTTGTCAATGGAGTGGAAATTTAGAAGAAACTCCTTACATTATGTTCCCTATAGTTGAATGTGATTTGGAATCCTATATAGTAAATTCATAATTATAATAATTAAATAACATGACCATATACATATCAGTAATATTATATATATTTTATTAAATAAAATATTATCACCCATTTGTTAACAATAATTTATTATTATCATTATATTAGGTGTTATCTACTTCGTTTTTTAGGTTTGTTTTGATTATGTAGTTCCAATACTTATAATTTTATTATGGAGCCATTATCATCATAATGTTATTAATTGTATAAATATAATATTTATTCAATTTATATATATATATATACATTTAGAGTCATCTGTAATATATATATATATTGAAAAATAAATTAAAAAATTCAGATTGATGGTCGGGTGTACATAGGCACAAACACTATTTTTTACATTTGGATTGGTGGATTGAAAACGATACATATTAAAAATAAAATTCCATAATAATTATTATATAATATATAAAATATATAACCATTAAATCTATCCATATCATAATATACGTAATGAGTGAATGAAAAACGTAACACATCACTTCATGGATGTGGTAATTCATATATATTCATAAGCAACGTTATCATATTCAAATATATTAGAAGGTAAGTAGATATATATGAAATTATTTTTTGATAATAATTTTTTTAAAAAATATCACATATAATACAAATTTTATCTTTATAACCATCTATATAAAGTGGTGATGGAAAAAAAAGTCCACTAGTATAAATAGATAGTATATCGTACGTCTGCATGACAGACGTTCTGGATTTCCTTAAGATGTAAAAGATAAGGATTATGGTCATACCATAATCTTAAGAACAAAAAAATATATTTATAATATAATAGTAATTTTCTTATGATGAGAATAATATATTAATTGTTTGTTGAAGAAGGAATAAACATTGGAGACTTGGAAAAGATGAATTCCTTTTCTATGAATGATCTTCTTTATATCCTCTCTTTTGGGACATAGGGTAGGTATTTTTGAATGTTAAAAACCCATAAAACTTACATATTTATCTTTGTATGAGAATTGTGAATTGTTTTTTCAATATAGACAAATCAAAGTGGTGTGAAGAATTGATATAGTGGGTGTCCATTTAAATGTGAGGTGATGGAAATTCATATAATTTATTAAAGTATTAAATTAATATAAATTATTTCATATATCAAACATTTAAAATATTTATATAAATTTAATATAATATGTGTATAAGTCACAATACACTCATAGAAATTAAATTTCAACATGTTTGGATCACATTTTTCCAATATTATTTTTAACCACTAGTTAACGCATTTTACAATTAGAGTCATATAAATAATTTTTACAATTATGGGTCAAATTTAGTCACTATTAGAATATTAAAACATTTAAATATACCATGGATGATTTTTAAAAAATATTAAATTCTTAATTTTTTTATTTTATAAATTTGAAATAATTTAATGATATATAATTTCATATTAAATATCATGAATGAAGGTTTTTACGTTACTCATTTAATTTCACATTTGAAACTAAAATAAGAAATTAAAATATAATAAAATTTATAAAAACATCTACTATATTTCCTTATAATCAAAAATTAATACAATATCATAGTCAAATAATTAGTTTTTATATTTGTCAAAATCATTTTATTGATTTTTTTACTACTTGCACAATCACTCTGTAAGTGGTGCATAATAATTTAACATAATTACCTCCTAACATGAATTTCAAAATAAATTACCTTTTTTAATAGATAAATTATTCATCAAATTAATATATACAACTAAACATTTCCTTGGTTTACCCAATGTAAAAAATTTAAATATAATAATACATAGAGAATAATTTTTTTGAATATTCATTATACAAAATTATAAAAATGAAAAAAACTCCTGGAAAATTGAACTTAATACAATATATTTATATTTCGGTTTATAAGGGAAATATATTCCCATCTGATAAATTTATGTAAATTTTAAGGCTTATTTTTAGTCCTTATCTTTTTAGTTTACTCAAATTACACTTTATTGTGGTAATAAAATTAGTAGATTTACTATTCCTAATGTCCTAAAACCATATAGACATGACTACCAAAGATGGAAATCTTGATTCCAAATAAAGAATCACTTTTTCACTATACAGTTAAAATATTTGTTCAAAAATAATTCTCATATAAATTCATATAAACAACAAAAATTGTTTTTTTTTGAACGAAGTGTTTTTAAGAATAAAATATATTTATTCCATAATCATGTATAATGATGATTGAAATTATGTTAACTATATTTTTATAATTATAAAATAATTTGATAAAATTTTTAAAACATTAAAATCATTGTATGTCTTTTTAGTGAAATTAAAATGAAAATTTTATAAAAATTGTTAAATTTCACTATTCACTAAAATATAAATTTTTTCATGAAAATGCCAAAAAGTCACTATAATATAACATTAATAATATTTTTTAAAAAATGATAAAAATTTAATGAAATAAATTTTCTTAATGTGAGAAAAATATATCATGTTATTTTTTAAATTTAATATCCAAAAAATCATTCATGAAGAAAACATATGTTTATGGAATAAAATGAGTTTCCTAAAAATTGAGTGATAACTTACTAATAATTAATAAGTATATTCTTATTTATTATGAACGTCATATATATTTTAGAATGTGGGAATTTTTTATCATACTCACCAGTTTAACTTCTTGGCAATTAAAGCCATATTTAAATAATCATTTTTTGTTGTTATTTTTGTCTTTGTGTTGCATTTTTTATATTCAATGAAATGTAATGTTGTTCGAAATTACCACGATATTAAACTATAAACCCCAAAAAAATTAAAACTTTCAAATATAATTTATATTACCTTTTAAAAAAATTATTGTGGTTCTTCTTTATATTATCCCCACATTCTAACATTGCTTCAGTTATTTTATAATTTCTGTAAATACCATAACTAGACGTGTCATCTAATTCATCAAGAAATGATCTAGAGTGTAAATAATATGGATGGAATCTTCATGGTAAGATAGATAATGATCTAGTAATATTTTATAAGACATTATTATATCCATTTGGTTTGGCATATGCATATTTAATAGTGAGATATGGAACATACCATTTATATTATAGAGGATTGGTGGAATTTCCAATCTATAAGCCACCAATCAAATTATGTCTATAATATCAAAAGGTATGATGTAAATGGGGTGTAGTTTCCCTTTCATACCAATCCTTACAACACCCTACCATGGATATACATTCAATATAATAGTATCACTCAATTGAATTTCCAAATCCTTGCTTCAGTTATTGACTTAACTTCATCACATCTATTGAGCCACATAAATATGTGTATGAACATCCTTTACTATTACTATTGTATCCTTAAATGGATATAGACCCATAAGTTTTATTTCCCTAAATTCATTCTAAAAAGTTATTGTTTGAAAACTCATACAATGTAATGATTCATAAAGAAACTTATGAATAATCAAATAGAATATTTTGATATATGAAAGCTCTATGAAAGGTAAACTATGATACCATATACATTGAAAGTTATGTGAAAATTACCTGAACATGTCTTCTAATGTATGAGTAGTCCTTTTTTATTGTCCATTAGTTTTATGGTTATAAGAAAATAAAACATAAATCTTATTATCCCTATAATTATGATGACTTTTCCAGAATTTTAATACAGGTCGTGGATCATGAACGGACCCAAATAAAAGAATTACAACATGTAGTCTTACAATTTCATTAATATATGTCATTTTAAGGATGTTATGTGAAAAAATTTCTCTTTTTGTGATTAATGGGTAATATTTAGAAATTCTATCAACAATTACCCATATTGCTCCATTCTTTTTGGGTGTCTTTGATAATCAATTAATAATGTAAATATTATTGTCATCCCATTTCCACATAGAAATAGGTAGAGGATGCATGAATCTTCTAGGATGATGTCTCTCAACCCACAACAATAGAACACATGATACTATTTTCACATAATTAGCAATTTCTTAATTTATTTTTTCCCACAAAAAATATTTCTTCAAATCTCTATACATCATAGGGATTCGAGAGATTATAGATAATTTCATTCTATGAGAAACATCTAGTAGTTCCATTTTTTCTCTAGTATAGATGGTGCAAACAATGTCCTTACAAGTTTAAGAACTCCATCTTAATATTTTCTAGATACTTATTTAATAAATATAATAACATTTGTTCCCTATTAAACAATATTTTTTTAATGAAAACATGATATTTATTTTTTGATGCATAAAATACCTTATTGTTCTTCCCTCACTGGTAATTTATTAAGAAATCATAATACTTGATTAGCTCATAGTATCAAATTTTCTTTATGTTAAGTACATTCTATGAAAATTTATATTTAAAACACATATAATAATATGTATATATAACATATTATTCTATTGATAAAATTACATAATATCATCAATGAAATGATTATGGAAGCCAACTCAAGATCTGGTGTTAGATAGGTCTTTTTATGATTCTTTAAATAGGCTCAAACATGTATAATAATGTTATCATTAATCATAAGGAAAAACCCATGTCTTTTATTTGATGCATCACTAAATATCTAAAACACCTCATTTTCTAATGGTAGAGTTACAATTTCCAAATATACCAATATCAATTTCAATTATTCAAATCATAAATGAAATTGTTTTTTTCTTATGGATGTAAACCATTTACAAGTAAACATGGTTAAGAGGTTAACCAAACATGTAATTTTTTTAAAAAAAATTGATGATATTGAACTTGAGAAAAAATGAAACTACATACCATGGTAATTTTCATTGGCACATTTTATTATTTAACTCCATTAATCAATTTATGATCAACTTAGATTATGTCATTAGAGACAAAATGATAGAGAAAAACTTTCTGACTCAAGAATTCAACCTTTCAAATTTACCACATATATATTTTCTTATAGGAATCTCAATAGTAATATATAAATTATTCATATAGTCCACATATTTTTTATAGTACACTATGATATCATCAATAAATCCACAAAAAATATCGTCATATTCCTTGAATTCTATATTTATTAGATCTATAGAATCATATTGTGGTTTATTCAACCAAAATGGAATTACAATAAACATGTAATTTCTAAACCCGATTTGAAATAATTTAGTAAAAATAATTAATTCAATTAAAGTAAATTGATGATACATATAAAAATTTCCAATTATTGAAAAATATAGACGTCTACTATGTTGAACGAATAATTCATCAATGAGAAGAAGGTGATATTTTTTCTTTGACATAATATCATTGATTTCCTTATAATCAATGCATAGACTCATAGATACATATTTATTCCTAATGAACAAAATATGGGATAACCATTATAAAACACCTCAGAATATAAATCACTTTTCACACAAATCGTGTTGTTGTTTTTTCATCTTCAATAATTCCACTATGGATAATCTGTATGGAGTTTTTAATATAGGTCTATCATTAGGGATTAAATTGTTGGACTACTCAAATTCGCATCTTAGAGGTTGTAAGAGCAATTAATCCGGAAATAAGTATATTTATTCTTATATAATAGATAAATATCCTTTCCAAATACATTTGTTTCATTCATATTTGATTTCTTCTCTACAACCCAAAGAATCTCATTCTGAAGCACTTAAGGAGTTGGATCTATACATGTCTCAAGTAATGAATTCTCCCATATAAAGAAAGAGAATTCCAAATCCAAATCAATAATAATGAATACATTATGTTTTTAAAAGTATTTCTCATTACATTTTTATGTAAAATCCATATTAAGGAATAAATTAAAATAAAATATAGGTATAACAATGATGAATTAATATAGGGAACATTTATGTATCATAATGAGAACCGACTAACACATCCATATTATAGTTAGATTTATATTATGATTCTTAATTTAATAATCCATTCATAAGGTGTAAGGGAAATATATAAATTTATTAAAAAATATTTTTTATATAAAAAAGGTTGATGATCTATAATAAAATATATAGTTTTCTGAATGGGATGCTTTGATTAAATTACATACCATCATATAATTAGGATCATCAACTATAGATGTAGTGATTGGATATTCTAGTCTTTTCCCCTTGACAACATATATATTAGGTTTAATTGACACTTAGGTAATTACAGTAAATGTTTCCCCATTTCCCTATATATTATTTACTATAAAACATTGATATGTTTACTATCATTCTATTCACTACCCAGAGGACTCTTATCTCCACACATGTAAGATACTCACATTCCCATCAATAATTATCTTAGATGAGAATAGATCTATTTCATGATTATTCTTTAATTCATTAATTTGTTAATTATTCTCATCCAACCTCTTCATATCTTAATTTACAAGAATGATAAAAGTTCTATAAAATCCATCTCTATTTTAATGGATCAAAATACTATTTCATTATATAATGTAATGTTTGAAAACCCATTTATTGTAATAGGATTTGATTATGTATTTCCACAAAATAGTAAATTATTATTTCTTTATTATGTATATAAATAATAGAATACCATGATAGTCTTGTAAAGGTATCCTTATATTCCAAAAATATTTTTATTTTCTTTTTTCTTTATGATGCGTAATTTTATCTACATTTTAGTTCATTTCAGATGTGGGAAATATTCAATAAACTATATTATATTAAAATATCTATAATACATATATTATATTTCTTCTTCCTATTTAGTATTATTTATTAACAACTAGCACATATTAGTATCACCTCTACGACCAGACATAATATATATAATTTTCATTACTTTATTTTGTCCCAAAGAAAAAAATATCACTTCAATATAATTTATTCACTTCTCATATATGACTATATTTGTAGTTAAACTAGACTCTATAGTGTTGTGTTGCATGAAAAAATCAATATAGGTGTATCATATAGTGTAAAATCATGTTAATCCATAAGTTCAAGGTTATTAGACATAACGTGGTTCATTAAACCTAATATAGTCATGATATTCATAGATCTATCACAAACTATACTTTCTTTCATAGTGGTTTAATACCAATATTTTCCCCGATTATTGATTCCCCTTATTAAATTTTCTGCCATTATAAAAAAATGTAACACACTATGTTCACTAATGATCATCATTAATATTAGCTACAAAATAATAATCCATATAGTTGAAAATAATTTGAAAAAAATAAGGTATTATCATACTTCTCAATTTAGTTTTTATTTATTATACATCCAAATGTGTCTTCTAAAATTTCTCTGATACCAACTATCATAACACTACTCCAGAATCCTAGATATAGGGTTTCATTTATTGTTTAATTAAAAGACAAAATGAGTTTAATCAAAAAGTATTGATCAGTTTTGATGTCTTAGAGAACTCTATACATACATTATATCCATTTTAATTTGGTAATAAAATATAATCCTAAATAATAATACAGTGTGCATCATTGAGTATCATTATAAGATTTCCTCTCCATAAAATAGGGAATGCAAAAAAAAATTGGTTTATCTAAAATGTTATGTTAGGGTTACATAAAATGGATGAAATCATGAGTAAATAATTCATAATCAATATAGAAATATAAATTACAGAAAACACATGTTATAAAATCTATAATTGAGCATAAAATGCATTCATGGAAAATTTAAATGATATAATCTCTTTGATAACCAAAACTAGATTCTCATTTATGGATATTTAATATATGCAATGACATGTTATTAGACTTGATTATATCACTACCATTAAGATTATACACCATGAAAATTTACAACTATGTTTAATGAAAATGTTTATTTGGCCAACTAATTTTCCTTATGGGAACTATTGATGAATTGATGGGATATATACTTTTGGGCCCCAACCATACATTAATTTTAAATTCATTCCTAAAATATCAAATTATCAGTTTACTTCATGAAATGTTTTCATATCAACACATATATTAATTGATAAAAGAATAAAAATTGGTTATGTTTTTCTATAGTCAATAAAATAACTTTCAACGATAAACACAATAAAAAATGGTATGTAGTTTAGGAAATAATAATATACATGATAAAAATAATATTTATATATAACAAAAATGTAATTTTTTATGATCATATGAAAGATAATATTTAATGAGTATGTTAATATACACAAAATTAATGAAGTGGTTAGAGGTAGCCATTATAAAATAAAAATTTGATTTAAAATAAATTCATTTAAAGAGTAGAATAAATTAGTTTGAATATGTTTTCATAAATATTTTAATTTATTCAATAATTTAATCTTTTAGAATAATCTAAAGGGACTAAAATTTCTAGGATGGTGAGAATGTATGTTAGCACCACATACATTTAATAAATATCCGTTTTGATTTTTTTAAGTCAATTAAAACGTTCTTATTTGGGAAATATTAGAATTGTTAATTTTATTCTAGGTGAAATGTTAAGTAAAATGAAAAATATCCATTATAAAAAATTATCACATACGCCTGATTATGATATTTTTTTTCTTGCAAATTATGGATATAGGAGAAAAAATAACATATCAAGAAGATAAATAATATTAGAGTTTTTTTAAACATTACCCTAGATATGGTAACTATAATTAAATCATTATTCATCATTAATAAATATATATGCATGTTAAATACCTCAATGGTTTAGTATATAACCCACATGAAATTAAATTGGGGTATAATACCCAATATGTCTTAATAGAGTAGATATTTTGATAAAATCAAATCCCTCACATTATCAATTAGTTGAAAATAATTTATCATTAATTTTAATAAATTTATAGTTATTATAATTAAATAAATTAAAAATTAAAAATTCTATAATATCATATATGATCCATTAATATCATTTTATCACCATTCTGTTAAAAATATTTTATTTTTATCATTATTTATGGTGTTATGTACATAATATTTCATTTATGTTTTGATTTGGTAGTTCCCATCATTGTACATTTATTTTGGTTACATATTCTATATAATGTAATTTGTTTGGTAAATGTCATATATATTAAATATATATATATATAAATATTTAGTTTTATCCATAAATGATTGATATAGAAAAATGAATTACATGTTTTATGGAGATGTAGTTTGTACATATGCAGGAATGTTATTTTCACATTACGATGGTTGGAAAGAAAAATAATAATTCAAAATTAACAATTGTAAAATAATTATTATATCATATATATCATACTTATTTATTAAATATAACCTCATTTGTATCCATATAAATTATGAATGAAAATAGATCTAATCTCTTTGTTGAGGTGGCAGTACACATATATACTCATGTGACATTATAATTTACCGATGATTGGAATGTATTAAGGTATATATGATAATATTTTATTAGAATTATGCTTATGTGATAATTAATATATATAATTGTTTTTTGTAAAATTTATAATAATGCATGTTAAGCGGTGATGAAAAATAAATTACATCGCTCTTCTGAGATAGTAAGTCTTACATAAAACATGTAGTGTTTTAACTTTTCATAGGTTAGAAAAGAGATGGAATAGGGTTCGAAAATATGAATATATACACATATATATATATATATATATTATAAGGAATTTGTTATTTTAGTATTGGTAAATCACATTAAGAGGATGTAGAGGAATTGTTTTTTGAAAGAGTCGGTAATGACGATGACCTCTTCAATGAAGAAGATCCATTATATCTACCATGAAAAGGCCTTGGAATGGTATTTTGAAAGTTATATAAACTATAAAAAAATAGATAATTATTTTGATATGGTAATTGGAAAGTGTTTTTTGAATCTATATAGCATAATGTGGTGTGATGGATTGAGATATGTTTTTTCCAACTATTAGTTATTAGAGGGTCATTTTTAAAATTTCATAAAGATTAAAATTATTATAAATATTTTATTTGAAAATGGACCATAATTGATTATATTAGAATATAATATTTTGATACATCAAAAAAATAACATAAAATAGAATTTCGACATGTCTGTATCACAGTTTCACCCTTATGTTTTTAATCCTTCATTAATCATTTAAACAACTATAACGATAACGATATTTTTTACTCCTAAGTAATTAATATAGTCACTATAAAATGAAAAAAAACTATATAAATATACAATTTTTGATTTATAAAACAATAATAAATTTAATTAGTGGGATATAATATTTTTATGAATTTTCAATCATTTAATAAAAGCAATTTATTATAAAATATTGGTATTGTAAATTTTCTAATTATTCATTTTACATGACATCTAAAACTATATGAAAAAATGTTATTATAATACAATGAATTAAAATATATATTATATGATATATTTATCAGTAAAATTCCTGGAAAATAAAAAACAAGTCAAATGATACTATTTTCAGAATATTGAAATTCAATTTATTTATTTGTTTACTACTTTCAGAAGCATTATGTCACTGCTTCTTAGTCATCTAAGGAAATTATTTATTCATTAAAATTTAAATTGAATTTACAAGGTAGAAAAAATAATTTAACGTAAAATTTAACATTTATAACTCATCATATCCTCTTTTTATCACAATGTAAAAAATTAAATAGAATAAAACAACGACAGTATCATTTTTATTTTTTGTTATGAAGAATAATTAAAATTGAAAAAATCATAATCAATTTCAAAACGGACATGTATTTGAATGTTTTATGAATAGTAATGTATTATAATCATACAATAAAATTATGTAAAGTGTTAGTGTAATATTTTAGTCCTTATGATTGTATTTTAAACCCTAATTTTCAGATTTACCCTTTACTGTGGAAATAAAATACTCAAGTTACAATTTGTAATGTCTCCATATCAAAGGGACCTATAATTTTTTTGGAAATTATGATTACAAATATTTTATCCATTTTTTAAAATTAATATAAAAAAAGTGACATAAATTACTATTAATATGAATTTATTAAAAAAATATAATATTTTTTTGAAAAATCTGTTTTAGGAAATAAAATTAACTTAAAACAAAATCATTTATAATTTTGATAAAAATGAAGTTAATTATAGTATATATACTTAAAAAATATGTATGTTACTTTTTGATGAAATTCAAATAATATTGTTACTTTTTAGTGATAATGAATGGATTTTTTTACAAACATTATCATTTTTCACTTTTTACTGAAAAATAAATAATTTCATAAAATACCAAAAATTCACTAAAATATATGATTCATATAAAGATTTAAAAAATGATGATTTTTTATCAAATAAATTTTCTAAACATTTAAAAAAAGTATTTATATTATATTCTCATACAAATAAATAGTAATCAGGTTTTAAGAAGATATATTTATGAGGAATCAAATGAATTTACTATAAATTAGTTGTTTATTTCCTAATCATTAAAATATTCATTATAGTGTATGGACTTCATATACATTTAATAATGTGTTTATTCTATTCATATCCATAAATTATATAGCAATGCTATAATGATCATATTTAAATAATAATATTTTAAGTTCATTTCAACTTGGGGTTGAGTATTGAATATAGTAATAAACATAGTGCTCCTTTAATAGATGAGGATATTATAAATAAACTATTTGAACTATTTACTACTGAGATACTTATAATTTCAATATTTTTTTGAAAAAATACTATTAATCCTCCTCTAGTCTATCATTCCACCTCACTAGGAGTTAATAATATATAACCATTGATAGTGTATGTTCATTATCATACACACTATGAAAGCATGTTGAAATTATTATTTTACCTTTATTACTTTTTCCAACTAGGGGGTATGTATCTCGATAATAACATTATTGTATAATTGTAATATTACTAAATATACCTCAACATCATTGATTCTAATGTTATAGTATCACAACACCAACATTAATAAACACATTTATATTCATGTAGAAAAACATTATATGAACTATTTAGTATTTTATAATATAAAATAAATTATAAATTTTTCATAAATTTTTAACATATTTATGCCATGTTGATGTTAGAACATATGTGGTATTCATACAAATTGATTTTTTTATTTACTAAACAAAATTTTTTTTAGAAAAATTAAAAAAAGTCAAGACATTAGAATTTCTAAATGAGGTAAACAAAAAGTACGATATTTTATAAAATTAAAATAACAATATTCGTAATTTTATAATAAAAATGAAAACATGTAGTTTATAGTAAAAAAATTTATTTAGAATACAAAAATATTTTTTTTCAAATATAATGTCAAGACCCATCTCCTGGGGCCCGTACCGTGACTACCCCAAGCTCGCCATCCCCAGGACAGGGGCTGGAGACTGGCACCAAAGGCTTAAATTCATAAAACTAGGAAAACATTGTATTTATAACTTGAAAATTCACAAAAAATTGTACAAACTGGATACAAAACAATAAGTAAAACTGTATAATAGAAGAGTGATGAAAAGTAAAGGGGCCGAAAATATAAGCCCAACTGTAATGTACATGTACAATTGAAAAGGGAAAAACAACTGAAAAGTGAAAAATCAGCTCCTGGATCATCCACCATAGATCCTACCAGAAGGGTAGGTACAGATAGCTTCCTCAGCACTCCACATCATTCAGTTTCCTCCATGTATCGACATGTCAAATGGTTCACCTCCAGGTACCGTCCAATCCGGTTGCTCTTAGACTCAGTTAACGTTGTTCGTCGTCTGCATCCAACAAAATGAGGTACGGGCATAGCCTATGCATGGATGAGTATAACGATACTTAGTAGGGACCCCGAGAACCTCAAGGTCTCTCAAAAGCCATCAAGGATAAACCACAGAGTATGAAATCAACGAATAATCATTACCTAGGTATATGCCCATAAATATACCTAATTTAACAAGTAACCCATCTCAATTATGAGGTAAAAACAAAAGTTACTGACTCATCTCACACTAGTAGAAAACTTTTTTAGAGGGTTAGAGATGATTAGATGTAGCCACTAAATCATCAAATCTGTAGAACCCTCACTGGATCCAAGAAAAGAAATCAGAACTATCAAACCCAGAGAGGATCGATGAATAGTAATAAGAACTTTTGATCCCACACAGGTTCTAAGAACAGTAATCAGAGTTGTCGAACCCACATAGGATCGAGGAACAATAATCAGAGCAGTCAAACCCACACAGGATCCAGGAACAGTAATCAGAACTGTCGAACCCACTCAAGATCCAGGAATAGTAGTCCGAGCTGTCGAACCCATGTAGTATCCATGAATAGTAGTCATAGTTTTCGAACCCACATAGGATCTAGGTACAGTAGTCAGATCGCATCCAACCATAGGGTTCCCCACAATGCATACTTGATTCCGGGAGGGTCCGCTTCTCATGCTAAGTGTCTTTGCATCAACAACCACAGAGTCCCATGTTGATGTATCGAAATGTTATTCCATGTCATAGGGGATAA
Source organism: Viscum album (assembly GCA_963277665.1). Taxonomy (NCBI): domain Eukaryota; kingdom Viridiplantae; phylum Streptophyta; class Magnoliopsida; order Santalales; family Viscaceae; genus Viscum; species Viscum album. Next base: position 1,457,111,734 of record OY728146.1, read on the forward strand.
CCCAAACATAATGTGTCCAAGATAATGGGGACATAATGACCAATCCATTTCCCAAAAAGTACATGGCGTGTATGAATGAGGCACATGATGTGTCTTAACACCTCCGGTACTACCCATGTACAATGACCCATATCATAAGTTTGGTCATGTAGAAAAGAAAGTATACATTGTGCGGTATGGTTACACGCCGTGTCCAAGCCATTGGAGTCGGCTCGTTGTACACATTCCATGTGCCCGTACACGGCCTCAACCCATGTTCACCAACCCGTGTAACTGTTACATGGGGTAGCTTGTGCCAATGGCTAGGCCTAGATGTGTGGTGGAGTACATTCTCGTGTACACCACCTAGTGTCCGTGTATCCCTGGGATACATGATGAGTATCACAATGCCGCTTCTTCCATTCAGTGTAAACATTACACGTTATGCCTCTTGACCATGTGATTCTACCTGTATTCGTATATTTCCCATAATACACGCCATGTCTCGCGAAGTCGCTTCTGCCATTCTACGAAGAAAAGGCACGCCATGTGATCGGGGGTCACACGACGTGTGTTATTTGTCTAACGTCAGAAACCCATGTCATAGAACGCCCATACCACACAACGTGTTCGTCAAAAGTACACGTCGTGTATTCTGGAATTTTTTAGAAACAACACCTCTGGCTATAACACCTCCAATTAATTCTGTTTTTTCATTTTGATAGTCCGTTCAACACGAGACATCAGACATTAGGACTCCCAAATTTCCTGTTGTCGTCTCCGATGTTTTCGGGCCTCCGATCAGCTAAAAAAACATGATTTTATCCACCCACTTGAAGAATGGTCGAGGAACAGTCCTTCTCGTTCTGGTCCGATCTGTCACCCGCTATCATCATCGGACCTCCGCTAGGTCATTGTGATGTTGGGTCATCAATTTTGGATTTTTGAGTCAGACAACGGTCTTGCAACGATCTATTGTTCATCACCCATGAGGAACGTGAAGACCACACCAAACATTCAGAAGAATAGTGGAAGGATCGGGCCGTGTTTGTTTGGCCCTCTCTTTCTGCATTAGTTTGGTAGCAAGTGAGTCAAGAGAAACAATCAGGGAAGTAAGAATCAATGTTTCTCAAATCAAAACACACCCCTACCTTGCTCGTTGTTTGTTGACGGACTCGCGGGGAAGGAAGTCGTCTATTTTTTGTAGACGAACAAGTCCTACATCGATGGAGGTTCTGAGGAAGGAATTTTAAGACACTACTCACCGACAATCTTCGTTCTTCTTCGGTGAGCGATTTTCTCCCCAATCTCTCTACACTCCAAATTTCCACCATGTTGAAAAATTAAAAGCCATAAAAAATAGATTATGATATTCTATAAATTTTTTGGCATAATGTTAAAACGGTTTAATTAAATAATTGAAAGTGTTGTCTCAATTAATTAACTAGGAGGATATGAAACATTAATTCCTATGGGAGACAAAGAGGTTCCCCTACACTTAATAGAAGTTTGAGGGTCTTTCCACTAATGGGGTGTTTCAAGGTAGTTTATATCCCGAGTGGTCCCCACCACAATAATCATGAAGAGGAGGTTAGGTTCGGGCGGGCTACCCACCATAACCTCCCATGAGAGGATATGGTGTGGTTGTAACCACCTCCAACATACACATGGTGGTTATGAAAAATAAAATAAAATAAGACATGTAATTATTATATTTTATTATTCCCACATAAAACCGAAAAAATATCTTTTAATCCATACAAACTGCCTTCGAGGTGGAAGTCTTCTTATGCGAATACTAGCACTACGAGTTCAACGGTGCCCTCAGATTTCAAATCTGTGCACCGCTTGAAAAGTTTTATAAACCCGCTCGTACGTTTACTGAACATACCTGAACAAAACATTAGAAATTGATCCTGGGCACATTGGTCCTTAGAAGCACGCTCCGTCAGTTTTCACAGACTCATAAAATTCTTATGTATTTATGAAAAAAAATTCTGTTGAAATTTACGATCTAAACATTTTCCCCACCTCAGGTCTTTATGTCCCCGTAAGCTACAACTCAAACTAAGGAAACATGTGGGTATAATGAGCATGCATCTGAGCCTCCTTCTCATATGTGCTCTCCTGGAGGTTCATGTGCTACCTATGAACATGAACAAGAGATATCGACCATCTATGAAGGAACTAATCTAGTCAATCCTCAATATTTACTGGAACCTCCATAAAAGTTTCCCCACTATCGACATCCCACTCTCCATGGTCGATGATATGAGAAGGGTCCTGCATATATCTCCTTAGCAGGTATAGCTGGAAGAAGTCATGCACCCAGTGCAACTGATGTGGAAGAGCCAGGCAGTACGCCACCTCACCTATTCTACTGAGGTCCTAGAAAGGTCTGATCAATCTTAGAGATAACTTTCCACCTCCGCAAAATCTACGTAAACCTTGTCTAGGTGAGACCCGTAGAAAGACATGGTCACTATCCTCGAACTCTAGAGGTCTCCGTATCATATCATCATACAAATTATGTCTTCTCTGTGCAGTCTTCATCCACTCCTGCATGATCTTCACCTTCAGCGTGATAGCTCGTACCATCTATGGTCCCACTAGTGCTGAATCCCCAGGGTCAGTTCAACATAAGGGTGATCTGCAAGGTCACCAGTATAACGCTTCAAAAGGTGACATACCAATGGTGGAGAGATATATGTTGTTATAGGAAAACTCCACCAAAGGTAAGTGGTCCTCCCAAATATGACCAAAGTCGATAACAAATGCACAGAGCATGTCCTCAAGGGTATGTATGGTCTGCTCAGTGTGACCATCCGTCTGAGGATTGAATGATGTTCTCATATGAAGTTGCATCCCGAAAGCCTCCTGCAACCCCTTCCATAGTCGGGAAGTGAAAAGTGTGTCATGATCGGAGAAACACATCAACAATACTCCATTTAGCTGCATAACCTCCAACACATACATGCATTCCAAGATATCTATATAACACTGCTCTCTGATTGGTAGGAAGTGGGCTGACTTGGTGAGTCGGTCAATGATCACCCAAATCAATTCGTGACCCCTGTATGTACGTGTAATTAATGTCACGAAGTCCATGGATATCCAATCCCAATTATAATATGGTGCCTCTGAAGGCTAAACTATGCCTTCTAGTACATGATGATCCAACTTCACTTGCTAAACAGTGAGGCACCGGGAGACAAACTCTGCAACTTCAATATTTGTACCTGGCCACCACTGCTATCATTTGTGGTCTGGGTACATCTTCGCCACTCATGGATGTACCACTGGAGGGGAAATGTGGAATTCCCTAAACACATACTCCGGAAGTACTACTTTTACCAAGGTACATCCTCTAAAGAGGATGAAGTGATCCCAACCTATAGAGAATCCATGAGGTGCATTCCCTATGGATATTCGAGTAATTCGTGTCTTGTAGTCAGCGTCTCCATGATGCGCCTCCCTGACTCGATAAAGAAGTGGGGGAGTAACGTTAAGAGACTATAGAAAGGATGATCCATCTCTATCCACAAAGGACGATCCTGTTGTCATTGCCCCTGCCCCTGCGTCAATGGGAAAGCAGTGATCACGTCCCTAGTGCAGCTACACGATTCATGAGATGCAGGGAGATTAAATAATTAGTATTGGAAGGAAAATGAATTGATGACCAATTCCCCGACACCATTTTTTCTTCAATGACTGGTAAGATGGATCCACGCTGACAACATCATAGAACAGGATGTTCGACGTTCTATTACCCCAACTTTTCGTGATTTTTACGCCATACCCGCTTTTTTTACTGGGACTCAGCGCTGGATAACTGGATCCAGATATATGTCAGTCCATTGATTCCTTGAGCACCACTAATCAACATATTTTGGAGAATAATGTTATGTCAGGTTCACCATTTCTTTTTCTGATGCTTTCGCCGAGGTACACACATCTTTCTGTGGAGGACACACAGTTGTTGCTCCGCATTCCCACATTCCTATAGCGGACAACATCCGTCACTTTTTTTTGGGTTTTTTGCTACATGATCGAAACAGGATGAAGGGATGTCAGTTCTTACTTCCATGTATTCCTCATCGGAACTCATCACCCAGTCCAGGTCTCCCTTATAGATTTAATACGTTGTTCGTGAAACACCTTCTAGAGCTATATATTCATGGACACGAGGAAATTACTCTTCTTCTATCAGGGCATTCAATGGGGTCCGGTCAGGGTAGCAACCTTCAGTCAGTGGATTAGTAATGTTGGGCATCATTGGAGTGTCTTGATGCTAGGACAATGGTGTGTCTATATCCAATACCTTATTATATGGGTTCTCGAGGGCATGGAAGCCCGAGAAATACCACAACGATCATAGGAAATCATATTCCTTGGACATGTTTCTATGGTTTTCCTCATCTTCTCATGTTTAACACAGGGCGTTCCATAAGTTTAATGTCTAGAAGAGACAGATCATATTGATCAGAACACTAATTGGAGTGGATCAGATTTGTGCAACCCCTGGAGGGAACACCGAGATTGGGGCCAATGTGTGGTTGGATTCTTTAATTTTGTTAAAAATAATGTAGTATGAGGTAGAATGATCCCACCAGGATGTGGTGGCCCAGGTAAGAATCTTGATGTATGATGGAATTGTTGAATGAAGCGGATGGTGAATGAGATGGGACCACCGCATGGGCGACATTGAAGTTGTGAATATGCCTCAAAGAGACATCCAACGTATCCCCATGGCAAGGATTCAATGTCTTTGTAGTTTGGTGAATTTAGTTCATCTTGACAATGGCTTACCACTGTTTGGATTTCCAATGGATTACCACTTAATGAGGCTGACAATGGCTTACTTCTGAATTGAGTGACAATGTCTTTCCGCTGAAAGAGGATGATAGTGGATTACCTCTAAATGGAGTGAAAATGGATTGCCGCTGAAAGAGGCTAAAAATTTCATAAGGATGAATGTAGCGAAAACAAATTTCCACTGATTGAGGTCTCAAAGGCTTGACACTGGATGGGGTACAACAACTTAGTGATGGATGAGGTTGACAACGGCTTACCGCTGAATGGAGTGACAGAGGCTTACCACAGGAAGGGGCTGAAAACGATTTATTAATGAATGGAATGACAACGACTTTCCACTGAAAAAGGCTGCCAATGGCATACCGCTATATGGATTAACAACAACCTGCCACTGAAAAAGGCTGACAACGGCATACCGCTGAATGGAGTGACAATAGCTTGTCACTGAAAAAGGATGACAACAGATTATCACTAAAAGGTGAAAAAAAAGAATGATACAGTTTAATGTCATGCAGGATGGGGGTGGACCAACATGAAGTGGCTAGGACCATTGGTTTTTGGGCCTAAACCTTTGGGAGGATTCTACATACCATGCCTTGTCAAGGATCAATGTCCATGTAGTTCAGGCATGGGGAAGGTGTTAGTGAACTGACGTGAATAAGGACCTCGGTCCATGAGGATGGTGGGATTGAACCTCAGGGAGGATTCCTATGGACCTTTCCTTGGGAATGGTCAAATTCCTCGTAGTTCAGGATGGGTTCCATGTGCAATGACTTACCGCTGAATAAGGAAACAATGCATTACCAGTGATTGGGGTACATAGTTTATCATCATGCAGGATAGGGGTGAACCGATGTGAAGGGGGGTCAGAACGACCATATGTTGGGCTCGAACCTCAAGGAGGATCCCTATGTACCCCACCTTAGAATGTATCAAATACCTTTTAGTTCATGAGGGTCATTCAAGGATTATTCTCTGAGTAATCCCAAGGTGTTGTTGAACCAATGTGGATGGGGTCGAAGTGACCAATGGGTGGTGGGATTGAACCTCATGGATGCTTCCTACGTGCCTCTCCTTGGCAAAGATCAAAGACCATGTAGTTCATGTATGGGGGCTTGGTGCACTGATGTGAAGATGGTTGGGACCAATGGATGGTGGGATTGATCCTCATGGAGGTTTCCAACGGATCTTTCCTTGGCCCAGATCAATGACCATGTAGTTCAGATGGGGCATGGTTAACCGATGTGAAGATGATCGGGTCCAATGGATGGTGGTATTAAACCTCATGGATAATTCCTACGTAACATGCCATCCCAAGTACCACACACGACGTAGTTTAAGTGGTGTGGGGATTATACTCTAGGGTTCCCAAGGAAGATGTAATGGATGGTACTTGCACTAATCCCACATGAGTCATGCTCGGTGTGAGAAACAAGAGGTAGAAGAGACATGACGATCACATCACAAAATTTGAGTCCGTGGGAGGTGATGTGAGCCATACATGTGATCACATCCCAAAGATGAAACATGGGCTCATGCGTGGTTAGCAGCCTAAAGAGGTTGGGACTTACTCCAGGATGGAGGCCCAGTGGCAATAAAGCCTAGTGGGAGAATGATTTGGAACCGAAGAATGGAAGGGCACAGATGCTCCCTCATGAAAGAAAATCTAGGGGATACCCCAGGGTGGTTTACCTTACCCCATGGATATTAGCCACCCCAATAAAGAGGTTCTCATTCCTTGTGAGGAATGATCTCACTCCGGTGGATACTAGTGGGCATGTGTAATATCCAAGGTGGGGGCACCCTGCATGTGAGGCGTAGGGCGAGGACACAGTTTAACATTATTTTCAGAGGATGATGGTGCTTGGGCATTTAACATCCTACATCTTAGATGAGGTGGGTGCGCTCTGCACCCCTAGGACATACATAGAGGGAACCCACTGCACCTTGGTGAAGGGAAGGCACCACCAATGACGTGAAAGAGGGGTGTCATGGAGAGAACCATTTGGGGGTCCATGTTAGCGTGTATATGCAAAGAGGCAATAACCGTTAGTATGCCTATGTGAAGAAGCATGCAACGATGAAATGAAACATGAAATATCATCCAAAGTAATTTAATGTTTCTTTATGAAAACCTGAAGTGCCACACAAGAAAAGGATTTTTAGAGTGAGAGTGGTCATATGTAGGAACCTTGTGTAGCTTTGGCGATCCATGAAATGGAGGGGCCTCAAGAATGGTTCTGCTTCATGAAGTGGAGTTTCCTAGGATAGGCATATGGAATATGTGCATATGGGAAGAGATTCAGAAAGTGGAATGGCATTCGCAAGCAATGACTCACATAGCAAGGGTTCCTGGCGAAGCATAGCATGGGGAAGTGATGTTCTTTGTGATTCACAATGACCCGTCCTTGGATCTTGGGTTACATGTGCATGGGGGGTGATTCACGCAGTGGAAAGACATTTGAGAAGAAATGAACATCAAATAAGGGCCTTGGTAAGCAATGTGCTTCGTGATGCATAGTGACCTGGCCTTAGCACTGGGGCTATATGCACATGGGGGGTGCTTCGCGAAGCATAAGTGCTCCGCGAAGACCCGAGTCCTCTTGAGGATCTCTTTCCTTCATGAAGACCCGTGGGCTTCACAAAAGGAATACATCTCTGAAGAGGGGCTCAATTAACACCATGGGGAAGGTACTTCATGGAGCAGGAGGTACCTTGAGAAGCTCATGTTTCGTAGAGCACATGTGCTTCACGATTCGGGAGGTTGGAAGAGGAATGGTCGGAATGTCCATCCAACGGGCTCGAGGGGAGAACTTTATTTGTATTCATGAGTCACCATGAAGCAGCACGATCTCGGTGTGCAGTGATCTTCGAGGTAGATCATTTACGTCACCTTCCATCATGGTGTGGTCCCGCCTCCAAACTTTGCGAGGCTCGCAAACTTAGAGGTCTTCGTGGAGTGGTACCGCCTCCTTGCATCGCTAAGGATTGCGAACGTCAGAGGGCATCGTGGAGCGGTCCCACCTCTTTTCTTCACAAGGGCTTGCGAATTTCAAAGGGCTTCATTGAGCGGTCCCGCCTCCTTGCCTCGTGAGGGCTCACGTAAGAGCTCTTGTGTGCCGGTTGTAGGGCTCTGGCTGCATCACGATTTGACTACGCGATGTAGGCCTTAATGCTTGGAGGATATTTTGTTCGCCTCCAATTTCTTCATCAACATAGATAAATGAAGTAAAATCTGTATGAAAAAGGAAGATTAGAACAATGTTTTCTATCTAAAAAAGGTTCTATATGGGTTGAAGGAACAAATTAGAGCGTGGTAATTAAGGCATGATCAGTTTTTGAAGAACATTAGTTTTTAGCATGGGGAAGTGGATTACATAATATATTTCTACAATAATATTAATCCTGAATTATGATCTTCGTGACACTAAGAAAGAGTTGAACATTCATTTCACAATCTAAATATTCAATGGTGGTTCTCAGGAAATTTGGATTAGATAATTATAATGATATTGAGACTCTAGTCACTACCAAGATGAAACTGTCATGGAATTATAAAGGCAATGTAGTTAATGTCATAGTATATAGGAATATAATTTTGTGTATATGGTACTTGACAGTGATAAGACCTGATAGTGTGTTTTCCCTCATTCCATGTAGCATGGTATCAATGAAATTCCAAGGAATCCCACTTTCTTCCAGTGAAATGAATAATATGATATATCAAGGGCCTAGATGATTTTCGTTATATGTATAATGAAATATATCAGCAACTATTATTGGTATAGACAACTGAATATTGGGGTGGTTCAGTAGATGTTATAAAATAGACACTATGTGGTTCATTTTATCTTAGAGGAATATGTATTTCTTATCTAAGAATGAAATAACATTGAATTTCATTATCACTACAGAAGTTAAATATATTATGAATACAGAAGAATTCATGAAGTTATTGTCGATGAAGTAACATCTTGAGAATATGAGAATAAAGGTGAAGCCTCTAATCAAAATCCATTATGATAATTCATGTGTTATAGTTCTTAAAAAAACTGTCCATCAAAAAAATAAAAATAAAATTGAAATCAAGTATCATTTTATCGAGTAGAATGTGGACCAATGGATTGTAATGTTTGAGTATGAGCCTACCAAACTATAGGTTGTGGTCATTGTTACAAAGTCCATACCAATAGAATAATTTTAAAGAAATCAAATGGATCTTGGAGTGTAGTTGAATCACAATATTGAAAATGTTTGGCTGTGGGACCCCCTCTCCTCGGGGTATGGATTATTATTACCTTATGTGATAATATTTATACTTTACATTATTTTTTGACCAAGAGGAATGGCCTTTACATTAATTTAAAATAGGGGAAAAATTATATCTTTTAAATGGGAGAAATGTCTTAATAATGACATGGTGTGAAGCATCTATGAGGATAAAAAATATATGTGGATTTGAGGCTTTTAGGGTGAGAAGATATGTAGGAGTAATATTAACTCATGTAATTGTAGAATGGATCCATCAAATATTTTATATCATGAATGGTAAGAATTGTGATAAATTCAATAGAATGGTTTTGGAATGGCATGAAGTGATTCATTTAAGATATTCACATTATAATTTTGTATGTCATGCCTAGAATGGAACATGTGGGCTTAGGATATGTGTTGAGTAAATCATAGATCATTATCTTAATTGAAATAAGGTAATGCAGGTTGAATATGGAAGGATATTTACTGGATTATCAATATGTGAAGAGTTTTCAACAAACCTAAAGAGAATATTTTTGGTAGAAAACCATCAATACATCCTCTTTGTGTATTTTGATGTGATTGTGCCTTTTAACAAAGCTAAATTATCACTAATGAGAATAATTGGTATTTTACAAATAAGGTTTTTAAGGATGCATGGTTTCCCACTATTTTCCAAATTTTGGGCCTCAAAATCCAGAGATTGTTTTTGTAAAAGAAATGTTTTTTTAAAATGGGTTTATGGTTTTACTATCGCATAGGACAATTCATGAACCTGGAATATTGGAATGTGGAACAAAAATGGAATTTTAGTAATGGCAGTTTTCCATATTGTAGCACTATACATACATTAAAGGATTGTACGTGGACTACGAACTTAAAACGGTTTGTGGGGATTCTCATGTTTCATGTTAAGGAATGAAATTAGTAGAATCCTAGATATATGGGTGATGGAATATCATTGGTGCAAGCAAGGAGGTGATTTGTGGTGAAGCTTAGGATGTGTAGTTGTAGGAAAACCGTGTAGGGAATTACTATTTGCGGGATCCCAATAAACAGTAAATATTTTGTTAAATTTTATATTAGTGAATTATTCATATTTATTTTCCTATATAAGTAGCGATAATTCCATCATATAAATCATTGTATTTTTATTAGAAAACATCATCACTCTGATATGAAATTCAACTATGTCTGAAATAGTTCATGGGGACTCTATGACGGAGAAGTGGTCTTCAAGGAGGATTCCATGAAATGAGAAAGAGTTTGAGGAAATGGTTCAAAAAGGTATTTTTCAGGTCATTAATACTCACAATAGAAAGAGGTCCATGAAGAAAAGAAGAGTTCAATGAGGAAGTAGTGGTTCATTGGGAAGAAGCTGTCTGCAAATGTGAAGGCACTACAAGGATGCAGTATGTAGAGGTGGTACACAGAAATAATATGCGATTGTAATTTAGTGAGGTAGTCCATAGAGGTTGTCTACATAATTGGTGGTTCGTGAATCATACACAGTAAATGGTATAGTGTAGTTCTTAGTGGAAGTAGGTGGTTCACAAAAGTACTTAAACAGTTCGCAAAAGAAATTTATGCTTACATAAAATACCTGAAAAAGTGGATTTCATCTTGTTGTGTAAATAGAAGTTGAACATATCATCTACTTATGGTTGAGGATGTGTGATTTAATGAAAATAAAGTGACCTATATGTTTGTAAACTTTTTGTGGATCCCTCCCAAGAGTAGTGAGAAAGAAGATGAAGATGGTGATCCTTTCGACTGGTAGTGAACCAAAGAAAGAGACATAGGGAGTGGCCTTTGGGAATCTAGTGAGTAAACCCTAAATCATATAATGAATTTTATCCTAGGCATAGAAGTGATCTATCCTAATCATCATTATTATCAATGACCCTTAGTGAGTTTTGTATAATCATCACATTGTCGTTGTAATCTATTTGAATGTAGCCTAGTGAGGGTGAACAAATATGAAATCTATGTATCCTTGTGATTTGTTTATTTATTTTCTTTTAGTGCATTATGGTAAAATAAAATTGGAAATTACATGATCAAAATTAACATTAAAATAACATAATATGTTACCCTTATAATAATGTGGTCAATATCTCATGGGTTGGAAGAAACATTATAAGAAAATACATACCCCAATTCACCACCCTCTCATGGTGTCCTGACCCAATTTGGATCTAAAAAAATTTTAGAATGAACTCTTGACATCAATTTAATATAGTTTTAAATTAAATTTAACTACATAGTGAAGACACACTCTGATGGATTTAATTCTAAATATTTGATAAAATTTTCTTCAAAAATTTTACCTTACTACTAACTATATTCTTATGAAACAATCCTTACATTATTTAAATTTAAATCACCTTTCTCATCATCTTTTTTTCTAAACACACATTGAGTTACAGTAGATTGGTACTCTTAGGTACATTCCAATAGTTCTTAAACACAATTTCTTTTATACTAATCTAAGACTTAATTAATTGGAATTACATAGAACTCATCATTAAATTCTTTTATGATTTTTATATGTTCATGAAGTGACAATAAAACATTATGTTCAACCTAGTTTCTACGGGAATCACAAACTGGAGTTACTTTTTATAGGAAACTTACAACAACACCATAGGGAAAACATCCCTAAGCCTAAACATCATAGGGAATATATGTGTAAGTCATCTATTTTTAATTTACAGGTTCATGTTCAATATGTTCATCAAAACACATAGATTTATTTTTAGGGGGGACCGATAGAATTATCAATAGGTTTATTATTAATGTCATGATTGGAAATATAATCCTATTAATTTTAAAAAGGAGTGTTATGATCATATGGATATTTCTCACCAAACATCAAATAAAAAAACTCCATCCAGAATATATTTATTTTATTTAAATATCTCATTGATTTACTATTTGTAGAATAGCCAAAAAAATCCCTCATTTCAATTGGAAAAAAAGTGTATGAATTCTATATTAGGTTTTGTATACTGACTTAATAACAAAAACTTATTATAAAATAATACTGCAAAATATCTAGAATATAAATACTCAATAGTGGACTTATATAAAATTTGTATAATTAAAATTATTTTAATTATATTGAATTTATTTTTCAAATCATATTCCGTAAAATTGATATCTAAATCAGACTAATTTAACATATTCTATTAAATTTCTTGTAGGTTTCTATTTCTGTTTTATACTACACCATTCTACTATGATGCTCTAGGAGAAGTATTGTTGAGACTATAGCCATTTTGGGGGAATAATGAGTCAATATATTGATTTTCAAACTCATGTAAATAATCACTTCTCAATGACTTAATTATATGTTCACAGTAACTTTCTACCGATTTAGTGCATTTGTAAAAATAGGAGAGAGATACAATTTTACGAGCCTGGAAAAAAATGATGTATATCATGAATAATTTCACTCTATCACAATGGTATAATGTATTCCTGAAAATCTAGATACTGAATAGGGTCTAAAAAAATTATTTAAACAAACATTAATGACTAAGATGTAAAGACTTCTTCCATTGAATAAAAATATATTTTGTGCTAGTATGCATTTTGAAAGGGATAACAAAATTTTTTGGTTGGGAATTATGGATTAGATAGATATTTGAATACACAATTAGTAGTTATAATTTTTTGATAAAGTACATTGCGAAGGACTATTCTCCTATTCCAAATTTCATATTTTATGGGGAATGAACTCAAACATGAAACTAAAAAAATAAGGAATTTAAATCTATAAATATAAAATTTTTATTTCTCATTACAATAAAATGTAATAGATGTTTTTCATTAAAAACATTTTATTCATTATTTTAAATTTTTCATGATTCCCAATGTCCCATAATATTGAGATACTACATTGGCTATATTTTATTAAATCAAAAAATAAAAAATTATAAATAAAATCGATACTAAAGTTACCAATAACTCTAAATCCATTTTTTTCCATTTTGAATTTTCACCAATGGTGAAATGTCTATAATAAAATTTAATTATATTCTTAAAGCTCGTGTATTCCTTAGTAATATGTATTGAACATCTATTCTCCATATTACATATTTTTAACTAGAACATTTCAGCAATCTTTCATACAATATATTTTTAAATTAAAAAAAACATTGTTACTCATATTTTATTGGGAAAAAAGATGTTAGTAACAATAGATTTTGGAATCCATAAATATATTGATATTTTCATAAATAATACAATAGACAGGAAAATCATAAAGGATTTATTAGATCCACTAGAATTAGAAGTATTAATAAAATTATAATAAATAAGAAGTAGGAAAATTTTCTGTTTATTTAATTTTCTCTCTCTAGAATAGAATCTGATAACTATATGTGTATTTAGGGGTGGGTTTTTACAAATAATATGATACCGATTTGTTCTTCAATTAGTGATTCTCCCTATATATTTCTTCAATTTCCCATGATAATTTAATCTCATTATTTTTCATTAGATGATAATACTTCATATCCATTTAAAAAGTATGATCAATTTTAATATGAGTATATATAGCATGCTATATCACGATACCTTTATATTTAACTTTAAAATCATTCATTGATTCTTCGAAAATATTATAGTATATTAATAGGTCATCACTGTTAATATTTTTTGAATGATTTCCATTTTGGAAGGATTTAAAATGTGAGCATGAAATTTAAGAAAATAATGCAGTCCCTTGGATTTATTTTTCATGAAACATAGTGTGGCTTTATAATTTCTCTTTTATTTTATCGATTCTGAATGACATTGGGTATATTCAATGGAACCCCAAGTGTACTTCAAAACCATTTGTTATATTTTTTCATATTCATCATACTTTATCATATGTTTCACATCGGGACCATCTTTATAGATTTGTCAATTCCTTTCAGACTCATATAATATTACTTCAGGGGATGAACCACCCCCCTTCAATTATATTTTTAAATTTATAATATTGTCAAACATAATACTATAGTTGAATTTACTAAAGTAATTATTCATGTTTTATGGATTTTGGAACCATTTAGATAAATGTGTAATTTCGTTATCTTTTTTTGATTGTGATTCCTTATCAATTGAACACTCATCTTTGATCTTATCTTTTTGGTTTGATTAAAAAGTATTGAAATATACTAAGTTCATCTCATATTTATAAACTTTCTCTCTTTTCACATAAAATTCTTATTCACAAATAATGATCTTTTATCCATCTTATTAAATATATTCTTACTTATATCACATTATTTCATCATATAAATAGAGATTCCTTTCCATATATATTGTAGACATCTCAAAATTATCTTCACACGATCCCTGCCAACAATTTTCTTATGAATTGGGTGAATCATGTTAGATATTCCATTATTCATGAGATACATATAAGAAATGGATTCATAAAGATTCAACAAAAAATTATCATACATAATAATATTGGTATTTAAATGTATTTATTTAACATTGGATATTACTTGAGGAGAAATAACCATTTCAAAATAATTTATTTAAGAAAATATCTTATTAAATTCATCCTCTATTAAGGTATATAAAAGAAGTATTAATATCTTAAAAGTTATAGTCGTAGTCATCTTCATTGGAAACCCTCCAATATTTTCTAATATTTGTATATATTTCAAATTTATCACCAATAATAGACTAAATATTAAACCACATTCTCTATATATTAATTTTAATTTCATTCTCCGATTTTCAATTATTAATTCCACAAAAATAAGGAGGATTGTTAGTGGCATTTATATAAATATTAGCATTATCAATAATAATATAAATTTATTTAAAATAAAAATATTAGATCATTTGGTAAAACTAAATCACTATAAAAAGTAATTTCCAAACTATATTGATTCCAAATGATGGTCCTTGTGGATAACTTAATAGGGAGGTTAATTGAAATTCCAACAAAATTTCTATTAGAAAAAAAATTATAATCATAAAGACCCAAATGTTATATAAACACCAAGTTATAAAAAATAGTATAATTATATAAATTTACCTTTAAAAAATATTCCCAGTAGATTGGTAACTAATTAGTTAAAAAACTTTTTAAAAGAATTTATCATTCATAACAAATATACTCATATCAAATAGTATTTATAAAACCATTTTTTTAGTTAATAATTAGTGCAGTGTTTTTAATATGTTTAGAAAAATGAACCTAATCAGATTAAAATGAATAAATAAAAGACATGAAAATAGGTTACAACTATTAAATTATAGAGGAATTTAATAAGGTATTCTTTCTTAAGGAAAGACATAATCTTCTCTACATGGAAATCACCCACTTCCAAGTAGTTTATTATAATATAAACTAATAAAAAACATAGATCCGCTTTTATAAACAATTTTTTACAAGGTTTTCTAGGATTAAACAATATTCCATAGTTATTTGAGTGATAAAACAAGTATAGGGAAAAAATGAAATATTCAAATATTATTTTTTTTAGTTCTGTAAAAGAAAATTGCATTGGTTAAGAACTCTTCATTTTAGAATTATAGACATTTTTTTACCAAAAAAATAGATTAGAAAAACACAACAGGAATGTAAAAAAAAAGATTATGCGTTTATATTTTAGAGTATAGAGTGATTATTAATTTGTTACTAATTTATTGTTTAGAGTCCTTGAATTTATCATTTTAAGGAGATAAAAAATGATTCACAAAATGTGATGTAAAATAGAGGGACATGGGAGTTTGGATACCCTTCCCATTTCATTCATCTATTTTATAGAATCCATCAAATCACATTTATATCATATTCTTTTTGTTATAGTGTGTCATCATTAGTGTTTATATGTTCACCCATGTGAAAATCGTCCACACATGTGGGTTTGAGGGAGCTTCATCTGAATTCATAGTGATTCTATTTTAATTAATTTTTTTGGATAATAATATATAAATATAGATCATCTTAAATAGTAACAAATATAGAAAGGAATGAATTTTTCTTTAATATAGTAGTAGAATTATTTATGTATAATAATTCTTAAAATCAATTTGTAACATTAAATGGATAAATTATCAATTAGGTAATTAATTTATAAATTTATCTAGGATAGATATGTTATCTTTTTAGAGGTAGTTTTATTGATGTTAGATCCACTAGAAATAGCTATTTATAATATAACAATGTTCTAATTGTAAATCTTTATAATGATATATACTCTTGGTATTAGATCCATAAACTAGTAATTGATGATTTTTCTGATAATATATTTATAATTTTGTAGCTTAATTTGGTAGTAGAAATATTGAACTGGAGATATATATTTTCAGTGCTATATTATTCTTCTAGAAGTAGCGTGTGATGATAAAATTTATTGATGCAAGTTACACACATATCAATGAAATCTATTGGTCACATGTATGAACTATTGGTACCTTATTTAACAAATGATAACATTGATAAATAACATGATTAACCTAAAAATAAATCATTATATAGTATTTTAGATTTCACTCATTGCTCTATACATAACTTGCTTTCATTTTTTATCCAAAAAATATATTTTACTATAAAAAAACATTAAATTCAATAAAAAACATAAGAAAAATGATTTATAAACATTAAAATAAGGAGGTGATCTAAATTTTTGATATATTTTACACAATAAGATGTATTTTTGTTGGTAAGTTTCACAAAAATTTATATTGAAATATGAAATTTTAGAAATTTTTGAAAATCTTAATTTTGAGTTATGATATTCATTGTTTCCAATCATTGTACATTAGAAAATATCTTGAACATAAAAGGATAAATTGGATGATTTATTGATATGAGGAAAAATAATGTGGATTATAGTTATATGTTGATATAAATTGAGCAATTAATTGATCAATTTCGTTTTATACATTGATTTTTATTAGGTGATATTAGAGTGGATTAATTGAAGAATTACATATTTTAACCCTGTAATTTCTTTTCAACGAGGTATAGAAGTTATAATTTGATGAGAATATTGCATTATCTTTTTATAAACGGTGAAAAAATAAATCTATATGTAAAAATTGAGGTATTTCATGGGGTTTTAGGATGTATTATTTTATATAGAGTGTGTTTTATATATTTTCTATAGATAATGGACTTAATAATTGATGAATAATAATGAAGAACCTAATAAATTATAGGATATTTTAAACAACCCATTGTTTATTACTTTAAAATACTTAATCTCTATACTAACCAACAATATAAAACTAAATACAAATAAAGGCTACATTTATGAATATAAAATAGAATGAAATAAGAAACATCAATATGATAATCAAAACAGGAATAAAACTAAAAGTAATTATAAATAAAATGAATGTAAAATCCTTATCTGCATGGTTTTCCTTAATTATCAAGCCAAAAAATATAATTATATAAATGAGAAACAATATTTGAAATATAAGATAAATTTTGACAATAAATTAAATGAGCCTCATAAATTAATTATAGTTTAATTTTTAAGGTTCCATATATGAAAAAATATTTAGAATTGTGATTATTATCTTACTCTTTGAAATATATATGAGATTTGGGAATTCTTATAACCATTTGGTATAATGAAAATGTTGTAACTATAATATAATAAATTTTATAAAATGCAAAAAATGTATTTTAAATCAAATAGTGAACATGTATACTGAATATTTAAAACTATGTAATATATGATGAATAATACAAAATTAATATAAAATAATTAAATACCTAATGTATTGTTATTATTAAATAAATTAGTTTTTTCATAAATATTATAAATTTTTATTCAAAATTTATTTTTCTAATATTTAATGATAATTTTTATATATAGTATCAAATTAATAAAAAGTGATACATTGGTTGTTAATTGGTTAGAAACAATAATAAAATGTGTTACTTTTTTTTAAAGTCACTTTTATAAAAAAAATATTTTTATGTGTTATTTATTTTGTATAAAGAAAATCATACATTATTTAATGAATAATTTAATAAAATTAAATTTATATAGGTAAAAAATTATTAACAACCATGTAATTATTAGTTAATGATATGAATAACTAATAAGAACACATATTATTTTAAAACATAGCTTTCTATAAAAACTTTTTTCCTATAAATGATGTGTTATAATTTAAAAGTTGAATTATCTCACAACTAATTTGAATTTAAATAAATTGAGTAAATAAATTGACTAATAATGTTGAGATTTGGTTACATATTTTAAATTTTTTTAGAAAAAAAAATTCCATGGTATTTAATTTAATTTTATAAAAGATGATAAAAATGGTAAAATTACATGGATATAATTTTTTTCAATTAACATGATATTAAAATAAATATATTTGGACCATTTGGTGTTGGAGGCATTAAAAATATTCTATCTAATATTTTCATAACTAATTCATATAACTCCCATGATATTCAAGGTTCTCAATCACATTACTCATGTTTCAAAATAAATTTACGCCATTTCGACAAATATAAGGATAACTCACTAATTAATCAAAAAAGTTTCTATATTGTTTTTTTCTATTGATTACACATTAAATTTACCTCACCTATGGTCCCCGTCAATTCTTAGTGGCTTTTAATCCCCAAAATGATTCTCAAATATTCCATTATGAGTGAACCCATCTCAATAAATGTATAGTTTATTAATGTATAATTCACATATCTATATTTTTTAATTTACTACTCATAATCACCCTTCAAAAATACCATTATTTAATTAAATTATTTTATTTTAAAATCAATATAATTTTATAAAATATATCTTTATAATATATCTTTATACACTTACTCATATATTATTATAACATGTTTCTATTTGGGTATATTCAACCCCTTACATGAATGTTGATAAAAATATACCGAATTTCTATCATGGATGTGTATAAGACCATCATGGATAATAAAATACTATATAAAGTAATAATTAATGTTATGATTATTAATCTATAAGGGTGATAAAGAAATTATCATTAAAATTTTATGTCATTATTATCAACTAAATTTACAAAAACATACTCTTTTTAAAATATATTTGTATTAACCATACACTTATCACTCTTAAAATTATAAGAGTTAAATATGAAACATTGTAAAAAAATAATTCATCTATGTTGAGTAATCTAGGGATGATGAACCTATATTAAATAGGTGAGCACTTATATAATTTTTATAAATATTTTATGCAATAATCACAACTATCGATATCCGATAATTGAAATAATATATATAAAAAATAAGTATGTAATAAAAAAATTTAAATAATAGGTATAAAGGGTAAAAGAATATAATACAGTTTTAAAAAATGTTATTAAAATGATTCTGTTTATTATATAAAAGGATGAAGTTCTATTATGGGAGATAATAGTGAAGATAAGGCTTTATTTTCTAGACTCCTTTTGAAATTTGGATTGTGTATGCCTAAATTAAATTTTTTAGAAATTATCTGATAATTCACTGTAATAACCAATATCTTTTCATCAACATTTAATATTTTTTATATTTATTTTTATCATTTCTAATCCAATTATTCTGTAGAAATTATACTTTTTTTTATATGTATTCATCAATTATTATCAGCTTATAATCGTATTCTACCATTTATATAATATTTATATTGTTTTAATGATGTTATAATATATTCATAAATGATTTATAAATAATAATATTTTATTAAAATCACATTTTTTATTTTAAATTTACAATATTTTTTTTATTTTACATTAACTAATATATTATTTCCTTCCACAAATTTCTTAATTTTATTTATAACAATAAAATTTATTATTTTCAATGTAAAAAAATATTTTTTAATTTTTAATTAAATGTCTAATTCTAATATTAATCTGTTTATTTTTTTTTAAAAAAGAATAAAATTAAAAATAATTATTTATTTTAATCATTATGTATCATTTCAATGCAAATTTATGGGTCTTCATTAATATATTTCATAATCAATTTTAATATGCCATGTCTTACGAGAGATATATATTAATAAAATTATGTACTTTATTTATTTGAATGATTTATTTTTTCTTTGTGGATGATTTTCAAAAGAATCATGGTTTCTTTTTACTTTTAATTATTTAGGAATTTTATCTTTTTCATGTTGCACACAAATGTATGTTTTCTCATTTTGTGGTAGATGGTATAAATAATAAAAACCCCTCCAATGCATTTAGTAATGATAATATATGATGATATTTTATGATTTTTATTATGGAAGGATATCATATAACACCATGTTATGGAAAATGTTTATAGTATATGTGACACTCTCCATAAAAGTTATCATTTATATAAGAAATTACATTTTATGCTTACATTCTTATCACCTTCCAAAATAATGTGTCATTGGATTGATCAAAATTATCATTTAATTATTTACTCAGGTAATCTAATATCCAATAACTACAATAATAATTTTGGGGTTTTTTAAATTCATAGATCTAGAATAAAATTACTGAATGTGTGTTTATTAATAAATTTATATGACTAATATTAAATAGTTATACCCACCCAATCATGTATTTAATGTTTCATATAAAAATTAAATCACGAATCGAAGGAATAGATATTAAATTATTAAAGAAAACACTTAGTGGTGAGATGATTATATAATAAGTCTATAAATATTTTATGATTGAGGATTGTGAGAATATTTTTCAAAAAAATGTTCTTATTATACCCTATGTTAAATTTGATATGAGTATGGAATTGGATTTTTTTCTCTATTAACATATCCCATATCTATATTTTTTTGGATAAGGGAGTCAAATTTCCTATCCCTTATAAACCTAGGATCACCTATCATGTCTAGTAGAACTATCAACTACCTACGGAAATAAGTTCTATGGTATGAATTTTTATACCTAATAATAGAGGGTAATTAACCCAAAATATTAGGTGGGAGGAGATCAATATTTACTATATTCCAATCGTAAATTGTTATGTTTATATATTTCCTAAGGATTTCCTGGTCTTCCCCATACCAAGTGGTTGATTTTCTAGTTTTACATATATGAGATGCATTGATAGTATCAGATACTACTTATAGAATGGACACTATTTAATTAGAAATATTAAATAAGAAACTCTAGTATAATATAAAAAATTAGTTTTTATTCCCACATTCTTCACCGTGGGGGTTCACACGTCTCATTTTTTAAAAATAATTTTGTTTTAAGGGGCCTCTAAATTTATTGTCATGTACATTAAACGAGTGCCCAGATCATAAATATAATGGCACTGTTGCATTTAGAGTAGTAGGGTTACACTAGGTGCACATTATGATTTTTTGACATGGGTCTCCAGTATGGAAACCATAAAATGGAATAACTGAAAATAAAATAATTTTATTTTTAATGTCCATATAAAGAATTAATGTTAACTCAGATTTAAAATATGAGTCCAGCGTTGAACTCTTAAGGGTATACTTTACTAAGGAACGACATAACATTAGATAGCACGCATAGGCTGTAAAGGTTTGGTTTTGGGATTTAACCTTAAAGAAAATAATTTACATAAAATTTATTTTATATACAAACCTCATAACTCTCAAATGACAACTCTGATTAAAAAATTAGAGACCACCAATGATTTGATAATGAGATGTCATCCTTCAGTAGGACATAACATCGAATGACATGGGTCAAGGGTAGAAGTAATTTTTTTTTAATTTTTTAAGGTGAAAAAAATAAACTAAATGAAGTTAATTTTATTTCCTTTTATAGTTATATAGATTGGTGATGCTATGACATAGCAACAGTGTAACCCATTCTCCTTTCATAAATGAAACAACGCGGTGACTCTGTTTCAAAGTGAAATAGTAATACTGAAAAGAATTAAATAATTTACTTCATTAATCTAGGACAAGGTCTAGAATTTGAATTGATAATAAGGAGAATTCCACTGGAACTCTGGAGTGTTCTTAAGGAAAGGGTGTGGAGGCTCTCTTTCCGGCGATGACAGAGCAAAGGTTGGGGTTCGATCAAGTGGGTATGAATCAAAAAACACTAGTGGAAAAAGAATCGGCATGGCGACGTGATTTCAATTTATGTATGTATGTGATCCAACTTGAGGTCGATTTTCATTTTTTATGAAATTAATTCAATGTTATTTCTTTCTAAACAACAAACACGGATCAACCCACTATCATATTGACTCATTGGTAGTTTTTTCATGTAGGGTGGATTTGTTTCTCTTAATCTCGAAGGGATATATAAGTAGTGTTAATAATCTTCCTTTTTATTCTAATGTGGAGGAATTGGGCCAATATGAACAATGGAAGACAACTCAATTTTAGGAATTCTTGTGATATTCATGACCAAACCATCGAATTGAGGAAAATCCAAATTTGAACATATATCATAGATGGTGATGAACCAAGGACCCTAAAAGTGATTACAGATTAGAGAACATACTACTAGGGTAGATCTAGTGGCCAGTGGAAGGCACCTCCAGTAAGGGTAAGTGGTGGTGGATGGTGCTAGGGTGTTTTTCCCCGATGGTGCACCATGGTGGTGAACAAATCTCACGACAACGAGCCATTGGAAGTGAATAGGGAAGTATCTCGTCAACCGTAGTAGTGAAGAAATTCATTTCACAGGACACACATTGTGGAAGACTAGGGGGCTGCAGTCCGCTGCATGCGAGTGATCAAGCCTCTGATAACGGTCGATGGTGGGTCATGCGAACGTGGTTCGAGGGCCATGGTCCAGCTGGACCATGGAAGTGGGAAACACAATGGTGACCCATGGGGTGTTTGGAAGATGTGGATCTCCCATAGTGTCTTATTCAGAGCCAGCTGAGCCACTCATAGTGGGATAGGTAGGAGGAGATGTGCAACTCCTAATGTCCCAATAGGCTGGACCCATGTACATTCTATTCTAGGCCAGGTATACCATACTAGGTCCATTTTGGGATGGATCAGACCCGAGACTGGTTAGTGGACCTCAAGTCGGATTGATCTGACCAGGTATGCTAGAAAATAGAACCAACCAACCCCTTTTAGTAATAAACTCATAACATTCAAACCATATGTCTTATTGACTAGAAAGTCATTGTATTGGGAACATCACGATGAGGAGGTTATTTTGACATAATCCATGTGTGTTTCTGTTTTGAAGGATATATTAATGATGTGTTGAGAATAGATTCTCCTAGAATCTAGTGCACTATGAGCTGAATTCCTATGGCTGGCTGTGAAGAGAGGGATGTGACGATTGGTTCTCAGGGGCCCAGAAGTAGAGTGGACCTGAGTGGTCTAGTTGATGATAAGTATCTAAGAAGGGCTCAGTGACCCAATATATGAAAAATAGCCGATCTGACCACAGTGGACCAATAGAAGAGAAGTATTCAAGTAGAGCTCAGTGGCCTAGGAGATGAGCAGCAGTCGAGTGGACTGTTGTGGCCCCACAGATGAGTTGTAGCCGAGTGGACCTCTGTGGCCCAGTAGTCTAGTATACCACTGGGTCCCGACAGAAAAGCAGACCTCAGTGACTCATCGGGGTTGATTCCCTCAATATTAAATTCTATTAAGCATTACGACTGAACTAGTTTACTTCGATTAGTTATTAGTGCATTCTATTTGTGTGGGTCCCAAATAAGTGGGACATCTTTTAGTAGGTCTCTGATGACATGATGGATTAAGGAGGGAGTCCTACAGGGATTCGCATTCCATGAGCATAATCCTGTGACGAAGGATTGGCTGTGATATAATGAAATCTAATCTCAGTAAGAGTAAAAGTCTATGAGAATCATCATGAATTATCATGTCCAAATGTTCTCTTAGATAATTTTGGTATAATTTATCTACATATTTACTACCATGAATCTCAAGGAGTGGTATCTCCTGGAATCGGTCATCCTACGCCCATAAACATGTGGTTGGAAGAGGATTATCCATTGCATATTAGAATCATTTATGATTATAACTCAATGTTCTTATTATATGTGTGTATGGCGTATCACTGTTTTGATCTAACTTTACCATATTAGTAGGTTTATCCATTATGGTGTTTTCATTGTTGTTTTTAGAGTCCCCTGCTATGTATATTTTTACTCACCTCTACCCAGAAATGGACATAATTAGTTGTGTCTTGTGTAGATAACCGACACTTTGGTGGAGTATTATATGGAGTAGGACCAGGACTAGGACCAAGGGTGCTTTTTAAGAATAGACGAGTGAAGGAGTTTCCGAAACCGTTATACATCAGCTTTAGTACCCCTATTTGGCGGTCGGGCTTTGCATTTTTCTTTCATTTTGTGGGCTTGTATTCTATCCTGAATATACATTGATACTTTTCAATGGTATGAATGAATTTTATTTACATGTTGTTTTAACACTCCATCCCTATGAATTTTAGTTTGGTTCGTGTGTAGAGGTTCATAGGAAATTTTTCCCATTTGTGGTATATACCTACTCGACACTAGTTGTCGTCCCTTGGCTGATTAGAGGATGGCTTGGGGTATTTAAGACATGTGACCTGGGGGATGGGTCAAGAAAGAGTTATATCAATGGTGGTCGGTTCTACCTCTAAAACATGTAGTCTATGAGTTTGACTTGGGGATATAGTGTTATGAGTATCTAGATTAGCTTATAGGAAAGGGAATACAGTGTTGGTGCGGTGGCCAATGTACCCATACACAAAAAATCAAAATTATTCTTTTAGACCCGGTATTAGAAAACACATGTTTTTGGAAAAAATTAATGTAAATGCATCATATTGGAATGGGTTTGTTTTTTAATGTCCTTCTTGAGTCATATCACTTGTTATACTCAATTGATTGTGGTACATCTTGTTATGTTTCAAGGGTATGACATGTAGACAACCAGTCAGGATTCCACCACATGATCACAAGTATGATATTTGGGGTGACATTATGGGTACATGGGTTTTTACCAGAGAAAACACCACCGAGTGTTGTACCAGCAATACAACCCCAAGTGGAGTAGCACACAATACTAGTAATACCAACTGATGAAATGCGTGAGTTGATCTCACTTCATGAGTTTTACTGACAGAGACAACTTAGGTTCTAAGTCGAGCCTCACTAAACTATAACAAATGATTGTCTTGAGGAGCTCATTAATATTTCTATATATTTATGTCAACATTATATCATATGGTGGTTCTATCAATGAGCCTTCTATGTGGCTCAGTAGGGAGAGATAAGGTTTAGATTACAAAATATTTTGTTAAGGTGACATTTCCATTGACAGATCTTGAGATACATTCTCAATGAAGGGGAGCATTCCATAAAAGCTATGGGTTATGCACGCCTAATAGATTTTGACGCATTGGAAGGACAACATATCGGTAGCTTAGTATTCATCGAGGTGTAATGACCTTTCCAGGTACTCTAGGAATATTATATAACCTGTATTTCATGGATCATACCTTTGAGTGAGATTTTTATTGGGACATCTGAGCCATCATGATTACTATGAGAATTCCTACTTTTTCTAGGGTTATGGAGATAACCTTGTGGCTAAAAGTCCTTTGGTTGAGAAGATATAACTAGTGGATGTCCTCAATGGGAAAAAATAATTTGATGTCAGTCTCAGATACATGGATGTGTGAGACATTCTGAGATGAGGTCCCAAGATAGATTATCAATAGATTAAGGCTCAAAGGGTGAGTCCAGTCAGCTTAGAAAAAAGGAAATTTTTTACAAAAGATGTATGGGGGTATCTTGCTAATGATTTTCTAGCCCGTCGTGATGACAGTGAAACAGTGGATGAGCTACTAAGGTAGGGATAGTGATAAGAAAATATTAATCATCAGGGTGGAAGATGTAGTAGAGGAGCAGGGAGAGTAGATGGAGGTGGTATACATTTGTAAAAGTCACAATAATTACCCCAATGTGGTCCACACTAGGCTCGTGGAGCTGGATGATATGCGGTAGGGGTAGCTTCATGTGGAAAAATGTTATTACCTGAGGGAAACATGAACGATTCAAGGTACGATCTTAGTATACTCATTGATGTCGTATTAATAGAAATAGGTGCTGATAATTACTCAATGTCATTAATCATGTTGAAGAACTATATTTTCAAGTTAAACCATTGACTTGATAGTTACGCCAGGAGATACCTATGGGAGGAGACTTGATAATCACACTTACGCTGACGGTGTGATATTACCTTTGAGGAAAGTGTTTCTGTTAATCCATTTTGGTGGAATCCTCAAGGCCTTACGATGTTAGTTTGGGTATGGAATGGTTATCCACAGTTCATGATCAGATTGAATATTTTAGGCAAATATATGTGGTCTTCCTGTAGTGTTGGAATGGGGTTTTCCTTGGTCAGAGAAAAAATGGAACTTATACAGCATTGGATAAACTCATGCATATAAGGGTGAAACTGATCATTGTTTAGTCATCCATCTATACCCACATGAAATTGTATGTTTTGAGTTTTTAGATCCTTGTAGTACAGGAAATGCACAAGGGCGTCTTTCCATAAGATGTTTACAGTATTATCTCCCCACAGGGAGATAGACTTCTCCATCAATATACACCCCTAGGATATCACCGATATCGGCATTAGTATATCAGATGTCTTTCGCAGCGAATTGCAACCAGTGATTGTAGGTGTGGGACATACAAAGTAAGGGATTAATGAGACCTAATGTTTGAGATTATTTGTGGATTATCATCCATTTTACCACAATGATTCAAAGAATGAGTACCCACTACTAATGGGATTATGAATACATCGATCATTTGAAAGGGGTTGTCTTTCACATGGATTATAAAGTGCTTGTATGATTTTTAGTAATTGAGACACATTTTTACATTGAACCAATATTGAGTTTTTAGTGTTATTATTTGATTTAATGATGTGGAGACAATACCTCAATGAGTGAATAGTTTACCATATTCTCTAACCACAAGAGTCTCATGTATATTTTCTCTTAGAAAGACTGGAACATGAGACAAAGAATATTGCCGGAGTTCCACAATGACTATGATATCTAATTAGTCTATACTCATGATAATGGGAACATTTTAGAAGATGTTCTCAGTAGGAGATCAAGTTCATAGTTTTTGAATGTGGAAATTGATCTATTAGCCACATTACAGTTATCCTTCATCGATGGGGATGATAAATCTTATCTCTTGTTGTTGGATATTATCCATCCACTATTAAATGAGTGATGGTGGAAGAACTTGTTGAAATTGACCATGAGTCATTACATGCTTAGTTGTCCACAGGGAACACCCAAGATGGACATTCAAAATATGGGGAGAATTTTGTTCTTTTTAGAGGATCCACAGTTGTAGCAATGATGCCTAGAGTGGTGAGATGCATTAGGGTATGTGTATGGGTGTCATGTCGGACATCTGGTATTAAAACAGGGGGTTGATGTTGGGCTTACCTATTGTGATAAAAAGCATAAATCTTGTATAAATAAATTTTTTGGGTCGTTATTTCCCTATATAGGGGTACATAGACGGAATTTGGGTGGGATATCGATGGAAATAGTGAATGGATTACCACATCCATTGAAGAGATACAATATTTTCTAGGTGATCATTGAAAAGCCCACTTTTTTGACCCACTTCCTAACTACCCAAGAGAGGTGTTCTGTAGAGGTCTTAGTATGCCTCTATGTGCTATAGATATGACTGTGGCGATCTTGACATTGAAGATGAAGATAATTTTTTGGATTTTTCATTTCGGATCTAGGATCAAAATTATAGGTCCCTCGATGTGTGATCAATTACTACAATGCATGTTTGGTGGAAGCACAAGAATATCTATGAGATCAAGTGGGAGTAGGAGACCCAGTTTCAGCCTCGTACCCTCATCTATTGAGAATTTATTGGTTTGGATTTCTTGGACATAAATCCTTATGATGGGATTGATGTAACGACCTAGATTTTCATGGATCTATTTTAAAACAATTCCTGGGAGAAGTATGAGACCATTTACTAAGATGACATGTGATTCCAATCCCTCGAGGTCTTAGAATGATCTGTCACAAAATTATACATTTTAAATAGAACATGTGAGTTTTTCCCTAATAGAGAAATAATTCTAAAATGGGCGTGAAGATAAGAAATCTGAGGGAATATTTGTGTTAGGAGAAGTGTGTTTACCCTAGGAGCGAATTTTGTTTAGTTGTTCGGTTCACTAGT
Source organism: Viscum album (assembly GCA_963277665.1). Lineage (NCBI taxonomy): Eukaryota > Viridiplantae > Streptophyta > Magnoliopsida > Santalales > Viscaceae > Viscum > Viscum album. Next base: position 1,457,139,956 of record OY728146.1, read on the forward strand.
AACTAAAATCAAATATTCCATAATAGTTAATAAAATAATTAAATAAGATTATTTTAATTTTCAAGTCATTATATCTCTTTAACGAAAAATCATATTGAAAATATGAATCCACCATTATGCTATCGATGGATTTATTTCCATAGGTGGAGCCTAATATTGGCTGGAATGGGATGACTATGAAGTTGGTTTTTGAGAGATAACGTTAAATAAAATAATATATATAAATATTAGTTTATAATTGAATCCTCAAAACTCAAAAATGGTAACTCATATTAAAAAATCCTAGACCACTGTTGAGTTTTTCATGACATGATATCCTTACGGATAACTTTACCATGACTTTAATGGGTCAAGGGAAAAAGTTAATTCTTAAACATTATTAAAGGAGAAGAAAATAATCTAAAAGAAGTTTCTTTTTTTCCTTTTGGTGTTTCACAGAATGGTGATACTATGACGTAGAGATAGAAAAACATGTTATCCTTTCAAAAATGAAGTAGAGCGGCGACACTATTTCATTGAAAAATATTACCACATAAACATGATAATGCGTTGTTGTGTTTCCTCCTTTAATCAGGGATAGGTTACAATGTAAAAATTCATACTACTAGATAATTTTACTACAACTCGTGAGTTTTCATAAGGAAAGAGGGAGTAGGCTCTCTCACCGGTGACGATGGATCAGAGGTCGGGTTCAATCAATCAGTGACGAATCGTTGAATACTGGTGGAATAATGATTGATGTGGCTACACAACATCAATCTACTTCTATAATCGATACAACATGAATTAGCTATTTGGTATTGATTTAATTGTTTCCCCGGTCATTCATACTAAAAAATTCAAATCTACCCACAAACAGGTTGATCCACAAGTCGTTTGTTCTTGTGGGGTGGATTTTTTTTATCTTGGTCATTAAAGGATATAAACATAATGTTAATCACCTCCCTTTTTATTCTAAATCGGAGGAATTGGTCTGAAAAAAAACATGGAAGGATCTATCCATTGTGAGTGTTCTTGTTTTATTCGTGACTAATACCCTAGATTGAAAAAACATTGAACCCGCAACAGGGAATAAGGTGACCTTAGGATGCTGAAATTACTCATGGATTGGAAAATGGTCCACCAGAGTAGACCTGGTGGAAAAAAGAAGGCACCACAAATGTCGGATGGTGCAGGAGGCAATGTGCACTATGGTGGTAAATAATATCATTGCTACGGGGCCTCGAGAGGGGCATAAGGGCCTGAACTCATCAGCCATGACAATACAGTACGGCTGCGCACCGAAAAGGTGTCATAGTGAAGAGGTGGCTGACGACATCCCACCATGGGTAATTTATTAGGTCGCTAACAACTATTATCTATGGTTCATGCACACGCGGTGGTAACACCACATATTGGAAGAATTAGGCCAGCCCACTCATAGTAGGCCGAGAAGGAGGACGCAGGAGGGACCCACAGCCTAGTAGGTTGGACCTGGGACTCAACTAATATGTATCCGGCCAAGTATGTGGGGTTGGATCTGGGATGGTTCAAACATGAGCCTCATTAGTGGAGCTCAGGCCAGGTCCAGTTACTTTGGTCTAACTAGGTAAGACCAGACCTAAACCCCACCAACCCCTTTTCAAAAAAATGATCATTACTTTCAATCTATTTGTCTGATCAACAAGTCTTTAGTGGTGTGGGGTCCCTTGTGAGGAGAAGATAATTTTGACCTAATCTTAGTGTGTTTCAATGGATGTTGAGTTATGAACGATGGCTTAAGGGGTATATTCTCCTTGAATCATGAAAGCTATATGAAGAAATCCTATATGTGTCTGTGATGAGACAGAAGAGGAGACCGACCCTATGTGGCCCGGGATCCGAGAAGACCGGAGTGGCACCGAAGATGAGTTATAGATGAGTTGACCTCTATAGCCTGACGAACGAGCTGTATCCAAGCATAATTTAGTGGTCATAAAGATGAGTAGTTTCCGAGTGGACCTCAGGTTTCTAATCGAAAAGATGTAACCGAGTAGACCATAGTGGCCCAATAGACAACCAGTAGCTAAGAAAAAAATATGTTTCTCCATAGACGAATGGTATCCTGGAAGACCATAGTGACCCATTAGTGTAGTGGACCTCAGTGGCCCGACAGATGAGAAGACCTCAATGAATCTTCGGGGATAACTACCTTAGTTGTACAAGATGTTCAATGTTATGACTGAAGAGATGTATACTCAGGTTGTTTTTATCATGTTCTCTTTATATGGGGCCCAATGAAGATGTAACTCATTATGTAGGTCTCTAATGACGTGACGACTCAAGGATCAGGTCCTCCTAGGATGATCGTGCCTTAAGTAGAATCATGTGTTTAAGGATTGGATTCTATATAGAGACTTCATGTCTCAGTGAGATTAGACATCTCATAGAATCTCCAGGTGGTATCAAGACCATATTTTATCATGTTTAATTTTTTTAGACACGCTCTTCCAAGTTACTACCATATAGCTAGATTAGTGGGATCTCCCAAAATAAATCAAGAATCCAATAAAACCATATGCTTGGTAGTGGGTGAGGATTTGAATCAATGAATCCATTAAAATTATACCTAGATGTTCATGTTATATGTATCAATGACATATACCTCTACTGAGATGAATGTACCATCTTGATGGTTTTATCCTTTGTGGAGCATTGATTTGTTTTTTTTGATATCCCCTATTCATTACCATTTAAATCACCCATACACAGGCTTTACAAACATATGTTGTGTCTTTTTGGGATGACTGACACTTTGGTAGAGTATTATAGGGGGTAGGACCTAAAAAAAGAATAGGATGGGACTTGTCAGAACATAGAAGACATGGTGTTTCCGGCAGCTTCCTAAAATAACATCAGTACCCTTGTTTGTTGGTCGGGCTTTGTAGTTGTCTTTATTTTCATGGTCTAGTATAGTGGTCCAGTATTACTTTACTACTTTAAATTATTTTGCACTATGTTGTTGGGATGCAGTGGTTTACATGAATTTTCATTAGATAGTGTTGTCACTCTCCACCCATGTGGATTTCATTTTGTACCACGTGTATATATTTTTATGAAAATGCCTCTTATTTGTGTGATATGGGAATAGGATGCTAGTCACAAGCCCTATCAAATCACAGGTCGGTTTGTGGTAGTGATGGCATATTCCTAGGGGGACATCTCGTGACAATGTATATGTGATAAATATTTTCAATGGAATATATTTGAAAATGAAATCATAAAAAAGTTATAAAAGGGAAGATAAAAATGAGATTGAATTTCTAAATTGATAAGTAAACTCTAAATTTAAAATAATTTCATTAAAAATAATAATTCTGTCATTATCTTAGTGGATTTGGATTAGTACAGTCATTAAAGATTAATATAACTAATTATTTTTTTATTAAAAAATTATATTATCATTCAATAAAATAACAAGGATGTACGTGAATAGAATTTATGAATTGTCTTAAAGATAATAGGGAAGGAGAAAATGTATTTTAAATTCTGAAATGTTGAATTCTAGCATCAGAAACTATGATTTATTGGTCATGTAATCACATGGGACGGTATATATATATATATATATATATATCCTTCAAAAGTAGTAGTGATCGATAAATGTTATAGATTAAACATTTTAAAAGTATCTATAGTTTTCGTATTATATAGATAATATTGATTATTTTTGTGAAATTTCTTATAATTGATAAATTCACAAATGAAGTTATCTTATAATGGATTGATGTTCTACTTGACCAATTAAGGTGAACAAAATTTCCATGTGCTTAATAGAAAATTAGTTATTTGATAATATCCTCACACAACCAATATATAATTATGGATGTTTTATATAATAAATGAACTAAAATGTATTAGATGTGTCCTTATACAAAATAAAAATGATTTAACATAAGTTTAATGTTAATTAATAACCAATGAGTAAAATTACCAATCACATGATTTGTAAATTGATGTATTATTTTTTAATTATTGATTTGGATATATTATCATTATTAATGTTAGTGTGATATAAACACTTATCAAAATAATGTAACCAATACATTCCTAGAAAATTAATTGAACATTCATCTATGGAGATGGTTAGAGGTAATCAATGACTATGATGGATCTATAAATTACCTCCATGGAATGAAAAATAATATGGTTGATTCACTTTATAGACTAAATCTTACAGCATTATCCTTATTGAGGAATAAAATTGGAAAAATATTCATGTATAAATAATATACATTTAAATAATAAAAGAAGCAATGGAATCATATCATTACCAGATGATATCTCAATAATCCATTTATGTGAATATCAAGTAGGTGAGAAAAAATGATTGGGATCTATTAAAATATTATGTATAATTTAATAGTTAAACTATAATAATATCAGTGTTATATGATTTTGGTGACAAATATGTGATCCTATAATTCCTGAATAGTAGAATTACATATGGGTTGACTCACACATCTCATCTTTCTCTTCACATCCAAGAATAACCATGTTTAATTCATATAAGAAAAAGAATATCAAGAGGGGAAATATTATGAAGGATGTTGTTGAATATGAATTTTTATTATTCCTCTTTTATCTAGTTGATTTTGAATGGATTATGTCTTAGGGGATGTTGAAAATATTAAGCATATATGTATCTAAATTTGAGAACATCACCATTAATTATTATTATTATAGGATTCCCCATGGAATATGATATCCATTATTATGAATGGGTTGTGTTTGATCTCACTAAAGTCATTTGTCATAAATTTTTAATATAAATTCATATAACACATTGAGTGGGAACACATACATAAAACGATAGAAATTTTAGTACACTATAAAGATACTACATAATGGAGAGAATAGAAAACCAAAACTCTAACTCTGGAAAGGAAAACTACTAATTCGATCCATTATAATAGTATTTGTATTTACTATATAGGTTCTTCATATCACGTTTAGAATGGTTATAAGAAAATTAATTGTGTAAATTTTATAATAAGATACTGAATTCTATATAGTATCCAATGAGAAAAGGATTAGTACCGAAATCTATAGATAATAGATAAATGTAACAGAGAGACAATAGAGTTCTACATTAAGTCACTATATATATCAAGTATTATTATTGTTTTTGAAGTTCACTAATGACTCGGAAGGATCAAAATATTGGTTCTCATTTCATTATTCCCTATTATTTATAATAAATTTTTTTATGATATTTATCATATTGATGGTATATTGGGGGGGATAAAAATTCACTAATTGTAATTTATTCCTAGAATGATAATGGGATATAATTTCCATCACTAAGAATATAATTTTCTCTGTAAACCATAATTTCTTTTTGATGGATCATTCCCAGAACCACTGAATTATGAATCCTTTAATTCCTTGGAATATCACACTCAATATAGTAATAGTATATAGGAAACAAACCACAAGAATGTTTTCCCCGTGATTAGTTTACTATAAGATGGAAGAAGTTTCACCCAACTCACTGCACAAATTCACATTTCTCACGCACTCTCCCCCAAACTCACACATATTAATACATTGAAATTTTAATAAGAATATAAATATGATGCCCAAAATTATAAGCTTCTTAATTTTAACCTATTTTTGTGGGTGAAAACGAAGAGCTCATAAATTACCATATGTATAAAGCATTAGAAAATACTATAGATTATAACCCAGTTATACTTCTATATTCATCATATATAGTATATAAAAAGGTTTTCAAACATCAGATTAATAGAGTTTAAATTCATCATGAAAAAGATTCATTTATAATAAGAAAATGTAGTTTGTTATCCATTCAATTTACTATTATTCAGTATCTAGAATCAGCTAAACTACTGAAAATGGTGTAATATTTACAATACTATCAATTAAAACTCGAAAATCATGTTCTTCCCATTTAAAGAATATCATATTCCAGTATATTAACTAATGTGATGAAGCTTATACTTCAACAAGGATAAATAAAACTTATTTAGTTCTTATTTTTTTAGTTAAATCCAATGACTTGATAAATATTGAAAATCCAAATAATATCTCACTTGAAGATTTCTTTAGTAGTTCAATTTTTCATTTAGTAATAATTACAAAAAACTCATTGTCATTCCCCATGTAATTTAGTGTTTTTGATCATTAAAAATTCAACCATGACCTACCTAGGCATAGAAATACATTTTAATTTAAATGAATAATTTTTTTTTTAATATATCAGTTGAATTTTGGATCCCTGTTATCTAACTTAGCTCTAACACTTTATCTTCCATTTTATTATGAATAAAATTTAATTTCAAGTCAAATTGTTCTAAAATTTCATGAAACAATCCATTCCCAGAGAAACTAATTTCACTATTCCAATCATATAATAACACACCACATTATAATTTTTTTTCTAATCTCTTTATTTTACATTACAATATTTTTATTGAATGTTTTGTTTGAATAATTTAATTTCGTTGGTAACTAATATTGCACGCAACACCATATTAAAATGAATCATAACATACTATTAAAATATTATAATTAATAAGATGAAGATTATAAATACGTTTTTTAATGGGAAGTTATGAATATGAATAAAAATATTACGAGATAAATTTTAATTCTGATAAAATAAATATATAATATTTAGTAAAGTGATTTTATTTTTAAAAAATATGTTTTCTTCGCAAATAATTTTATTTTTAATGAGAAAATAAATATAATTAATATTAAAACTTTTATAAAATGTGTTATAGAAAAAAAAATTAATCATTTGAAAATTATATGCACATGAATGTTTGATAATTTTACAAAAAAACATAAATTATAATGAATAATGAAATATTCTAATTTTTATTGAAAACAGTATTTTATTTTAATGAATTTACAAGGAAAAATCTATTTAGTATTATTTTTAATCTATAATTAGTTCATTTATAACTATAAATAATGTAAAAATTGTAATTTAAATAAACTTTAGACATGACATAAAAATAATAAAATTTGGTACATAAAGGGGCATTTTCCATAAAAATTGTATTTCGTTACATTTTTATGGTATAATATAATATTAAATTCATCAACTACTAAATAGAATTAATTTTAAAATTTTGAATCAATATTTGGAATCAAGAGTCCTAGATTTAGTATAGAGATATATTTTATCCTTCTTTAATATGAATATTAACCTTACTATCATTTGTTAACATGATTAAGGGTAAATTAGGAAATTTAGAATAAAAATAATATTATAAAGACTATATAATTACCCGAACACTTGTAATATTTTTTATTATTTTTTTTCCATTATAATAATACATGGGTATATTTTATTACCTTTTCTAGCCACTTGGTTAACATTAATTCACTTGTAGTATTTTATTTAAATAAATATAAAAGGTATTACACTATTTTTTTTAATAATAATTACATGTTTAACATGTGGTCATCTAGATGATATGTTAATCCATAAATACTGTATTAAATGATAAAATATTTGTCTTCATCATGTTAATTTACTTTTTATTTTCCGAAGATAAATAATTACATTAAATGCGTACACAATAATGTTAAATTAATTAATCATGAAAAGGAAAAATAAAATAAATGATATTAAAAATATTTAAATATATATATGAGGATATATATTTAGGGTGTTCATCAAATTATATAGATGACCATGACATGAATAGGGTATAATAAAATGGTGTTTATGAATTTAAATAATGATTTTGTTTCTTTTATTTTCAATATAATGAATAGTATAAAATTTGATAATAATTATATTTGATGAATAAAATATTTTAATTAGTTTTATTGAAATAATAATCTATAATATAAATATAAACAGGATAAGATAATTTAGAAAACTAAATTATTTATATATTTATATTTTATTTATTATAATGTGTATCTTCTATAGTCATATAAATATTTAATATTATAAGAAATTCCAATAACACCCCTCTCCTCCCCTTATAAATACCATCCCTCACCACCCTTCCTTCTCTCACATTTAATGACATGAAACATTATCAAAATTACCAACCACTATCCTCCTGACTATACCCATGTCAATGTGTATCAAGTATCACCAAATGAAAAATTCCACATTTCTCAAGAGATCCCTAAAATCATATGATATTCCAGAGGTAACAATCTCAAACTACCTCTTTTTAATTTATTTTCTTCTTATGCCTTCTCCATACTTCACTTATCCATAAAAGCTTAATTACCCATGAAAAATGTATATACTATAATGCTTAATTTCTAATGAAATTTTTTCGATTCATCCCTACATCTCTCTACTCATATTTAAGTAATTAAAACAACTATATAAATTATGGGGGAAAATTATCTTCATCGATAATGTCTCTAATTTTATTCCATTTCCACCTTCACGGAAGAGAATAAAACAATTATCAAGGTGAAATAATATTTTAAGATGTATAATATGACTAATTTTACGTTCTTGAAATACTATATTGAAATAAAATTAAATAATATGAAACTAATGCATGGTGGTGGAAAAATTTCCAAAATAATCCAAACATTTAATCATATTTTTTTACCAAATTAATAACAGTCATGTACGAAAAAATTATATATGGGTCCATTTCATCATTTTTAGTGCTTTAATAATATTTTAATGTCACTTTTTAAATATTATTCCCATTTTAATATATGATATGTCATTATACACAAGTTAAATGACCATCAAACCATGGAGTGAACATTCCTTGAATAATGAAATTGTACATTAAAACTCCTATAAATTTTCATAATTGAACTTATTATGATTATAATAAATAAAATAAATGTTGTAGTGGTTATGAAATTTATAATTAATGAATATAATTTTATTTTAATGGATATTTACTTCAAGTGAATAACGCATTCGGAAATAGGGTAATTGATCACTCTAAACGTCCATATTTCATTTGTGTTACACACTATCTCCATGACTAAATTTTACTCTACATAATTCATATATAGTTAAAATATTTTTTTTATATTTATAAAAAGTTATTTGTAGAACTCAATTTATCTTTTATTATTTGGTAAAAATATTTTTTAAGAGATTCCTTTATCAATTCTTCTCGATAAGAAAACCCAATTAAATGGAACTTCAGTATTTATTACCAAGATTCATGTACAATAGAAAAAACTAAATTTTCCCTCAAATAATTTTATAATTGCGCTAAACATTTCATGATAAAATATTTTAGTTAATTTTTTTGTTTTATAGAAATAATCATTCCTTTATTATCATTATGGACTCTTAATTTATGAACCTAAAATGGCACTTAAATGAGACATTTCTAAATTATCTAGATACTCACATTCATAAATTAAATTTAGTTAGAAATAATTATTCATGATCTACTCTTTTTTACTTTATGAATAAATATAAATAATAAAAATCCATTATTTCATGGATACTGTTATTATACGCCCTTTGGTTATTCCTTATCACATGATTATGATACCTATTTATTTCTAGGGGAAACCAGTATGTTTATTACTTGTGATTGATTAATCATGTAGAATATATATTGTTGAATATGTTATTATGGATAAACCTAGATAACAATCCAATTATTGGGGTAATGTTTTATTATCATGAGATGTTATTGAAGTCATTATAGAGTAAAATAAATCTATTATGGGACTCTATTCACTATGTGATAATGTCTTGGAAATTATACATGGTCTTCGTTTTTGTCATTATTTATAATTATGATATGTTCCAATATTTACAGGATCATATGACTCCATGTTCTATATATTGTTATTGAATATGTTTATTAATGATTCATTCCTTTAATTTTATCATGTTATTCCTTCTAACTTATTTATTATTCTTAAATACCATGTTAATTACCTTACTAGTATTTTTAGATCACCCATATTATATATTTATTCACCAGGTTACCCTATGCTATTAAAGGATACAATGGATGTTTTGAGCTCATTATAGATATCAATAAAATTATTTTTATTATACATTCATATTTCCAAATAATATACCCTTTCACCCAAAGACACTAAACATTTAAAACCAAATTTTTTATTCCTTGTATAATTATTAATAGTGTAATATAGTAATATTTTTTAGTGGATTGGTTATATGTATTTAGTATTAGGGAACTATCTATTTATTTTTTTGGATTATGAATAAAAAAATTATAAATAACCAAATGGATGATTCTATCACCATGGATAACCTATAATAAAGCCTAGGAAATGAAAAGTTTGGACATACTCTTCAGTTTACATTTAATATTTTATATTCATATTCTTTATTTTTTTTATTGTTTTATAGGGATTAAACACCCACAATTTTATATTAATTTTTAGGTAATTCCTACAAATAGAAGAAATTGTGTCAACAACCTATTTTATATGAAATATGATTATTTCACTAATGATTTTCCAAACATAACTGTGATGGAAGATCAAATCATTATTATAGGACTAGCTCAATTTTATAATGTTATGAACAATAAATTTAATAATGTTCAATACCCTCCATTTCCTAATAAATAACTATTTGTGGTCGAAACCTTTGCAAATAAAAGGAATCACATCTTGGATGGGTTATCTAGTCCTCTATTCATGGAACAATGGACTACTATATTGAGAAGATGTTCTATATCTTACAATGCTCATAATAAGAGGAATTCATGCCAGTGGTCTACCAATTCAATGGGGAATTTTATCAGTGGTGGACACTAATCAAGAAAGTAAAATATAATAAAGAAATTTATTCAATAGTTTTCAATGGATTCAAAAAAATATTTTTTAGTAAATATTTTCCCCCAACTCTTTGTCTTTTAATGGGGAGGGAGTACATAAAATAGAATAAAAAGGATAATGATTCTACCGGAGCATACAAGGATAACATTACATGTATTTCATCATACACATATACATTATTCATGTGCACTAGAATAATAGTGAAAAAATTTGTTAGTGTGTTTAATATGAGGATATTAAAATACATATAAATTCTATACTTTGATAGCTATGAATATATTTCTAATTGTTCCATTATGATCAAGATGGATATAAGAGACTCTCAATAGTCTCATGTGCTTGGAGATAAAAAGTGTAAGATGGATTTTTTCCTAGGTGGATCAATAGATAAGACCCATTGATGAAATAATTCCCAACACCCCACATGTAAAAAGAGTGGGAATAACATTTTTGGGAACAATATCAAAGAAATAAAAAGACACTTAAAATGTGGAAGAGTAGGGAATCATACAATTATATCGTGAATGGATTTGAATAATCCCATTAATGTGGAAGAATAAATGTAGGTTAATATAAAATTACATTATGTAGTTTATTTTTTCAACTACATTAAACATGGTCATTATGTGATCCAAATCCAAATTCCAAGTGGTTTTCAATACAATGATCAACAACAACCTCCATGGAAATGAGTAAGAAAATATTCCATCACTATCACTAAGGTGGTGGTTAAAAATGACATGGTGATAGGTATGATATTTATTAATTAATGAATAGATAAAATAATTTTGATTCATCTTATGTGAAATCATTCATATCCTTAATTGTTTTAGTACAAATATTCAAACACTCCCTCAAATATGTAGGTTATGTAAACTTTGAGAATATAAAATGGGGAAATTATTTCATATAAAGTATATAAGTCATCCTAATTTTTTTTCTAGATTAAACACCCAAACAATATCATCATTATTTCATTTATTGATTTTGATTTTATAATATACATGTATTGGCTATCATTATACAAATAAAATACCAACTATCTAAAGAGGGAGATCCCTCTTAACATTCGAAGGCATACTCCAATTTGGTACAAGTGTAAGGATGTGTAATAATCTTCATCGACTTAAGATTTGATATAATTTCCATATGAGATGAATATATAGATAAAATTATTGAGATGAAGGAGGGAACCATTCTTGAACACATGCCCATTTTGGGGGACTACACTGAATTTTTTTTCAAAATTATTGTCTGGACTTCCTCTTGACAGAGAGGTTTTGGTCACAATTGATCATATACTTGGATCATTGATCATACAAAATACTATTTATAGGATAGCTAAAAATTATTTGTAATAATTGTGTAATTTGGTAAAATATTGTAAGGAATTTGTTTTTATACAATTGAGTACTTCAAAATGTTGTTCTCATTTTACCACCCTATGATTTTGGGATTTATTATTTTTTGAATTAATTTCACCATTTTGATATTATTAATTTTATTTTATATTTAATCCATATTTTTCGAATGAATTATATGAGAAACCATGTTAATTTTGAAATAAAAAAAATTAAAATTTATCATTCTCTACGCCGAACACCGGGATTAGCTGGCGTTACATGCAATAATGGCTTTCCTAAATGTCTAAATGACACCCATGACAATGTTTTAGCAAAAAAAATATAGTATGAAAATGTTATTATTTGATAAATAATATATAAAGTAGAATCTAAATTATTAGTTATTAATAGTATTATCTAATTTAAAAAAATATATGGTTTGTAAAAATATTAGATGAATTCAGAGGTTACCAAATAATTATAAATCAATATGAAAAGTGATTTAATATAAAATAAAATATTAAAATATTTATGGTCACAAAGATATATTACCCTAATAAAATAAAATTAATTAAAATTAGTGAGTTATATTAGTGTAACATATATATATATTATATATTTAATACAATATTTTTATTTATCAACTAATATATTGGATAAATATAAGCTAATAATACACCTAATTTAATTCATAAAAAATTATATTTTTTTTATAAAGGTTTCGTTTTAAACTTTTAATGGAAAACCTATGTTAAAATAAATTTTTAGAACATTTATATATTTAATATATAATAATAACATTTAAATTTTTAATTGATAAAAAATTATGTTAGAATTATTTTATATTATTCAGTAATGTTTCATTTTTAATGAATAGTTACAAATACCGGATTTTAATAAAAAACTGATTTTCATCAAATATATTTATATTGTTAAATTATATTTTCAATTAGGTTCAATGTATAATAAGTTAATTTAGTTTATCAATCAATATAATTTAAGCCATTGGAGCAAATTTCATTTTCAAATTGCTTATAAAAACTTATCAAACATTTGAATGTTTTTACTTAAAAACCCGACATTGTCGACCCAACTACGCGATTAAGTTTAAATTAATTTATTCTACTTTTATAAATAGTATTTGAAAAAATTTATTCCCTATTTGGAATCATAATAATTATAATTTAAAATATTATTAAGTTATATTTGGACTGAAATGATTCGTGAATGTAATTAAAATCAATAACATCAGTTAAGGTAGAATTAAGCATAACTAAGAAGTGAACATTAATTTTAAGAAAAAAAGTATCTATAAACATATAAAACACCAATTTATTGCCATTATTCACCCATTTAACTTCATTTATTGAGTTTTTTTTGGTTTTTTATTACTTTTTAGGATAAAAAGTTGGATCACATACCTAGTTTTAAAAAATGTCAAGTGTGTCCTTTCCCTTCCATATAATATGACACCACCTCTACCTCTTCGTCACACATCTAAAACAACATAGGTTCGACCAATATATGCCCAATAAAATTACCAAAATTCCATCATTACTCCTTAAATACTACCTTTGGGAATAAATTCATAAAAGGAATCCTTTTGGCACAAACAAAAAGGAGTTACCCGATTAATAGGTAACAACTTCTCTAAAGTCCCTTTATTTTGTATTCCATATTCACCCCTCCAAAATATTTAATGAATTGTTTTATAACAAAACAAGTGTCCTAAATATACTAGGTTGTTTTTATGCTATGTGGTTTTATCTAAACTCTCACACAAAATTTATAATTTGTAATGTACATACAATTTATGTGTACGATGAAAATCCACCTACCAAAACAAAGAGTGTTCTATTTTACATAACACATCTGATGTTTGAAATTAGGATGTAAAATATTTTAATAAATATTATATATAATATCTATATATTATTTATTATTTTTAATTCATTTAAAAAAATATAATTTTACTTTATATTTTTTGTGAATACGATAATTTAGTTTGAGGAAGTCTGGACTATTGCCCCTCAAAGTGATGTGATTCGTTCACACTATACATGGAATGTATTGAGGATTAGTTTACTGAAATTATATGATATATATAAAATTTAAATTATACTGTAATGATATTATATAAATATATACTTATATGTAATTTTCATTCTTTCTTTCACTACGGTAATTAAAATGGAAACAACATTCATGTGTATATACGACATACCGTCTCCATGAACATTGTATTCCACTTCATAATTATAAATTAAATATATTATTATAATAAAAAATTTGGTCATAAATGATATTTATATCATATTTTACATTCTTGAATCATGATATAAGTATAATTACCATCAATATAACACATTAAGACACATGTGAATAAAAACGTTAATATTATTCAATGTGAAACCATAAAATAAGATGGTTATGATGCCGCTAATATAAGGGCGTAATAAAACCATATGTGAAAAAATATATAAAAAAACATTTTTATAAATTATTATTAATTTATTTATTTCTATTATAAATGTTGTTGGAATGAGTATGATTACAGTCAACACACAAGGTAAGGAGATTTTGACTCACTTTTTATTTCTATGAGTTACATGTTTTATTCACTTCTAGCTCCTTTTGTGTGTTGTGTATACTAACCATGTATATAATCAATGATTCATATAATTAAATTTATGTGTATCTAAATATAAATTATATAAAATTTATTTCATGGGGTTTTTATAAAAAAGTTTCCAAATAAGTAATATATTTTTCTCTCAAATTTCCATCTTTGAGACTCATGTTTTTAAGATCCTATATTCATTTTTAGGGGTATATACATCCATTTAAAATAATATATCATTAATATAATTATTTTAATGATATTGTAGGCTTCATGTGACTTCCATTTCTTGCATAAAGAGTATTATCCCAAGTTAGCAGGTGATAGGATTGTTTTTTTGAAACAGACTCATCACTATTCAAAATTTTTTATATTTATGATTCCTTTGATGAATTTTTATGATCCACCTCACACAAAAATCCATGAATTTTCTTCTCCTGAGGTTATGAATTACTTATTAATATATTTTTACCATTTATTACGCACTTTGTTATATAAGATAGTTAAGAAAGTGGTTTTATGGAAGCCTTAATTTACTGTATCTTCGGTCGGAAATCAATCCTACAAAAATATTTTTCATACAAAGGGGATTCCAAAAATAACATTACATTCTCAATTAATATTTAAAATAAATTTTTACCCTTTTTTACTAATTTATTCAAAGGAATCATATTCTCACATTCCCGACATGGCATTTTTCTATCGCGTTTACTATGAAAAAAAATTCTCTTTACCTCGTACGGAGTGTAAAAATTTTTCCACCATCATTTTGTTAAAGATTCGTCTTCATTTTTAAAAGGATGATTTTTATAAAAATGATTTAAACTTTTATTTTAAAGTAGCATTGTTTTTAAAAGGTTTTAAAAGAAATTTTTTCAATTTTCCTGTATAATTGTTTTCAAAATATTCTCAAACATTATTTATATGTTTTAAATTTTTTTTCAATGAATTGGTTTTCCAAACACTTTCATTATTTCATTATATGGTTAAAAATTTCATTAATATAAATATTTGATAAATTTTTTTAAGGATTATTTTATAAATTTTCAATGAAATTTTTTTTCAAAATCATTTGACGTCGTAATTACATGTCTTCATGATATTTTTATGAAAATGATTTTCAATTGGTTTTTTAAAATCATTTTTCAAGGATGAAAGGATATTTTCATCAGGAAATTTTTTAGAGAGATATTTCCAAATTATTTTTCATATCATATTTCATCCTTTTATTTAACTCAATACGTTCTTAGAATTGATCTAATGGTTCAATTCATATTCTTTCTATAAAGGGGTTAAGTATAATGTGATTGTCTTTATTAAATCTACATTCTTTCTAATGTTATATTATTATGAAATCTATTTCTCCTTCGTGAGTAATATTTTTTTGAAATCCATTTATCTTTAAAAGGTTATTATTTTTATGAAATGATAGTTACACCTTTCTTTTTTCTTTGGGTATGATATGATTAAATGTTTATAAAACCCATTTAATTTCATCGGTTATGAAATGATTATTTAAGATCCTGGGGAACATGTATGTATGTTTTAATTATAATATGGTTGGGACCTATATATATCTCCAATGAATTTTGAAATTATTTACATATGATGAGACTGACTAAGATGTCCTTGGGAATAAAAATTGACTACATAGATGGATATGAGAGTGAACCATGACTTCCAAGATGGTATGAAGAGTGAAATCATGCTACTATGATTGCCATGGCAGTGAAACATGAATTCTAGTAGGTAAGGAGAGTAAACTGATACTACTAATATGAACTTCCATGTATCTCCTTAGATAATATGGAAACATATTATATTCTTATGTGTCTTCCAAATATACATGTTTTATTCATATGTTGTGCTTTAATTACTTATTACATTAATTATATTATGATACATGTCTTATGAATAATAAATAATTTTTATTATCTATAATATGATGGTTATGAGATTTACATATTATGGCCATGTTTCATACTATTTTTTCATGTTGATGTTACACATTTACATTAATTACCCATATTGAACATTTGAGATCATCCCTTTTTATGTTTCCATTCCATAGGTTATGAAGTCAAGTTTTAGGTTTATTTAATTAAGGTGGACATATTTTGGGAGATTTTGAAGATCATTCACCAGGATATAATCTTGTTTTCCTATTTTAAAATAAAACTAAACTATTACAGTCCTTGGTCATGTATTATTGTAATGTACTAAATATTCATCTAAAATAGTGTAATATCCATGAATGATAAAAACCTCCATTGTCGACCCAACTGCGGGATTACCTTTAATTTAATTTCATACTAATATATTATTGGAATTTGGAAAAATGTATTCGTTATTATGAATTAGAAAAAATTATAATTGCAAATAAATTTAACATAGTTTTTGACCAAATTGATTGGTGAAAGTAAAAAAAATCAATTACATCGGTTAAGGTAAAATTAATCTTAAATTAGGACTAATCCTTAAATTTAATACTCAAAATTACCTTAAAACATCACTAAACCCCATTTTATGGAAATGATTTAGACATTAACCCCCCATTATTGATTTTTCTAGGTTTGGTATGTCTTGTTTTAGGTTAAAACGTGCTTACACCAAACTTGTTTTAAGAAATGCTAAGTGTGTTCTTTCCCTTACCTATAAAAGGCCACCACCTCTCCCTTTTCTGCACACATATCAAACCAGATAGGTTTATCCCAGATTTTATCATTATAATTCCCAATATCCATCCCTCCCTCCTTGAGTCCTTCCATTTGTAAGAATGTCTTCCAAATAATCCTTTTGGCATAAACCAAAAAAAGTTACCCGATTATGAGGTAATACATTCTCTAAAGCTCCTTTATTTTATTTTCCTTCTATAACACCTCCACTATATTAAATCCATGATTTTATAAAACCACAAGTATAATCGATATAATATAAAATTTTTATGAAATAATTTTAATGTAAATTTACAAACACCACCATCTACTGGGTAAATAACAAAATTTGTATTTTTACTGTCAACATCCACCTCACAAAAGGATGATTGTTCAATTTTCCTTACCGCCTTTCATGGTGGAAATTATTTAGGTCACACTACTTATAATATTATTTAATTAATTTTATTTATTAATTTTATATCAAGATTACTTTTTTTAAATCCAATTAGTGTAAATACGATAATTTTGTTTGACAATGTGTTTACTACCACCCCTAAAAGTGATGTGATTTGTTCACACAATACCTGGAATGTATTAAAAACAGTTTAAGTGAAATTAAATAAAATTTATAAAATTTTAATTATAAATTAATTTTATTATATTGATATATAAATATATTTCATTTTCTATCTTTCTTTCAACACGATAAAAAAATTGAAACAATATTTATGTGTATATATGACCTACTGTCTCGATGAACGATGTATTTCATTTAAAATATATATATTATATAAAGTTTTATAATACAAATACAATGGATATAAATAATACTTATGTCATGTTTTACATTCTAGATTCACTATATATGTATAAAGACAAAAAATATAATAAATTAAGATGCATGCAATGAACAAATAAAATATTATCCATAGTGAAACATCAACAATTGATCATTAACATGAGGGTAATATAAGGTACTAATAAAAACATATATTGTATTGTATATAATAATATGGTTCTTTAACATATGTATAAAATATTTATATTTATTATATAGGTGGTTTGAATGGGTACCACAATAGTCAATACAAATTGTAAGGGGATTTCATCTCACATTTTCTTTTCGTGAGATACACACTTTATACACTACCTATTCCTTTTGTGTGGTGTGTAAAAATCTCATAGATGAAATTGAATGATTATTATTTCAATTTTTATTAATTTAACTCTCCATTCTATAACCTTTATTTTAGGGGGATTTATTTCTAAAAGACAACAATCAGGTAAAATTGTTTTGTCAGAATTTTCCATCATTGAGAGTCATGTTTTGTTATGAACCTAAATTAATTGTGAGGTGTGTATATTTCAATTTCATGTGACATATCATAAATCTAATCATTTTCAAGATATTATATTCTTTATTTAATTTTCATTCATTATATGGAGTGGATGATCCCAAAATTCTATGTGATATTATTTTATTGAAACAATATCATCCCTTTTCAAGATTGTTTAGGTTTTTGATTCCATTGAAAAAATAATAGGATCCACCTCTAATGAACATATATGAAATTTCCACTACTCTATTTATTAATTATTTATTCATATATTAGTATCATTTCTTCCATTATTTGATACATATGATAGTTAAGAAGGCGTTTCTATGGAATCCCAACATTACCTCTCTCCAGTCTGAAATATATTTTCCTCTAAATCCTTGTTTTCTATAAAGGGATTCCATGAATATCTTAAAATTATCCTTTAAAATTTAAAATATTTTTTTACCCATTTTTCTTTTTAGTAATATATTAAAAGTATTCCTCTTTTCTATTTCCAAAAAAAAAATTTAATCCTTTCTACCATGCTAGTGGAATGTTTTCTTCATTTTATGACATGTACATATTTTACCACCTTCATTTCATTCAATATTCCTTTCTATTTTTGAAAGGTTAATTTTTTAGAATTTTTATTTATGTGATCTTAATGGAAAATTATTTTCAAGATGTTTTCAATATTATGTGTTCTTCTATCAAGTAATTTTTTTTTAAAATTTTAATTATGTAATATTAAATTTTTTCAATTTATTTTTAATGAAATGGGTTTGAAATCATTTTCAAGCTCATTCCATTTGTTTTCAAGTTAAAAGGTTTTAATTTTTTGTCACAGGATTTATTTAATTTTTTTAAATTTTTTCATATAAAATTTTTTTAAACTTCTTTTGAATCTTATTTTATTTGGTTTATGTAAAAAGTTTTCCAAAACGATTTAAAGCATTCCTTACATGTTTTTAAGGTATTTATTTTAAGAAAATTATTTTCAAATTTTTTATGTATCAGAAATACTTTTTCATAGAATAAAGTATATTTTCCTCAAGAAACATCATTAATGATATTTAAAAATTATTTTCTATATAATATGACATTATTTTTTATAATTGTGCCCTTATAAGAAATGATATAATGGTTCCATTCCTTTTTTCTATGAACGTGTTCTGTTTAATGGTAGGGTCTTTATGAAATCTGATTCTCTTTTATGGGTTGTATGTTTTTGAAATCTATTTAACATTCATGGGATATATGTTTATGAAATCTGTTTAACATTCATGGACTATTCTTTTTATGAAATCAATTTTCAATTATCTATACTAAAGCAGGCTTCTTCCTACCCTTCGTGCCACTCCCTCCTTTCTCTACGTAACTGTCCAATTTTTTTCTCCCCGGCTATTCCAATTATCTTCATACGACGTCTTCAGCTACCCCATGCACGCTCACCTCTGGCTCCCTCTCATGTAGGGTTTTGCGACTTCCTCCATTCTCGAATTGGGTTTCGCGACTATTCCAACTTCCTTCTTGCGATAGTGTTGGCTACCACCAATCATCGACACTCTGGTCCGGAATAGTATTCCTCTCTAAATTTACACCACTTCTGATAGCATATTCTCTTCCTAGTTGCACAGTCTCCCCTATTGAAAAACGATTTAGGGTTTCATGATACCGAGTTTCATTGGAATATATCCACGACATAGTATTCTAATTCTAGTCGCAACTCCCGTGACAACATTCGGTGTCCGACGACGACTGTACTGTTACCTCCAAATAAGGGTTTCTTCCATTCGGGTGGCTTTGACACAGGTCTAAAATTACTAATAAACTTACTTTGGCCATCAGTATTGCACTGTTCAGGCTTGGTTTCTCTCAACGTGAGCTCTCCGTGATGAATATATGCACATATTTATCCATTCTACCCTTTGATGTTTGAATGAAAAATTCTAGTAGTTTATTTCACCCCTATTCAGTGAAATTCTGCACATTAGTATGCATCTGCAGTCCATGTATGCGTTAAAAAAATACACTGCTTATCTATTGTACCTTATACTGCTTGACTATAGAGATTCTTCCATTATTCCAAATTTCAGTCCAAATCTTGCATCTGTCTATTTTAGATATGTTAGACAGATGTTTCTATATATTAGATGATGTTATAACTTTGGTATAAGAGTCGATTAGTGCAATAACTATGCAGTGCTTATCTATGAGTACCTTATCTTTCATTTTGTGATATTCAACATGAATATTTGAATATTTGAATTTATTTTTTCTCTGTAATCTTTATATGTTTCTTTGATGTTGGAATAAGTCTGGTTCATTTGAATAAAAGTATAAGTGTGGATCTCTATAATTCAAACATGCATTCTGTGTTAATTGTCTTATCAGTATATTATAAATTGAATCTAAAAACACAAAAACTTATTTTGGTTTCATTCTAAAACATGACAATTCAACAGAAAGACAACAAAACAAAGATGTAGACACTGTCAGAATCGAGAGATGCAAGGTTTCAATGGAGACTTCGTAGGGCAGAACAACAAATTGGTACAACATTATTGTATTTCCTTTAAACCATTCCATAAACTTACTTATTGATTTACAGGTTCCTAACTTCATAGGAAAATCACCCATGGAGGGCCATCAACTATGTTCTGCTGCAACATCTGATTCATTACAACTGAATTCCAATTTGATCAGAGAAGCACGCCTACCACTTTCACCTATACCTACCAATGGTTAGTATATTTTAATTTTACCAAAATTTTTAGATACAGTCAATATATTAATTGTAAATAATGTAATCTAATTTACTCATGCTGCATTTCAATTGATAGTGGCTCTATATTCTGGATCGTCTACGCCAATTAGTGTTAGAACAAGCATTAGAAAAGGTTATAGTAATAGTATTAACTGTAAGTATCTAAGCATTTAAATATTAATTTATATCTAATCATTACAACTATTTTCATGTATTGTCTACTCACCAAAGGAGGATCATGCATATCAATTTCATCTTTATCTTCAAATGGTGAGTCATATTACACTATCAAAGAACAGTGACTTTATTTATTTATTTAACTATGTGGTAACATTGTATTGTATCTCAATTGTTAAATTTAATTGACAACTCATCATTTTTGTGGATCTTCATCAACAAGATCTGTGCCTGGTAGCTAGAGAAAACGTATTTCAGCAATTAATCATGAAAATTATGACCCCTCTAGTATGTACTCAATCATTGTATAGTTCTGAAAAACACACACGTATTCTCTCATGTGTATTTAACATTTAAACTAAATTTTCATTAATTTTGCTAGGTGTAACTACTGAGGTAAATATACCCACTTACCCTTTGCATGAATCATTAACATAGTAAGCAAAAATCATGCCTTCAAATGAGTTTGAATTGTCATAGAGTGTAATTTTTAATTACAATTTAAAAATAGATATTATTTTACTTCTTCAACTACTGGTAACGAAGCTTATTTTCCCAACACAGGTGTGATCTATATTCTAATAATGTTGTATTCTCCTTTTTTATCCATAGATATAAATATCCTTTCTTTCCATATTTCAATAAAAGTATATTCCACAATTAACAACAAGAAATAGGTGTCATCTACATTGAGTCATTTCATTTCAGAAAGAGATGTAACAACTGGTGAAATCAATGATGGAATTACTCATTGAAGAGACTATTCAGCTTTGACCTACAACATAATCATTGGTTACTTTACATGTATTTTGTATGAAAATCCTTACAAACTAAATGAAAATACTACTGCAGAAATTATTTAAGTACTTCACATTGCGGAAAAAGCAGGTCAATGTATTCTTTCTACCTTCTGGTATAATGTTGTTCAAGTCATCACAATTTTATGTAATTTATAATCCCAAGTTTATTAACACCATTTATTTAACCATTAATCACCTGCAGAATATTTGAATAGCGGAGATCCCTCTAATTTTTTCCAATACTGTGGTTGTATCTTTTGGTTTGATGAGAGAAATATAAAATGTATCACCAATGAAAACCCACAATTTGGTATATTTTGAGTGCTTGGTAATGTCTATTTTCAATTACTACCTTTCTGTCTTCCATACCTTCAAACATTAGTCTTCACTCAATACTATTTGGAGGAAATATCATTCCAGGAATACATGCATATTTACAATTATATGTTTGAATTCACATCAATGGGTGGTAAGGATGACAGATCATTCAATAATGGAAGAGCTCCAACTATATTCAGATTTAATGGACAAAACTACAATCACATAGGTAGTCTGTGTCCTCCTGTGGGACAGGCACCTATGTTTTCCCAGCTATATGTTTATGACACTGCGAATGAGTCTCAAAACCGGATTCTGAACATCAGGTAATATTTAACATGTAGTTTTACATATTTACCGGACAATCATATTTTCACTTCAATCTTAATATAATTTTCTTTTCTGTTATGCTGGAGAAAATTCAAACACAGTGGTCGAATATAATATTGTTGTCAACTTACAAAATTTGAT
This sequence comes from Viscum album, assembly GCA_963277665.1. Taxonomy (NCBI): domain Eukaryota; kingdom Viridiplantae; phylum Streptophyta; class Magnoliopsida; order Santalales; family Viscaceae; genus Viscum; species Viscum album. The sequence continues at coordinate 1,457,163,198 of OY728146.1, forward strand.
TCATGAATCAAATGTTTTATCTAATTATTTTAGAAGTGAAAAAGATGTTCTTGATCGTCAAGCCCATGAAAACATAAGTTTACTCATTTTTAAGAGAAGAAAATAAGATTCAGCGACATAAAACTTTCTTAATAATTCTATGATTGCGATAATTATTGTCAGTGACATTGAAGATCTTAACTGTTAAAGAGATATTATCTTTCAAAGAAAAAATGGATATTTGATACGTATTTATGAGCATCATCACTTGTAACTTCCATTACAATATCCACTTATTTTCATAAATGTTCATGATGGATATGTTGACCACATTTTGCATCAATATACACCTATGAGTACTTATATAAAGATTCGGAAAGTAACAAAGCGTGAATACTTCTCCTATCTCTTGCAGTGTCGTTCGAGTGATACATCAATTTTAAAATATTCAAGAAGACTGTTGGTACAATTTATTGTTGATTCTTACACAATGATAGAGTCTCAGAGACTATCCTTCACTCACTTCAATCAAAACCTCTTGAGGGTTGAGTTGTACAGTGGGCTGCAAGATTCTTTTCTTCGAGGTGACCGTGATGGGTATGCATGTGGGAAGCGAATCATTTTACCATCTACATTTACTGGTAGTCCTAGGTATATGATTCAAAATTACCAAAAAGCAATTTCAATCTGCAATTGTGCAGGATATCCGGATCTATTTTTAACGTTTACATGCAACCCCCTTTGGCATGAAATCACTAGATTTGTATCATGTAACAATATTCTCCGTTCGGTTTTTCCGCACATTGTATCCAGAATTTTCAATATTATGGTTTACCAGTTAATGAATGATTTACGTGACCGATGTTTTTTTTGAAGGTCATGTGTAGGTTCCTACTGTAATACAAATTATTTAATGAGACATAATTAATCTTATTTAATGAATATGATGTTGAATTGTGTCATCTATATCAATACTTTTTGTACAGTTGTTTGTACAGTGGAATTTCAGAAACATGGACTGCCTCATATATAAATTTTACTATTTTTATGTAGAGAGAGAAAAATAGGTAGTACATCAATCATTGACAAATGTGTTTCTTATGAAATTCCAATTAAAGGTGATTTCCCAAAACTTCTTGAGGCTATTAAGAAGTTTATGATGCATATACCTTGTGGTGATGCAAATCGTAGATCACCTTGTATGAAAAATGGAAAATGTTCTGAATTTTTCCCAAAAATAATTTGTTGAAAGTACAAAACATGAGGATGATGGGTATATTCTATATCGATGAAGAGATAATGGAAAAAAAATCCTGAAAAATGGTGTCCCACTAGATAATCGGTTTGTTGTACCATATAATCGTTTCTTGCTAATGAAGTATCGAGCTCATTTGAATATTGAAGTCTGCAATCAATCTAGTTCCATCAAATATCTGTTCAAGTATATTAGAAAGGGTAGTGATCGTGTAACAACAACTTTTTATGAAACCAACACTACAACACTGTCATGCAATAATGTCGATGAGATTAAAATGTATTATGATTTCAGATAAATCTCTCCTTGCGAGGCCTCTTTGATGATATTTTCCTATGATATCCACTATAGATATCCTCCGGTTGAAAGATTACATTTTCATTTACCAGGACTAAATAGTGCTACGTACACTGACACTGATCATATAGAGGATGTGTTGTATAAGGGTAACATTTGTAAATAAATGATTACGAAATGGTTTCAGGCTAATGTTTCTTAGCAGGAAAGAAGATGTCTCACATTTTCAGAATTTCCAACTAGATTTGTATTCCACCAATGTGAAAAAATGGTGTCCAAGAAAGCAGGGGTTCAGTATTGGTAGACTTTATAATGTGCCACCGAAAACTGGAGAGCTTTATTACCTTCGATTAATGCTCACAAATATCATAGGTTCAACTTCTTTTGACAGTATTAAAAATGTGAAAAACATTATTTATGGAACTTTTCGTGAAGCATGTTCTGAATTGGGGCATCTTGCTGATGAAATATAATTTATTGAAGTAATCAAGGAGGATTCAACTTTTCCTATAAGCCAGTATATGCGCAAACATTTTGGAAGCATTCAGTTCTCAAACAATATGTCTCGCCCAGACACTGTGTGGCATGAAACATGGCATCTCCTCAGCGAAGACATTCTCTATGCAGAAAAAATAGGCTACAAATGCTAGGTATATGATATGAAATTGCTGAAAACATATAATGTGTCTTATGTAGTTGCTAATTCAGATTGTTTTCCTTAATCAATTAATTCTATGTACTAAATAAATAAAAATATTTCATCATTCCATTTAGATTTTTCACTCACGGATCATCAAAAACAGATGTATGCTTTTCTTGAAATAGAGAAGCTACTAAAGATTAATTGTAGATATCTTCATTAGTTTCCACCAATGTCGGTACCTGATTCTGAAATTGTCTCTCAACGAAATCAATTGGTAGATTATGAACTTAATCATGACATAGAAGCTCTTAGAAATGAGTATATGACTTTGCAAGGTAAACAAACTGATGAACAGAATGAGGTGATGACTACCATTATGTCTTCGTTAACTGCGTCCACTGGAGGATTATTTTTCTTGCATGGTCATGGAGGCACAGGTAAAACTTATATTTAGATGGTATTGACATATTTACTACATTCAAAAGGAAATATTGTTCTGCCAGTTGCATCCAGTATAATTGTTTCATTACTACTACCTGGTGGGAGAACAACGTATTCCAAATTTCAAATCCCGATTTCTATTTTGGAAAACTCGATTTGAAATATTCAACAAGGCAGTGATATCACAAATCATCTACACTTAAACAAAGCTTGTTATTTGGGATGAGGCACCAATGATTCATAATCATTGTTTTGAATCTCTTGACCGTACTTTAAAAGATATCATGTCAGTAAAAATGATAATGCTGCAAACTTCCCATTCAGTGGAATAACTATTGTGTTGGGTGGGGATTTCAGGAAAATTCTACCTATCGTACCGGGTGGTAACAGAAAATAAATAGTTTCTTCATGTATATCATCTTCATACTTGTGGAAACGTTGACGTGTTTTAACGCTGGAAATGAAAATGATATTGATTTACAATTCTTATACAATTTCAGATGAGGTTGTTGAAATTTCCGAATGGAATTTAGATATTGGTGAAAGTCACATTACAGAACCAAATGATGGTGAAACCACAATTCCAATTCCAGCATCATATCTTCTTTCTGGGACTGAAGATCCAATTTCTTAAATTGTTGAATATAATTATCCCAAATTCGTTAGTAACCATGATGATGTTAATTATCTTAACGACCGTGCCATGTTAGCTCCAACTCGGGATATTATTCATGAAGTAAATGCGTACATTATGTCCCTCACATGTTATGAATGCAATAATTATTTGATCTTGGGTTCAGTTTGTGATGCAAGTTTTGATACAGATAGGCCAGAAAACATTTACACATCTGAAATGTTAAATTGGATTAATGTATCAGAGATGGTTGCCCATAAAATTACACTCAAAATTGGGGTTCCTGTCATGTTTCTTAGAAATGTAGATCACTCTGTTGGATTATTTAATGGGACTCGCTTGATTGTTACCCACTTGGGTGACCATGTCATCAGAGCAAGAATTCTATGTGACTGTAATTCAGGATATATTGATTTCATTCCAAGATTAAATATGACACACTCAGACATTCGGTGGCCTTTCAAACTATAAAAAAGGCAATATAATTTGATTGTTTATTATGCTATGACAATTAACAAAAGTCAAGGACAATCACTGTCTTCTATTGTTTTGTATCCTCAAAAACATGTTTTTTTTTCATGGTCAATTATATGTTTCTCTATCTATAGTCACATCACCATTAGGATTGAAAATAGTAGTTGGTGATTATAATCCCACATCTCATGAATCAACACAAAATATTGTATATAAAGAAATATTTCATAGATTGTGATTGGTATATGTAAAATTATGTGTTAAATTGTGAATGTTTGGTTCTGCTCACATTATTTATGTCTGATTTTATGAAACACAATGTTTCTTATTGTTATATGTTCGTACAAAAATTAAAACAGCAGACTTTTGCAAATATGTCGTGATCAAATTCTCCTTTGAATGATATCACACCTGAGTTCGATGAGACATTGAAAATACATGTGCGTATTTTGAATTTCTAGTGCAACACATCATCCAGGTACTCCAATGATATTGTCGTGATTGATTTGATTTTTGGATATTTATAGGTGAATTCAGGATTAAATTAATATACATATTATCTATATTTTGTTTTATTTATCCATTCATTTAAATTACTCCAAATATTTGTCAACATCAATAAAACGTGTTTCATAATTTGAGATTATTTTATATTGATTTCTGCAGAAAGCAAAGATACATTGTACTGTTACAGGGAGGCAAAATCTGTCTAAGATAAAAAATATATTGCGTGAAGGGATGTGCTATTTCATACAGAACATGAAGATATCTACAGAAAGAAAAGATACACTGTACTGTTACCGGGAGTCAAATTATTTTATATTGGTTTCTAGATATGCATGTCAATTAATTTTCACATCAACAATGCATGTCTGGCCATGTGATGCACTGCTACCACATTTCGGTTTCGATTTTACTTCATTTGAAGACATAATTATGAGAATTATTCCAGAGCAACATTTAATAGGTAAACGTTTATTGACATTTCATTAACAGTTTATTAATTTTTCTAAATTATCTATGTTGTTCAATATATAATTGTATGGATTAGTTTCAAATTTTTTTACCTTACAATTCACAAACATTTCTTCTTTTTAATATGTTTTAGAAAGTATTGGATATTTACATTGCTCACATCCTCTTGAAGCATTGGGTTATTCCAATTTAATGATGCATATTTTCTTATAGGATGATAGGTTAGTCATTACAGTCTTTCATTATCTTTGACCTGCTTTTTATATTTAACATTATGCAGTGCATATTTTTCTGCATAGGGTTTCTACTTAAATGCAGTTTATGGGGTGACTATGCTAATCAGATGCCATCTTACTTGGATGAAAATGTTGGTTCATCAAATGTTTTAATATTACAACTTGTCAGAGTTAAGAAATTGAATAGTAAGCTCTCTAATAACCCAATCCCATATTTCCCTTTCGTTTATTCAATGATTTTAAAAATTTTAAGCCATTACTCAAACTAAATTCCTTTTAAAATTACTTTTAGATTCACTTGTACTTAAAACAGCCATAAATGCGAAGAAAAGCCTTTCAATCCTAATATTGAAGATGAAGAATCATTCCGAAAAAGGTGATTTGGATACCATATTTAATTGTGATATTTGTATATGATGTCCAATGTTTACTATATGATAGATGTACATATTATGTTTGAAAATTGACTGGGATGTTTCAATATTAAGATGTAAATTTATAATGGCATCGGAGTATCGATGTCCAACACCAACAAACCCATCTTCTTCCTCTACACCATTGTTGTATTGGGAAAACAAGAAAACCATTTCTGAAGTCAATAATTTTGATCAGGTACATAGTATACGGAAAATTTACAATTTAATTTATGCACCTTAAAAATCTGGTTATACCAGTATAGTACTGTATTATGTCATTATCTACACTAATTTCAATGTTGGACATCCCAAAAAGTGCTTGATTTCCATGACCTTAAAAAATTCAAACAACTCACATTTTTTTCTATGATTCATGCAATTATTGCATGAAAAAAGTTCATAATGTTGACAGCATTTTTTTGCAATAACTACAATATATCTGTAACTTGCACCATTCCTAGGTTCTTATTTATTCTTATACATAATAGTTTATTAATTATTATATATATCGATAGTAGTTAGTTTTACTTATCATAAATCCCTTCAAAATCATATTTATAAATCAACAAATTTAGAGTGTAGCAGCTTGTGAGTGATTCCACAGACTCCTTATCAGTTGTAATATTTGATAAACAAGTAATGAAATTTGTGAGCAAAACTGCTTTAGATTTGTGAGAATATTTGATTCAGGTACTACTAGATAATAATTTATCATGATTACTAAATATGTTCGCTTCAATAAAACTAACATTTAGCATTTCTTCTTCTATAAGGCTGATGATGACAACAGTTTTCCTACTGAATTGACTATTTTCCAATCAAAAGAGGTTCTTCTGTCAATTGAAGTGTCAAATTATAATATTCAAAATCATCACCGATCAGCATAACAAAACTCATACAAGGTAATATTCATTACCGACAACGAAAACTACATCTCCATGTTCAATGATAGCACCATATAATTTCAAGTAGATTATACTATATATTCCTATTTTAATTAAAATTGATAGATTGAAAATATATATTTTGTTATTGATTATATACAGGATCATCAAATAAGTGTATGTACAAATGTATGTAGTGTGAATGAACATAGTTAGGTACAATTTAATCCATTATCATCATTTTTACTTCCATGCTTGTAAATAACATGCAACTGGATTAATTTATTATTGTTATATGATAGGAACATCAAAATGTTAAATCATTTTGACTCGGTGAAAAGACTGACTCAATATTTGAAACACCATATGCGGTATCATCCTCTATTTATATATGTATATATTTTTGCCCCTTTTTAAATTTTCTTTGCATGCCTTTATTTTATTCCTACATTGTAATTTCACCTACATATGATGCTACTTTTTACTATGTTCTATATGTAGAAAAACCTACAGACATAATTTATTAATGAAGATGTTATTGATCAATCTCAAAATATCTCACCTGTAAGTGTTGGTGGTCAAAGTCAGGCAAAAAATATGGAAATCCAAATAAAGGATAAATTAAAAGACAAGGTAGAATAGAATGACTGTTATGTTCTTCAGATATGGAAGGTAATACAAATTCAGATGATTGGATCTTCTAATTTATTTTTTGTCATGTGAGTTAGTATATTCTTCTTATATTACAAATCAACTGTCAATTTAAGTATTTTAGTTCTTGTGGGAGAAGGTTCAGGGTATGGAGGGGGGGTGGTGGGGGCGTGTGGGAAAGGGGCTAGCCATGGAGGAGGGGCCTGGTTGGGTTGCTGGTGGGCACGGGGGGGTTAGTTTGAATGGGAAGATGGTGGGATGTAGTGCAAGTAGATGCTTCTAGGGGGGAGGGGAGGCATGGAGTTGGGTAGGGGGAGGAGGGGAGGGGTTGGTCATGGGTGGGTGGAGGTACATGCCGTAGAGGGGGGCCTAGTGGGGGTTGGTTGGGAAGGGGGGCCTGGTGGGGCTGGTGGGAAAGGGGATGGGCAGGGATGAGGGGGTTGGTTCAGTTTGTGCTGGGTAAGAGGGGTGAGTTGTAAGGGGGAGGATATGAGATGCAGTGGCAGCAGAGGCTGCTAAGGGGGGAGGGGAGGCATGGGGTTGGGCAGGGGGGTGGAAAAGAGGGCCCGAGCATTGGTGGGGGTGGTGATGGGCAGGAGGGATTAGGAGTTGGAGGGGGGACGGTCCTAGTGGGGGGTTCAGTTGGGTAGGGGGATGAGCCTGTGTAATGTATTTTAATTAAGTTTCTTCTTAATATATACCGGTTTATTGATCAGTTATAGTGAAATATGTTCAGTTATTAATTAATTTTAGGATGCCTTAATTTTAACTTTTGTTTGCAGGTTCGATAGCAACTTGGGGTGGGGTGTTATTCAAGGAACTCCATACGCATATTCAAGTTGTGTGCTTGTGTAATGTTATGAATTAAGTTTTTATATTCTCATTGAATGGTATATATGAATTACATTACACAAGACATGAATATTGGTTATCAAATAACATGATTCTTTGACTAAAAAAACCAATCCTGTGAGGTTATTTCTGATTTTATCTAATGCATATTTAATATCTGAAATATGTTATTGCAGTGTGCTAATGTTATTAAAAGGAAACAGCTTATAAAAAATTCAGTACTCTGTGCTACAATTTATGGTTTCCATTTTTTTATATATAAATATAAATGGTATGGGTTGGTTGGAGAAGAGGGGAGGGGTGGGTAGGGGAGGGGAAAATGAGGGCAGGGGGGAGGGGCCTGGTGTGGGAAGAGGATGGGCAAGGGAAGTGGTGGGGGAAGGGGCTGGGCAGGGGGGAGGGGTGGAGATGGGTAGGGGTGTGAGGAGGTTCTTGGAATTTGGGGGGGGGGGGTGACAACCTGGGCAGGGTGGCAGGGGTGATAGGAGCATCTGCAAAGGGAAGGGATGAGGAGGGGGTAGGAGGAGGGAGGAATGGATTGGGGGACATTCTGGTTAGTGGACATCGGAATGGAGTGGATGGGGTGGGTAGGCTGTAGGGGATGGGAGGGGAGAGTAGGGGAGGGATGTGGGCTGCTGAGGGAATACTATGGCCAGGGGAGGATGTTGGGGAAGCAGCTGGACATGGGAATGGAGGGGAGGGACCAGCCAGGTTGGATGGGAGGGGAGGATGAGGGCAGGTTGGAGGGGCAGCTGGGGGAAGGATTTGGCTAGGGAGGGTGGTGCGGGAAGTGGATGGGGAGGGGATCAGAGGGTAGGGACAGGGCAGGTAGGAGGGGACTACCCAGAAAATAGTTTGGCCAAGGGGGGGCGATGTGAAAACGTAACTGTTCAGCCGGAGGGGGGAATTGGCTGGGAAAGGGGGAGGCAGAGTTGGGAGGGGCTGCTGGGAGAAGGCTTTTTCCTGGGAGGGTGGTGGGGGAAGTTGCAGGGGAGGGGATCAGAGGAGAGGGACTGGGCAGTTAGGAGGGGGCTGCCAAGGGAACTGTTTGGGTAGGGGGAGGTGGCTGCATACGTAACAGTTTGGCCAGGGTGGGGATTGGCTGGGCAGCGGGAGGCAGAGGTGAGAAGGGGGTCTGTTGGTATTGGGTGGGAGACAGGCAGAGAAGGGGGGAGGGGAGTGGTACAGATGGGTAGGGGGGTTACAAGAGCTTCTGAACAATTGGTGGGGGGGGGGGGTGACATGCTTCTAGATTAACCACCGTTGTTTTTCAATATGTACATAATTTTATATTATTTCAAATAGTACTGATTTTTCCTCTTCATGTTATTAGTTGGTTGGTATCACCTCACTACATTACCCAGTTTTTTTCTTATTAATATCTCTCATTTACTAACGTTAATATCTAAATATATATTTCATGGATCAATATAACTATCAAGAAACATGACAAACTGCTACTCTACATCAATGATATGCACAGCCGCTGTTGTTCAAAATAATGGTTCCTACATTTGTTGTCAAAAATATATCTGCTAATCATATTGTATTTATGTTCTCTTATCATGGTTAAATAACATTCCATAGTTATTTTTCAATGGTTACATGAAAGTGACAACTGATGTTTGTTTCGAATAAAGTCTTCTCATACCATGTTTTTGTTTCAATGTTTTCATATTTCAAGTATCTAGATATTAGATTTCCATAATTTGTTTATATGAATAGATTTATAATTTCAATACCATATTTATTATTTTCCATTGTTCAGTTCTCATTTTTCTAATTCATTTTTTAGTTCATACTTCATTCATGACGCCGTGTGTATGCACGAGCGATGTACTAGTTATTATGAAACATGTCTTTTACATAGGTTATGATTTTATTACATGTTTATAATTGAAATTTAATTTCTTGGTTTCTGATATGATTATTTCAAATCTTGTGTAACATGTACGTAAATATTCATTATGAAATGGGTGTGTTCTATATTTCCCTCCAATTCATTGGGTAATTATTTATATCTTATGAGATAGAATAATGTGATCTAGGAAATTAATCTTCGACACTAATATGGCCATGTTAGTGAACCATGACTACCAAGTTGGTATGAGAATGAACTAATGCTACTAATATGAACATGGAAGTGAACCATGACTACAAATATGTTATGTGAGTGAACCCATAATACCAATATGGACTTACTAAAAATGCCTTTTCTACCATGGAAATACTATTATATAGTTATTTTTCTGCCATAATTCCATTTTTTATTCCTATGTTTTAGTTTCATAACATATTCGTTTAATTCTTTTATTATCCAAGTGTCATATATTGAAAATAATTATTATGATCTTTATTATTTAGGTTATGATATTAAAATGTCATGATCAAGTATCATACTCTTTGTTTATGTATTTCTTACACATTTCCTTTATTTTCACTTACTAAGCATCTAAGCTCCCCCATTCTTATGTTTCCTTTCCTCAGGTTATAAAGAAATATTTTTGGAAGATGTAAAAAATGTGAAGATATTTATTAGAGGTATTAAAGATTTTTCACCAAGGTATAATATTTGGTTTCCATGTTTTCTAAGACACAAAAATATTATGGTCCATTGGAATGTATTTTTGTAACATAGTAAATTTCCATCTAAAACAGTATAATATCCATGTATGTTAATCCTATGTCACTATACTTAGATCCTAATTCATAATAAGAAATATGGATCAATGTGCCTCATCATGGTCATAATTAAATTAACATAATCATGATAAATAATAGGTAACCCATACCACAAATAGTTTATTTGTTTGATTAGTGTAGCAGGGATAGGTATTTTTCCTTGGCTGACCTCTAGTCGAGATATCGCCAGTTATTATTGAATAAGTATTATATTCTCAATAGTGCCTTTCTAATGAGGTATAAACACTATGAGATCATGTTTATACACATTGGACTCAATAATACTCAATATAGTTTCCCAGATGTGATTTATATTTTCTATAGAGATTGACATGAAAAATTGTAGTAGTATTTATAGAATATATATTGATATACTCCCAGAGCAAGGAGGGTCGTGAGGAGAATTTCAATATTTTAAAAAGATATACTGAATAGAGAATATACATGTAATGTAATGTAAATGAGCATTCTACATCGAGGAAGTATCATTAACGGGACATGTTATCACCCACAAAAGGATATATGTGGACCCTTCAAAGTAAAAAAGAATATGTGGAGTGGTCGAGTTTGGAATCTAAAATAGATTTATGTAGTATCCATGGTCAAGATAGGTATTAGAGCTGAATTTTGAGGATTTTCCTGTGATTATCCCATTGATTAACTAATATGAATCATATGGGAGTAACGTTTGTCTCTACGGATGATTGTAAAGACCACTCCATTGTGTTGCAAAATAGGTTTATAAATTCATAGTCCCTGGGAGAAATCTCATGATTATGAAAAAAGGTGATACAAGTGATTTTTTTATTGGTTATGATAATGATACTATAAATGACATCTGAAATGAAGGAAAAATTATGGAACATGATGATTAAGGGTAGTTAATGGTTTAAGAATTTTATTAAATTATTGAAATGTTTTTGTATAGAAATTTAAAAAATTATGAAATACGTAAGGATTGGTTAGTATGGGTTTGTCATTAAGGATTTTTATGATTGTGTTGAATCGTATTGTAACCTAGAAATGTGATTTAATTAGAACCATATAATTTATATAAAATGTATTAATGGAAGATAAAACATAATTTGTTCATGATATTGAGATAATACTGTTTGGATAAAGATACTATGGATATGAAAAATGTAAATTTAATTGTATTGATCACATTGGAAATGAAAATTCATTTTACTAAAAAAAAATTATCACAGATACAGTTTAAAATATTTTAGGATTTATGTAATATATTTAGTACACTATTATTTTATGTGGTAAGAATTAATTTCTAAAGTCATTTATGTATTCATTAATGTATTATGGTAAAATACGATATCAACATGTTTGTGGATAATATATTATTAATGTATTCAAAAACAAATTGTGAACATAAGAGATACTTTAAGATATTTGAGGGATTAATGTTACGTTGATATTATGAAATTTTGTTACCTAATTTATAAATATTGAATATTGGAAGGGTAATAATTTTAACCATTTTAGAAAAGGATTAAGTTGAACATTGAGTGATGTTTTAGTTATTTAAGTGTTTATTAACCTTATGAATATTTATTAATAACCTCCACTAACCATTTTTCTGAAAATAAATAGAGATATATGTAATGAAAAATAATTCTTTTATGGATTTTTTTTGTTACTAAATCATATAAAAATAAATAATCCCTTAACCCCATAGATGAAGTGTAATTTGATCTAGTCAGAACCCAATGATGATGTTGTGATTATGACATTTAATGTAATCAAGTAATTATATATTCTAAAGAAAACATTACATAGATATAAAAATGAAATTAAAATAAGAGTTTTTTCCTTTAACAATAATTTTTTGTGATATTGATGACATTGATAACCCCAATTTGGTTTATGGTTTTACAGTTGTTGATTTTATCATGAACGTTCAATTTATTTTGACCAATGTTATCTATCAATATATATAAATATTTATGCGTTATGCATTTCATCCATGTAAAAATATTAAAATCCCATATATGTTATCTGATTTTTCAACAACTTAGGTGTCATTCCGAATTACCATTTCACATCCAGTTATCTTGTTTGAAGAAAAAATTTATTAATATCTTTTATGATATCAGTTTTTGTAGAGAGATTTTAAAATGTTAAACCCTTAATTACTAATCACATTATTAAATTTGAAGGACATAATTTATTTATGGTGTTATAATGTTAAAAATATAATTTTAGTGAAATTATTTTAAATAAATTTAATTTCTGCAATATCTTGTGTTAAACTCAACACCTAGACTTATCAAAATAGGATATTCAATTAAAATATTATTAATTAAAATAATTGTTGTCACATATTGTGGAAAGGTTGGTTTGAATAGTATCATATAAATTATAAAAATATATGGTATAAAAATATTTAAAAAATAATTCTTCGGTTGCCTATTATTTAGAAATGTATATAAGAATGATTTTGAAATGAAGGAAATTTCATTTTTGAATAAAAATTATTTATCATGTACAAATATGTATTACATCAATAAAAAAATAAATAATTTTTTATGAATGATATTTATAAAATTATATATTATATATTAATTATAACTTTTAACTATCAACATACTATATTTGTCGTAGTGAGTAGAAATAAATTCTATTTTATGCTTAAAAAACTTATTTTTCAAAAAAATATAGTTTTGTTTATTTTTGAACACATATTTGTAAAATAAATTTATCAAATATTATAGATAAATTAATTTAGATAATGAACATAGTTTTATAAAATCATTAATTAAAAATTATATTTTCAAAATGTTTTTATAATTTTCTAAAATGCTAATTTTTTTAAGGAATATTGAAATTAAAAGTTTTTATTAAAAACTACCTCTCCATTCAATGATTTTAAAAGATACATTTTATATTAATATTGTATTCGATGTAAAATAGGTTCAAAAATATATTTATCTACAAAATTTAGTTAATTATAAAAATATTTATATTGAATATAAATTTAAAATCTTTGGAAGCTGTTGAAGCTTTTCTCTTTGGAAAACCATTTTTTTGTCGTGTCCGCAGGATTAATAGTAAATTAAATTTTTACACTTTTGGGATTTTAATTTAGATAAATGGAATCAATAGTTTTATGAAATATAATTTAAAATATATAATAATAGAAAATTATTTTTTTAGGAAAAATTATAGTAAACATTAAAAAAATCAATTACCATGTTTAAGGATAAAATGAGTTTATATGGGGGTTAAACTAAATAGATAAGGGGTAAAATAAACTCAAAATATTCCCAAAACCCATTTGATTTCTATACATAGACATAATATCCTATATTTTATTGATAATGGTCCATTTTGGAACCATATTTATTTTCAAAAATATGGGTACACATTTTTATTTTTCAAAATTGCATGTGGATCACTCACCTCAATTGTAAAGGCCTCCAACTCTGTTATCATCTTCGAAAAATATAATGGTTTTGAAATTAATTTAACCAATTATTTCATAAATCAATAAACGAAAAAAGTGTCCCTTTTATGTAAAAAATATAATCTTGTAATTGTTTTTGTTAAACTACATGTTGTCTAAAGAAGAGGTAATGTTTTAACTACATATTTTTGTTTTACATCTTCTTATAAACCCTTAAAATCTAATAAAAATGTGATAAAATAATATGAACAATATATAATATATAAAAATTTCTAATTATGTTAGTGTAATAAATGATATCCATATCCGATTCTTTCAAATGGGATACCAAATCATTATTTGTGTGTACAGCGGACTACCGCCTTGCAAACTGATTGTATTCATTTTCCATTAATACCTATCACTTAGAGATAAAAATAAGTAATAAATATTTATATATGATATTTATGATATTTATAATTGTTTTTAATTAAAATACAAAAACTACCTTTTAAACTCTTAACCTGTTGAAAAATAATAACATCACTCTTGTGTACGGCAGACTACGCCTCAAGAACTGAGGTGATGTTGCTTAATTATTGTTTTACGTGGATAGTAATAAAAATAAATAAAAATAAATAAAAATAAATAATATAAATTTTTTAATGTAATTATACATATTGAATAATTATATCACCTATACCTTTTTAATTTACATTCTGTGGGGAATACGATAACGTCGGTCATTTGTACGGTGGGAAACTTCCTCGTGAAACAATGTCAAAAATTTTCAATATATAATTTACATGAAATATAATAACGATATATTAAAATAATGATAAAATTATTATATGAAATATAAATTATTATAAAATGGAAATATATTATTTACCCTTCTTCCTTTCATTCTATCATGAAAATGGAAACAACATTCATTCGTAAATACGACCTACCATCTCAACGAATCGTGCATTTCATTTTCAATCGGTAGCTTTTATAAATTAAAATAAAAACATATATAATGAAAAAAATATATATATACCATGGTTATTATTATGGTTATAATAGATCGATGATAAAAGTAAGATGAAAAAATAAAAAAATAAAATACATGTTGAAAACAAATAAATTATAACCTCAAATGTTATTTTAACATGGAATTGTAAATAAACAGGTAATTATATGTTATAAATAATTCATATATTTTTTATATATATATCTTTTATTATTTAATGGTTTTATAATAAACATATATATATATATATCATATAGGATGTTTTAACTGGTATAATGTTTTTTGAGACTTATGGTATGAGATTTTGATCCCACTTTAATTTTATGTGAGAAAACTTCCATATTGACCTAATTATTATTTTTTTGGATTATATAAAAACCATTAATTTTATTTTATGGTTATTTTGATGATAATTATTGGTATGAACATATTCCTTTGATTATATCTCTTTCATGATCTATTCAGTATCAAAAATACTAAAGTAGTAAGGGATTTTTGGTCACAAATTGTCTTCTTCTGGACATATGTTATATTACACACCTAACCTCATTTTTAAGGCATATATGTAAATCCCCTTTTATATGTAATATCATGAATTTCGTTTATCTCCAGAAATGCTATAATTGATTTAATTTTATTCATTAATGGGGATGACGATTCAATATTGTTTTTTGGAGGAAGTCGTGGTGTCCCATATAAGATCGATTATGATGGGTTTGAATATTCCAATATCACTCAAAATGGGTTCACCATTTTCAAATGGAATTATTGGTGTTATTAATTCAGATAGGAACACCCAAAGGTTCCATCATTCATGTTTTTTCATTAAAATTCCTTCCAAATGAAGTTGTTTGTTGAATAATAGTCCAACATCACTAAGGTGCATCATATTGGTTTATAGCATGTGAGGTCAATATCATCAAAAAAAATTGGTGGGAAACTATTTCATATTCTATTAATCTATTATATATTTTATTTAAGATGTGTTCATGAATCACTTTTTCACTTCCATGTGTAACATGAGTCACAGTTGGATTAATGATCAATTATTGTCATCCATGGGTTCAGAATCATCCTTTTGTATACAAGGTTCTCCATAAATGGGGAGTCTATATTTGTCCAAATATTATTTATAAATGGGACCCATATATGATGATTAGATATTTTTATAATTTTTTTCATTATGAAATTAGTTTTATGCCACAAGTTGGGGCACTATGGAATTTATCATCACGTAGGGAGTGGATGTTGTTTCCATATTGGGATAAAACCCTTAATATTGGAATCCTACACAACCACGTGAATGCAATAAAAACCACTTTATATTTGTTACACTTAACAAGAAATGTCATAACATTTAAGGCCTAGCTATAGGAACCCAACCATATAGTATAATTTCAGAAAAAAATTGTTCCTAAGAGGAAGTTTCATTGTCAATGTTATATATGTGACATATGTGGAGGTGGCCGGAGGGTCCCAAAAAAATGTTGTTTCTTAGGTGGTTCCAGGATCATACTAGGAATATTTCCTAACATGTACGATGACTAAAGGTATTTGAATGAAATATGTCCCTTCATAATATATGTGAACCTACTAGGAATTTTTCCTAGAGAACATTAGGGTGAATTTGGGTTTATTTGGACATTATAATGGGTAACTACATATCCCAGTTGTCCAGTAATCAAAAATCATGTAATTCAGAATGGGGTGTGCTTATATCAAACAAGAGGAAAATTTGAGTTTATTTTGGGATTACACTAATCAAGAGTCCCATTTCTAAGGATTGGGCATCTGTGATGATATCTACTCACCTCTATTCCCATGTGTGTCAGGAACGGTGGTAGAAACAAGAGGAAGTGGAAGATCTAAAAACCACACAATGTAACTTGTCCCATGCAGGACAAGGAACAAGTCCAAAGGAAGAAGTAATGATATTGGGATCTAATACACATCACCGCCTTTCACTATACCATGGCTCATAAAAGAGGAGAAAGAGTGTATCCTCTAATAAATATGGCAAGTCAATACTACTTGAGGGATATCATTTAGTTCGTCGGATATAGACAAGGAAAAGACATTACACCTATATGGGGATGTAATGTGTTACTCTCCCCCTACCCACCAGAAATATTGAGTTCCACATGATCGCATTCAAATATGAGACCCTTGTTACTAAGGGAATGTATAGTTGTGAACATTTCAAGGACACTCTTGTTGCGAAGATTAAAAACATGACTCTACATACCATGGATATGTAGACATTAGATGCATGCAGATGTGTACAGTGATATGATCACATGTATTGTGTTTCTTTGAAGGAGGCCATACACTGATTCCATTAGAACGGTTCATGGAGGGGACAAGGTGTGTTTAATGGTAAAATGGTCACATTTTTTGGTCAGATAGGACACTCAATAGGGGGTGAATTTAGTTCCAATTAAAATTTCTGTAAAAAACATTATGATTAAAACTTTCCAAATTAAATAAAAAATATACTGTAGTGAATTTAAAAAGATTGTATATTTTCAATTAGTTTCTCAAGAGAATTATTATTTCTTAGTTAACGTAATCTGACGATTAACTAACTTATGAAACTAACTTACTAGCTAAAAAAAGTTATAAACACTTTCTAGTTTAACTGTCAGAGTTAATTTAAAACAGATTTATATTTAAAGTACATAGCAGCAGAATAGAAAATAACATAAACAAAATAAAAGATGCACAATAGTTATTACCAAGAGGTTAAGTCTCAATCTGAGACTTAGTCCTCTCAAATAGTTTATATAAACTTTTTTCCACACCCTTGATTGGGGTAAACAACAGTTCTCATACTGTCTAGGTCCTATGACATCTACCACGATTCTTCGTTGAAAAAACAAGACAATATCACATATGCTATCTAGGTCACACTTTCCCTCTACCACTATCCACAGTGAGATATATTAGTATATGGAATGATTGAGTGAGGATTTATAAATCCTTCAGTTCGGCACAGGAGACAGTGTGTGTCTAAAAATGTAAAACACACACACTGCTCAAAATTTAAAAAAATGAAACACAATAGAGCTAAACAGATAGAGTTGAGTTTAGAATTCTCTATATGTTTTGAGTGAAGATCTAGACTCCTTGGATTGATGCAGATGAGGATTTGAGTCCATCCCTGGTTTTTTTCAAGAAACAGAGTGTCGTTTCTTTATTTGAATTTCTGGTCATGGTTGATCAGTCTGATCATCTTGAGTGCAAGTGAAATCATTGAATCTCTTTTCTCCTTGAATATTCAAGTTTATGTGAATTCAGTATGTATTCTTCCTTCATCTTCTGTTCATGTAAGTCCTTGAATTTCTCTAGAAGGTTGTCATGAATGTGCATGGAATGACTGACCGACCACCACGGTTCTTTAGTAGTCTGAGGTTCCCTTATATAGCTTTTGTTGCGTCAATAAGAATGATTACCTTTTTACAATTATGAGGTATGGTTCCTAAAATTCCAACCACTATCATTAATTAATAGCAGGTGAATTAAAAACATCAAATTTGACCATTCCTAAATAAACAAATAGAAATAGAGTTTACAGAAACTGTGAATGGTTTCCATCGGTAGATCTTAGTATCAGTGAGCTTGCATCGGTAGCTCTTCTGTATCGGTAGCTGTTATCCATTATAAAGGTATCTTGCAGGAATCAGTAGCTTATCCTATCAATAGATGTTACTCATTATAACAGTAGCTCAGTGTATCCACATATCTTTCTATCGGTAGCTCCTTCTATCAGTAGCTCCTCTCATATCGGTAGACAGTGTAGCAGTAGGTGTCTGTCGGTATCTTTCTGTATTGGTGGAATTTGTATTTGTATCGGTGGACTTCATATCAGTATCTATCTGTCTGTCTGTATGTTTGTATCGGTACCTTGTATTGGTAACTATGTACTAGTGAGCCTTACTTATCTGTAGATGTTATGCATATCACTGACCTTATCCATATCGGTGGACTTATGTACCTGTGTGCTTTATCCTTTTCGGTAGCTGTGTACTTGAGACCTTTGTATCAGTAGCTGTTTGTATCGGTGACTCTTGTAGACTTCATCGGTAGCTGTCTTTCTGTCTGTATGGGTGACTATTTTGCATTCTGGTGGACTTATGCATACCAGTGGACTTACTCTATTGGTATACTATGTACCGGCAGGTCTATATCAGAGAATCAACACTTAATACTTATATGTTCTATTAAAAACATATCAATATTGAGTTAGTATTATTTCGAACCACGTATAACCATAGATAACCGTTGATTAAAAAATTCCAATGATCATTTTGATATTTTATCAGCTTAATAATACGACATCATTGATTGAATTAATTATTAATATAAAGATAAACATTATTTGAGATTATCAAAACATATTAAATCATAATTGGAATTATCAAAACCGGTGAGGTCAATAAGAAGCAATGGTAGATGGAGAATATAACAACCAAGGATTACCATTTTTCATAATGTGTTTATTTACGAGATGGAGTTCCCTCCACATATCATGTTCTTATGTTGGTAAGGATATTGTTTGTGTATTTCATCACAATAGAATCCTTGGGTCAACCTATGTAGTGTTTCGAAATGTGATCCTAGGTTCTTCGTGGATAAAAAAATTCTACATGAATATAGTTTCTGCCAGTGTAGTGTTATTCCATGTGGGATTGGGTTCTTCCCACATATCATTGTTCTACAAGGGGAATAGATTCCTCCTTATTTCTTTTTATTATTTGGGTTGATGGTTTGTATTGGTGAAATTCACTTCTACATTTAATGGTGTGTACAATGGTTTCTTAGGATTTCAGATGGCCAAAGGAATTCCTTTTATTCATTAATGTTATTTTGTGGGTTTACCCAATGGGAATCGATGGTTCTCTAACCATTTTATCAATTTTCATTCGAGTATGGGATATTGTGTTTTCATACATTACATTGGATCCCATGTAATTTTATAGAGGATGAGGGAAACTAGCTAACAAGATCACTAGTCCTCTATAGTTGGCCATGGGGCTTACATTCTTGGGATACCAATATGTATTTCATGTCTTCTGAATGTTTTGGTTCATGGTTAATGGAATAGCCCATCCATTCTCTCAAATGACTATTCATTTTTAAAAGGTGGTCTTTCATGGGGTCTAAAATCAGAATAAAAGCCCTCAAACGATCATGTTCATTTTCTGGAACTAGATATACCATCTCATCCCACAAATGGAATCATTTGTGGTATTCCATGAATTGTAGTGGCCTACAAAACATCTTTCATTATGCAGGAACAAGCCATCCTCCACTATTTTTCCACCTTTGAATATTTTCATGATGATATTATTTATTATTTTTTAAACCTAATTAAAAATAAATTGAATCCTACTATCCTTCAATGGATAGTCTTAGGTCCCATCAAATTCCTCCATCAGAATAGGCTTTGACAATGGTGAAGAACATGCAGTTCTGATAATGAAATTCATCCTGTTCTGAATAGATTTTTATTATGAATGTGGACCTATAATATATCCCACATGCACAAATATATATAGGGTAATATATATCCACTTTCCTTTACCGAAAATCCACGAAAACTATTCTATTTTCAAACATCCATTGCTTTCAAATCCATAAGTATAGAATCCCCCCTTATGAATGAACATTCTACACACTCGATGTTGATATCCCCAAATGGAAATTGTGCACACTGAAATAGTGATCCGATCTATAGTATAAAGAGTTAAATGTAGAATAACTGACCCATGGGTTGTTCATTCATGGATTGATGGTCCATGAGCTGACGGTTCACTTGCTGATAGTTTGTGAGATGATGGTGCTATGGCCAATGGTTCAGGCCTGATGGATTTTGGGATGATGGTACAGGGGTTGATGGTTTGTGGGACATTGGATAGAGACTTGGTACTTCCTTGGAATATGGTTCATGGGCTGACAGTTCACATATTTTTTCTTTATACTTCTCTTTTTACAATGACTATAATTAATATTATAGTTTTTTGTAGAAAATATAAATAATGGATGATTCAAAATTTGCATCCAAAATTGATTTTGCTCATAATTAATTGGATGAGAAGAGGAATGATATGATATATTTTGTTGAATATAATTCCCAAATCAGTGTTGAACCACTCCATCAACCAATTGAGGGACTTATGAAGGAGGGTCAAAGTGGATATCTGGTCTTATATAGTCTTACTATTAACAGATTTTGGCTTCCATCCAATATTTATTTACTAGTGTCACACCCACTGAATCTACCTATGAACTATATAATAAATATTATAAAAATTCACATGAAAAATTATCCGGAAATGGTTCATTAATTTTTAAAAACACCCCCTATATATTTCTATTGAATTATTCTCGTATTTCACTTGAAGAAACCAGTTGGGTACCAATTTTTTTTAATTAATTGGGAATCATCATACTGAAGACCAAAGTAGGGGAGAGGCAAGGGTGGTTGTTGAAATGTGACATTCTCCCTAAAGGGTATTTAATCATGGTTTGGATGTGGAATTTCTAGGACAACAAAATTTGGAAGTATTTTATAAGTAAATTAAATGTTGTAGCACTATAAGAACCTATATAGTTATCACTGAATTACTCCCATAAAAAACTACTACCTTTTAATTTGTTTGTTTATTGAGTCAAGACACAAATACCATCCATCTGGTTCACTGGGTGGTCAAAAATATTTTTTGGGATGTCAGGATTATTTTTGTAGCACCGATCATGGGGGACATGTTGGATGACTTTATAAAACCTTCTTTTTCTTGGGGTGTCATCGAGCAGTTCCCTCCTTATTCCACGAGGAATATTGACATAGGAAAGAATATTTTGAAGGGCAACCCACACCCAAATAACCATGTTCCCTTTTTCAGACAAGATCTAAGCCTTTTCCACCATTTGGGGATATAAACATTATGAATGGATTCTAATGAATTAAAAAGATTTTAAGACCCAATGGTGTATCAATGCCTACTGTCCCATGCATGAGGAGGATCAACATATAATGTGGGGCTAGAAGTTCATTCTGGATATTAATTGGTTGTTGAATTTTGAAACCTTTACTTCCATCTTCCATAATGGTAGGATACTGCAACATTGAATCTATTATTCCAACGTCACAGTCTTGACCTATATAATTGTGGTTGAGTTGGACACTACATGTTTTATTAATCATTCCAACCCATAGCTAGAATAGTAATAATGTTTGCCAGGTTGAATCATTGAGGTGAAGTAACCATAGTTTCTTGTGTTACCCTTTAAAGTCATCATGGTAGGAGTAGAATCCCATATGGGAGGATATTGATTTATAAACATTCTAAATTTCACTGAATCTAGTTTTTTCCCATATCATCAGGGCATAAGAGGGATAAAACAATCAGACTAGAAAGAGTGAAATGCAATGGATTGTCTCATCCATCACATTCATTTAAACTATACCCATTACACATCCCCTACTACTTCATTTATAAATTATCCATATAAAGATCATACTAGCAGAGTGTATCTCAACTTCTTGATAGAGGGAATCTTAGTGGATAAGATTTATTTTGGGATTAAATGTAAGGGCTAAGCCCCATACTTCTTTGTAGATTAATTATAATACATCTATATGAGTTATCCCATGACTATCAATAGAATATTTTGATAAAAAAATTTAATTATTTCATAGAATATCTATATAATGTTCACTTGATAAGACCTAAGGTTGTGTATTGATCTCCCTTATCATATTAGTCATCATTTTTGACACATCAGGTCTCATGATGATGCTTGGAACTGATCATAATCTAGTGATATATTAGTAAAACCATATCATATTTTCAAAGTTCAACTGATACCAAAGTTCAATGAGGAACAAAGGGAAGAACATACACAACCATGGATAGGGAAGAAGCCCAAGAATTTCACTCCTTTGAACCCACAAGGAAGATGCACAAATATTGGGATTCAACATTCAAAATTTTTGGTGATAAATTTCAATCTTCAATATCTATTAATCTTAATTATTATTAACTGATATCCTAAACGGAATGAGGTGCTTTGAGTAATTTCCATTTAGTTGGCTAAATATAGTGGTTTATGTATAAGAATGTGCGATCATTTAATAGGTACAACCACGTAGAAAAAAATGGCACAATCTCATACATAGATGACCCTGATATGGTGGATATTTATACTAGTGATAATGATGAATCTATCCATTCACTTCAGAACCACTCAAATTATATGTAGCGAGTTCTTTCAATGGGTAATCCTAAGGTCAATTATCATAAATAGTACAATAATCACACTCTTTAGGTGGATGATGAGGACAGACCATAAACTAAATCCCTTCAATGTGGAATTTCTTATTCCTCTCATTCTAGGTCCTAAAACCATTTGTCTTAGAGGGTTCGAGGGTGATTAGGGTGCTCAGGATAAAATGTAGTTACTAGAACCCAACTCAAAATCATGGAAGAACCCAATGAAATCCAAAATTCTCATTACTACAACCATCCTAGAGGTTTGTAATGCATGGGTGTCATGATGATGAAATTGATCCATTGATAAAATCATTGAAGTAATTTTGGACGTTAATGTTGATATTAGAGGTTGTGGTCTTATTACAACATTGAATTATTCTTTTTTCAAGAGTCTCCCCATGAAGTGGGAATATATTTGGATTAGATAGACACATATATAAATTCATTCAAGAATATACATAACTTTACTAGTCGATTAAGAAATATGATTACAACCATGATGAGGTAGGATGAATCTGATGAAGAGGGGATACGATTGCTTGTATCAAATCATTTTTCCTTTTACTATTTAGATCATATATCCATATGTGTTGTACATATAAGAGCCTTGGGATATTCTATCACCTATACCTTCCTCATAGTAAAATTCATGGGGTACTTCAATTGGGGAGAACATCCCCTTGGGCATCTGAGATGCTAGATAAGTCTCTTCTAGTGTGGTGGGGGAACATGGAGGAAATTCATGAAAATATTGTAGTGGAACTACTTGCAACATCCTCACCCCTAACTATAGTGGATCATCTCCAAATAATTCTACAATATGTCATTAGGAAAATAAGCTATAAATATGTATATGATCTAGGATAATAGGTTATTTCCACAACTCTTTACATTATCTTTATGTTTTGTGTTTATTTGTGCTAATTAATTATCACACATATGATCTACCGTAGTTTCGATGTGTCGTATGGTGTCCTCCACCCAATGGATTGTAGCCCATTCATATTGGGAGGAAAATTTTGTAACACTATCCATTCACCCTAATCCTTATGGGGAACAATTTCAAGAAAAAGATATACTAGGTTTCTTGATGCCCAGAGGAACAACCCAACCGGATCGATGAACCTCTTCCGCATTGAGAGGATAAGATTTAAAGGGTAATTCATTCGATGAGTGCACTGATCATATTACTCGAAAGAATGAATCCATGGAAGAAGATGTGAATTTGGATATATGAGATCTAGACCAAATTGTGTCCACCAGTTCCATGACGGTTACCTCGTCATGTTCGGTATCAGTAAGATCCCTTTTGGAGGCCATTGATTTTGATGTGGATTTGACTTTACTATGGACCTATATATCAAAAATGGAGTCCAGTATTCATATTGAGTAAGGATCATTGTTTTTTAGGAAATAAGAAAATGGTGTTTAGGAATTAAAGAATGTTGTAATTTTATGGTAATTTTACCATAATTATACTTTTTTAGATTTACATTAATTTTTTATGTATTAACTACTAAAATATTATGATATTAGATTATAAAAAAAGTGTCTTCTGTCACAATTGATGATGTAAAATTATTCCATATGTTTTTATTACTTTGGTATGGGGGTTTGAATTATATTCGATACATGACATGGTTGAACATGTGATTTCAACATGCGATAATTAAATCCTGATCCACTCATTCATTTTAAATGTAGAGTCCATGGATAACCTTTCCATAGAAAAAAATTCATTTTTAATAAAGAATGTCCTCATGGTGGCATGGTTGTGAGGTGATAGGTTGAGGTTGTAGAGAAGAAGACCTCAATAGTGCAACTTCATCAAGAGTTGGAGAAGCTCATTCATGAATTGGAACAGCTCAAGAAATAATTATCTTATATTGAGGCTAATATAGATGAATGGAAAATGATAGTAGATGAGGATAATAAGGAATGATTGAATTTCTCTTTGAGGGTAAATGCACTGTGGGATGGTGCTAATGCGGTGACTACAAACTTATATAATTTCTAATTTTCCATATAGGATTCCGATCAAGAATTAATTTGACTTTTTGAATCAATTTATAGGGATACATAACCATAATTACATATTCATAGGGTATAATATATAATATATATATTTCTCAATTTTCCAATTCAGTTGATAAATCAAAACATTTTCCCCCACTAATTCATTTATTTTATCATATCCTGTAATTCCAATAAAAAAAATATGAGGTGTGTTTGTAAATATAATCTCTATGGTAACCAGAATATTTTTATCATTGGATATAATTATCAATCATCACCAATATTTTAGAATCATCTCATTTTAATGAAATAACTTGCAATTTTATATATTTTTCCTTGAGAAAAGGGACTCAACAAACATAGTTTTCAATGTTTTATTGGTTGCATGGAAAATCTTACAATCTATAAATGTCATTTTTTTCTATCAACCTATTTTTTTCTTATGTCCTCTATGTTTTTGGATTATTTGGAACTAATTCAATTAGTTTTACGCCTCCCTTTGTGTGTTTTTGAACTAAAATATTTTTTCCCATATTTTGACTATTTGATTTTGTTTTCTTAATAAATACAAGTCATTGGTATATCAATCCCTGACTAAAAGTTTCTTCATGGAAACATTTGTATGGTTTCATCCTTGTGAGTATTGTATCTCTATTTTTGGAATTTAAATTTCTTGCACGTTGTAATAATAATACTATTTTTTGGTCGAACAATATTTCCCATGAATTATGGGGGGATGATCGTAAAACATCATAATGGCCACAAATTTCCCTCTATATTTTGAGAGATGAAATCAAGATTTTGAGGCACTAATTATTTGATTTTTAAACTAATTAATGAAATTAGACATTTTTATGGGGAATAACTATAGAAAATATTTGGATGGTGGTTTCCATCCTGATGTTTTTAGGGTATTAATAGATATAAGAGGCCTCTCTTGAGGTTAAATTTTTATCAGGTTGATATGTCATTTTTGCGGGTGATTTATACAGAGAAGACTGGTAAATATTTTGAATATTCAAACAATGGTGTTCTTAGTATATTTACACACCATTTCCTATATCTAGGTAGTATGTGAAATTTTTTATTTCTCAAGACCAGAAATGGAGATTTATTAAGGGAATGATTCCTAAAAATGACTAGGACATCTGTATCTTTCCTAACAATGAATGAGAAACCACTCCTACATGAAATTTTCTTATATAAAGGAGAGTTAAAAAATGGTGTGGTTTAATTTCAAGTAACTAGGAAATGTGCTATGGAATTTTACATATCTTGACTAGTTAATTAAATGTGAATACTTTAAGGTCACATTCCTTTGACGGAGGTATAAAATATTTTTCCTTTCCATGGTAATATATCCAAGATTATTTCAACATCATCAGACATTATTGGGGAAATTGTATGATAAAATTCAGGGATTATCTAAATCATAGAAGGGATATGGGATTAAATTTTTTTGTGTCTTTTATAAATATAAGGCATTTATACTGATAAATAATTTTTCTTTGGTAAACATGTCTTTTTTTGTGAGGGTGATTTACGTATATCCATCATAGAAATACAATAAATAGTCAAATAGAGGATTCCCCTGGACACTGACCATCCATTTTTGGTGGCCCTATATTACATGGATATACAAATTTACATGGACACAATGTTTGGTACTTGAAGGGAACATACATGAAATAGAAATGATCATTTCATGTTAAAACTTCTTGAGAATGGGTAAAATATTTACCCACGTGTATGTTTGACCCATATGTAGCTCTCTCCAAATACATAAGTCTCATGAATCACTATGTAACTCATAAAAATGGGAATCATGTTGTACGTTGTTTAGAGATGGTGTTCCCACATGTTTATCAAACTCTTTTATAGGTATGGGTAATTTTCCATCAAATACGGGCACACAAGTGGTGTGAGATTTTTTTAGACACTTATATGTATACATAGATCATGTATAGGAGGGTGGGGGAAATGTATTTTTTCTTCAGGAATTAGAGGGAGAAGGTATATATCTCATCAAAGAGAGAATTATGTTATACGTTGATCGTAGTGTAAATATTACCAATACCGGTCTAACCGATAAAAAATATATGAGACATTTTAATATTGTTTATGGACTTATATTTGAATATTATGGCCTAACTAATTGTTCAATGCTAATAATAATCAATCGACATATAGCTCTAGGACAACAATTATTTTAGTGTCATATGATAAGGACATCAATGATGTAGTTTAATTTCAGGCGGTAAGGATGACATGTGGACTTTGAAACATTGTTCATATGGATTGAAATAGTGGCCATGGAAATGATGAGTAAAAAAAGTCTTATTTAGTAGTGATGTTCAATAATTCCTCAGATGTGAGGTGGAATGAAAATGTATACCATGATTTTGGGGGTTCTCATAGAAGGGGAATTCATAATGGATTAAAAACATCATTTTGAAATATGGAGATAGATGATATCTCTCACGAGGGATAATTTTTCTTTTGTATGAATGGACATTGTTGTTGGAGACTATGAAGCACCCATTGGGGAATAATATCCATTGAAAAAAATGTTTCCTCTTGGAACTAAAATTCTATTTATGATGGCCAGAGAATGTTTTTGGGGACATAAATTTTCCTAGGACATAGAGTATGGTAAATAATATAAATTTCTAAGAGTTCATATATAGAATTCATACAGTGATTAGAAATAGAGTGTGATGTTCCCTGAATAGATCTGAGTCTTATGTGGGAAAAATTTCTACTTACTTGAAAGATAAAAAAATGAGGGAACCTAAATTTAAAATACCATGCATTGTCATTATTAATGTAGGATATATGGGATTGTTTTTCATTACCTCGTGGTTGGGATAAGGAAATTACATATAAGCATCATTATGTATCTTATTAATGATATAATCACACCATACATTGTTCTTGAGGAAACACATTTTTTATTATCATCCATAAAAACATCATCCATATAGTTTAACATAATTTGGTGAGGACATATGATCCCCATTAGCCAAAATGGAGGTTATAAAATGATAAGATAAGGGGGTTCTGGTTTTATGCTATGTAGAATAGGATGTAAGATCCAATTTACACTTTGTATCAAATTAGAATGAGAATAAATCGATACATTGTTTTTAAAAGGTGTGCTGTGAAGGTCTAACCTGTACCTAGGGAGGGGGGATTTTAATTATTTACGTATGAACAAATAATTTATGATTCGGGCATCACTACGTATAATGATATGGATCAACTAAAAACATATATAGTAATGAATGTGAAACTCTCTACACATGACTAGTCATTATCTATAGGGGGAATTTTCCCCACTGATTAATGCATATTGAGCCGATATAGGAGATATGGGTGTCAATACATATCATATGATGACATAAGTTAAGAAAAACATAGTATAAATGGATTTTCCCCATATTTTTTGCCCTTATGTAGCGATGGGGAATATATTTTTATTATTATTTGTTGATGGAACTAGTATAATAGATATGGTTTTCACTACATTTCCTATGTGGATAGAAATCCATCCACACATTGTTCATTAGTCTATTACCTCCATATATTTACCTCATGCACTAAGAGGGGAATTCTACATGAAATAGAATCATAATTGAAAAGACCAGTTTTGGAGTCCACTGCA
Source organism: Viscum album (assembly GCA_963277665.1). Taxonomy (NCBI): domain Eukaryota; kingdom Viridiplantae; phylum Streptophyta; class Magnoliopsida; order Santalales; family Viscaceae; genus Viscum; species Viscum album. Next base: position 1,457,191,985 of record OY728146.1, read on the forward strand.
TAGGTTTCATCAATATGTAGGGGATTAGAATTTTCCTCATTTTGTAGCTTTTACAAGGACATTTAGTTTGGGTATCACTATGAATCACATTTAAATGGGAATCAAGACACACTTTTTTCATGAGGAATCATACAGTTTAATCATAGGTTGCATGGATCTCATCCATACAATTTATCATACCGTAGTAAGTACATGGGACAAATGATATAGAATGAATGTTATATTCTATCTGGGTTTAGGAATAGACTTATGTAAATCACTCAAATTATTGTGATGCGAATAATCAAGACACCCATAGGTCATGGATGACACGATTCTCCATGTGGATCTTACTCTCACACCAGGACATGGGGCATTGTCTAATTCTATTGGACATATCTAGATTTTTTATAGTAAACAATTGATGAGAAAATTATCCATATGAATATTATCATTATGTGGTAAGATATATTATCTCAATTTATCACCATGTCATCAATAATATTATCTTATAATGTTTATCATATTTTGGAATGAAATAGTGTGTCTCCTTTTTTATCACTTTGTGACCTAGATGATGTGTCATGCCATATTCATTTTTTGAGGCCATGAGAAAAATTCCAACTATTTTGTATTATGTGGTGTAGCGAAGATTAATTAACATTTATCACATGAAGTATTTCTTGAGAACGATTGCCTTGGTTAGGCCCACAGTAAGTTTTTTTCCCATCAATATCAAAGAATAGAATACATTGTGGTATTCTTTGTGTATGGCCAATGTTCCCTCCCCCCTACTATGGATCATGGTTTGGAGGTATCATTCCATATAAAATCAGAGTACTAAGGACAAATACCATACCTCCCTTAAACAAATATCATATGAAAACATTTTATAATGCCCACACAATCCAGTTTTGGTGGACTTCTATGTCATTCTTGGTATTCAATCTCTTTTTATCGACTTTGTCTAGTTCATCATGCATTTTTTGGATTACTCATCTATGGATAAAAAATGAATGATGGAATCATTAAGTGATGGAAATTAATACACGGTGTAAAAACCAACCCTATCCCATATATGAATGAGTTTTTGGCCACCTACAAGGCAGTGAAAGTCGTGGACCAGTAATCCCACCATATATTTATGAGTTCTTCCAGTCAAGACTATTTATCCAAATTTATAGTATTATTTTTCATAATGTATACGGTATTGTTAAAGACCTATATATATATCCAACAACTGATTCATGGTAGCTAGATGAATGGTTGTATTTGATATTATACTCCTGATAGAGCTTCTTTATCTCAACTGAATATAAATTTGTGTCATTGTCAGTCAGACTTTTATGAGGGAATCCAAATCGAGTTTTGATGTTATCTTTCAAAAATATGACAATATTTAATTCCACAACTTCTTTAAAGAGTTTAGATTTTTCCCACATGGATAATAACTGATTTTTAGTGAGAATGTACCATAATTTGTTAGTTGTGGTTGGGGTATATTGTTTAATAAATCCATCCCCCGTATACAAAAAGGCTAAGAGTGCATGGCTGTGTATATCAACTCTGGGGTTGGTGAGTGAAGTGGGCATGAACCTACAAAGAATGGGAATTTTTAGTAATTTTTTTAATCATCTCCCATATTAGTTATATATTTCCCAGACCTCCAGATTTTATGGGAATTCATGAACATTGATTAGAGGGCACCACAGGCTCTGGGGTTCACTTCTTTTATGACAAATATACTATCATCTTCAAAAATTACCATGGATGGAAACCATCAAATTCTGACATATATGGGTCTTTTTTATGATTTTATCCATCATAGAGAATAAATTTTATTTATCGTATTTTTATTTTTCATTTTAGAACATTGTTTGATGGGTGGGAGGCCAATAAGGATGCAAGGAGATGAGTTGTTCTAAAGGTAATGAAAAAATGACCGTAAGGACTTCCCACACTTACCAAAAACAATGGAAACTAGACCACAAAAATGATAAATGTCATGGAAGGTGAACCAAAGGATCATGATCAATCATACAAGGAATTATAAATTGTTTTGATCAATAACCAGATTATAGAGTCTAGTAAATAAAGCGGAAAAAATATTGTGATGATGAGATAGAGGATTCAATGCACGAGTCACCCATGGGGGTTCTATGTAATTATCAAACCAGGGAACACATCATACACTCATAAAAAGTTATTTTAGAATATTTTCTCCCATTATGTTCCTCATTAGAAGGTTCTAATAAGATGGATCAGAGACTTCTACATGTGGAAAGCAATAAAGAGTATATAAGATGGATTATTAAGAATGATCATAGTCTAGTAAGATGTTTTATAGGATATAAATTAAACATTAGTAGTATATATCTACCTGGGACATGGTTTTTAATAATATCTATGAAATTATAAAATATAATCAAGATAATGATTTAAATAGTCTCTAAAGAAAATATTCTAGGAGAACATATTGAATACCCTGTAATTTGTTTTTAGTGGATCATAAATTTCATATGGAACTTGACATTTGTATACAATAATGATTAGGTTCTCACTTTTCTATAATTTTTAGAAAATAATAATTTAACATGAATGAATTAATGGGTGTAATCCAATAGGATGAAGGACAACATGGTTTGGGGATGTGTCTAACTTCATCGATCTCCCCTGTGTTGTTTTAAATAAAACATTGGACCATACAATAGTGATAAGTTCTGAGGAATATTATATACCTATCTGGATCTTTTAAATTTATGGATTCATTTTTATGGGAGTAAAACTACGGATTTTTCATGTGCGAGACAAAATTCAATGTCAGAGAAAAACTTAATTCCACAATTTTTTCCAAAATGCGGATTAGTAGGTGTATTATCTCATCCTTTTTAGGGTATAATAACCATTGACCAACTTGATGTCCCATTAAGAATATCCCTTTACCACCAATTGATCAAATTGTACATGGAGTGCCAGCTCTAACCCTCTACAGAGATACTGATATTCATATTCATTATTTTTTCACCCTTATGATTGTAGGAAGAAGTAATGTCGGTAATCCTTTATTAGGAAAATATTTCCGACTCATAGCTCGACTTTGTTGATGTTGGGGAATTCTATCATATTCATTATCGATGTTCTAGTTGCACCATCAAAATACATCTATTACTTATGAAGGTACCCTTGAATGGATATGATCATATCATAAATAAGATTAGTATCATGATATTTCCTTTCTATAGAAGGATTATATACTGGAATGAAATCTAATTGTTTCCCTTTCCCCACATTCTCATGCAAGAAATGAATGTAAAAATATAGTCAGAGGACAGAGCAATGTGACATACACCGAATCAACATTAGGTATCCCAGAATGTATTTATTTAGTTACTATGAGAGACCAAGTGGAAATCAGGATGTAGCATGTAATTCATCATTATCATGAAAAAAATAAAATCATAATACATATATTCTCAATTTCCATATAATGAGTCTCAAAATTTATCATGGTTCAGAGGTGGTAATAGAGTATTTTTTCGCCTCCACTACCATTAATTTATGTGATAAATGTGCCTAGTGACCCCTCCAAGGTTGTCACATATAAAATAAGCATCCTATATTCGATATGATACATTGGTGCTGGAATACAGAAAAGATATTTTATTATACTATCACATTATTTAGAGAAATCAACAGTCATAAAATATGTAACTCACTTTTTCATTATCCCATTTAAGGGAAATCGTTTTAATTCAATGGTTGGCTATAAAGAAACAAATGTATTCCAAGAGTCATTGATGTATTATCACATATTTATGGTTTTGAGGAGGTGACATTATAAGGATGGTCGTTTTATCTTTGGATCAACTTCGATGCAATTATGTTGTACGATGACGGTATGAAAATTCCTTGATGTCACATTGAAATAACATATTAAGGGTTTCATTATCAGGTTATACATCCATTGTTCATTAAGGATGGTTTTAAGATAATCTATTTAGTCAAGAAAAACTTTTTAGCCTTTAACCCAATATCATCAAAATAACATATGATAATATAGCCTTAGAAGGGTTTAGAGAAGCAATTCATAACACACTGATAAGTATTGCTGAAATTTATTAAGCCAAAGGGAATTACCTAGTAGAAAAATACTCCATAATGGTCCCTATATATAGTTATTTATTCATTTCATTAGTCCGTTATGTTTTGATTGTATTATAAATATCCATCAATGAAGGTGAGTGCATTATATACGCCCATTTCATAAATCTATAATTCTATGATCCGGACCATGACATTATCCATTGGAAAGTGATGGTGGAGATCATTAAACTCAACTAAAACCTAAATTAAGTAATTAATTTTCTTGTTATTAACTATATTAACCATCAATGTTGGATACTGTACTTACCAAATGATGTTATTTCTACTAGTCTTATAATGTTCGGCGTCAATTTTAGTAGTGTTTTTTGGAAGCATCCTTCTAGATGAATTCATGGAGCCCTAATGATCATCTAGAGAGACCCGGTGGTGAGTGTGCACCTTAGTGCCACGTAAAGACATTCTCTGCAGTTATAGATGAAGACATTATGATTCTACATTAGGAAGTAATCATATTCATATTTTTCATCATAATATGTGTCTTCACTGATCAATGAGGGACACATGTCTTCTAATATACAATGACTTATATCTATGAGATCACCAGTTGTAGAAGAGGTGCATTCCTATAATACTATGTCACTGAGGTCATCCTCATCTAATTATTCATCATTTTCATCTACATATTCTTGTGGCATAGTGAAATTATGTAGTGGGATATTCCCTCTAGAGTTGGGAGTGGAGATGATATCATGGAATTCAGAAGCTAAAGATAGCTCCTCTAGCCTATCTTAAAGTGTGGGATATCCATGGGACTCTGAAGGGGATTGTGTGAGGGATGGAGGAGTGTCTCCATCTATTCTAGGTTATGAGGAAACATTTTCTCACAAATATAATGAGGCATTTAATTATTAAAGATTTAGGGATTCACTGAGGGAATTATCATGTGAGATTTCACCAATATCTGGGGAGTCAACAAACAATTCAACACTAATGGACTCCATTATCATGACAAATATCATGATGAACATAGAATATGTTCCTGAATAGTTACTCAAATTCTCAAATAGGTTGATGGGTAACACATAATCATCTTCAAGATATTTGAAGTAGTTATTCGAGATCATTTCTAAACAATTTGAGGTGGTGACCCAATTAACACTGTCAACCAGCGGAAGCTACTAATACTCTTAATAGAATTCCGCATTGAAATTATGTGACTCATAAGATTTGAATGTGGATTTATTGATGTAATAAATCCATATATTTAACTTAATTTCATATTTGATGAATTGATCATATGATGATGAATTTTTTGTGTGTTGATGTAACCAAGGAATTTATAGAATGAAATTGAAGGACATATCATGTATTGTAACTAGAAATTATGAATTGGATATGAGATCTAAAAATAAATAATTGATCTTGATTGGGATATGAGTAATTTGATTAATTTTTTCGTAGACCTATAGTGTTTCCAAGGAATTTTCTAGGTCATCCTCAAGGTATCCCTGTCCATGATGTGTCTATACTAAAAAAATATTAACTCTAGATCCAATATTAATGAGAAATCATCATATATCATCCCTATTTACCCATAGAAATATGTACAAGGGAATTATGTGTCTAGGTGTAATGGTTTCATCTTCTTGATCATTGATATAGATAACTCCAGGAAATTTTTTAGGGTCATCATTTCTATGATATATTTCACCAGCGACAACCTCAAACATTTATGGGTTTAGAATAAACACAATGAGTGATTCCTTGAGGTAATTTGATATGGTCATGGAATATTGGATTGATAGATTGTATGATAAAAAGGATAAATGTTTCCAAATATAATACTTATCGTCTAAATTCCTATTCCTCCAAGTTTGATAATTCTAATTAACTGATTATTTAGGGGATTGATTACTTGATGTAGATGGATCAGTCCTCAAAACAGTATTTGGAGGTCCTCCTGTCCACTAATGGTGATCTTAAAAATTCACCACATTATTTTTATATTCAAAATTGATCAGGTTAGGGTGGATTTTGTATTTTGTAAGGGGAATTTCCTTATCCTGTTTAACTCATAGAAGTTATCTTCGAAGAGTTTCAAATAAACATATATTCTAAGTAGGGATGTGTTTTTAATTTTAATTCCTTTCAAAATTGACCCTTTCCGAGTATCCCCAGCTCTTATGGCTTCTTCTGTCAGATCCCCAATCAGGTATGGAGAAGTAGGATCCATATTTTGACTCTTAATCAGAAAATGGATCCATTAAAATAATTTAATTAATGGAATGGAATATTTATTCCTCATATATTGAAATTTTATTTGGTTTTCAATTACTGGTATCACCATTTTGTGGGATGCCTCCTGTTGTTTCAAATATGAAGGAATAATGATTGAGAGGGTCAATGCTAATGTTTTCCTTGATGTTACCTCAGTATGCTGTGTTTTATCCCAACCTTTTTATCCATGAATCTTTTTGAATGGGATGATATTGGATGTTTGGGGCCACAATGGTTCCAGTTATGTTATATAAATGTAGTTGGTGATAACTTGATTGCTTATGTTGTGGTTTGAGAATTCCATGAGTTCATTTTATTTTTAATTGATTAATCTAACTATTTATATTTATCCCTTATTCTAATTTTTTCCACTGATTTCTTTCATCAGGGACAATTGTTAAAATGTATGCTACTTCTGATGGTGGTTTCCCCAACATAACCAATACAAAGTACACCATTTTTTGAGGTGTTTCATTAATGAAGAAGCATTATTTAATGGTGTCACCTAGCTTCCCATTAATGGGTAAATAATATGGCTAGGCCTCAAGGCCTTCATATTTAGGGCCTAATGATTGTTTTCCTATAAGAATGATTCCTATTTGATGATCATGGTTTCTTAATTCAAATGTTATCAATTGATTTATATCAAAACTTATGATGATTTTGAGGATTATTCAAGGCCAATTATAATTGATTGTTCCATATTTCTATAATGTGGGTCTTTATTAGTTGCTAACATTGAGTAATTACATTACACCATGTATTTTCATGTTTTTTGTGGTGATCCAGTTGGGTGGTGTAATGAAATGCCCCATTTTCTCATCATACATGGATATGATATCCTTGTATTGTTTCAATGAATAGATGACATAACATGTTAACCACATTGATGAATGAAATATTAATATCCTTTCACTTATTATTTTATAATGGTCACTATGAAAGCATAAGGTCTTCCAATTCAATTATATAATGATTCTCACCCTATATTTTTACATGGTCTAGATTTCCATTTTAAGGAACACAAATTTCATTTAGGTGGAAATGATTTGTCCATAGATCTAGAGGGATGTTCTCTTTGTTTTCTTTTTTCCCTTACTATATAAAATTCATCTAATAAGCTGATGGGGGCCAAAATATGATGGACATAATATCCTTGAACAAATTAATTCTCATGATAAATCTATCATTTTTTTATTTCATGTCACGAACCAACCCGGGTCGACCCTGAACCGGTCACCCGAGCCGGTCCGCGACATGGCCCGAGAGGCGCTCCCGATCCTCCCGGGCTGGCGACAAGCGCCAGGGCATCAACAGAGGCTATGGGAACGATTTTTACCATTATAAGTAAATAAGACAATGAAAATAATACCGAGTAGCGCAGAAAAGATAAACCAAATAAAGTGACTAAACGGGAACAAACAGGAAACAAACTAACCAAACACGACGTCCGAACAAACTCCGTGCGACGTCGCAGGTCGTTCTCCAACTCAACGATCAAGCGTCGCCCTAGGCGAGCGCACTCAAGCTATAGCCTGCAAAAACACTAAAAACAGAAAACAAATATAGGCGTGAGTATTAAAACTCAGTAGGCTAGCCCGATATCTATTCCCAATGCACTACCTTTAAAATAAAAGAAACATCATTTCAAGTTTGAACTACAATCTATAAAAGTATGTTTTTAATAATATTATACTTAAAAACAAATTACGAACCATTTCCCTTAGCCATTTCAAAATTTGGGTTCATTTCATTAGTGTCAATGACATTTCAGGAAAAGGGGGAAAGTGATGTTTAAATTTTCAAATTTGTACAAAAGGGATTAAACACTTTCATTTGAAAACAATTTTTTTGAAACCTAATCAAAAGCAATTTACCATTTTCCAAAGAAAACAATACACCAGAATGCACAAAGTAAAATACACAGCAAGGGCAATGTAGGTATACATGTGAGCATCATAATCATTACTGCAATCTACAAAAGCTGAATAGACATGGGTGAACCTAGGAGATCGAGAATAATCAGAAGACACCAATACATGAGAAATCATCCTTATCGACATGTCATGATGAAATCAAAACGCACAATACGCTCGACCATCCACTCACGGGCAGGTCGAGGGAAAATACCATAGCAATAAACCCAATATATCCACCTACTATGGGCCACTGGTCAGTACCATAACCTACCAGTGCAGCAATCATTCTTAGAATATTCTCTCAATATGCCAGATTCCCATGTCTCAAGTGTTTAAGAAAAAGGGGGTGAGCCAACCGATGCCAACCGAGCATCCAATCATATATATCTATATATATAAAGAGCAACAGGCATTCCCTGAGCCACTCCATGGGACAAACTCTTGCCTTTAACTACTCAAGTACCCGGGAGCCTCTAAGGGCGGCCTCCCAAACAATCAGTTGCAACCAAGGCATGAGAGTCGTCCAAAGAGGGTTTTTATAAAAACATTTCCATTGCTTTCCATAAAGTGCCAAACAGGCATTTAATACAGTTCACAATTACTACCAAAACCAGTTTAAAACTATTTGAAGAATCCACAAAACACTACTTCATAGGTTGCCAGTATTTTTATAAACCAAACCAACCCATTTTCATTTCCAAATAAACTTTAAGAGCCAACCGGGCAATTTCTCAAACGAACCAAAGTATTTTTTCACGCTTCAAAAGAAATCATTTCTCATTAAACCAGAACTCTGTTTACATTCCGTGATTAATGTTTAAAAGCCAAACGGGCATTCTTTCATTATTGGGTGTCCGCTTGTCAAAAGGATGTTTGATGTGTCGTGTATAAAATAAACGGCCCCTTTTGACATTAAATAACCATTTAAAAATTAACCATCTTATATTAAAAATTAATTATCATATATTATCTCATATTTATTACAATTAATAAAATGTTGATTTTGAACAATTGGGGTGCGCAAACAGCAGGAAATAATCTAACTTAAACTTTAAAAGCAGTGCAAAGGGGACCTACCTCAAAACCAAGCGCGACGGCAAAATGACTTTGGAAGCAAGGCGCGATGACACGACGTGTGTCCGAAACCACGTGATAAAGTCCGACACTCTGCATAGTCAGTACCAAGGACTCAGACACATACGCAAACTCACTAGAGAATTCGAAACCAAGCGGCGGGAATAAATGCTCACCTTGAAACTAAAGCGCGGCGACGACGGAACCTCAGAAACAAGGCGCGGTGGTGGCGCACACTTGGAAACGCCCTGCGCGGGTCCTCAAACAATAATCCTACCAAAAGAAACATAAATTGATAACTCTCTACAGAGCAAAGGCCAAAGCAGGAATAATACTGATAATAATAATAATAATAATAATAATAATTATAATAATAATATCAATAATAATATTAATAATAATAATAATAACAATAATATGAATAACAAGATTAATAATAATAATAATAACAACAAAAATAATAATAATAATAATAATAATAATAAATTTAATAATAATATCAATAATAATAATATTATTAGTAATAATAAGAATAGTATGAATAATAGTAATAATAAAAATTAATAATAATAATAATAATAGCGGCAACAAAATAACAATAATTATAATAAGAATAAAAGTAATAATAATATTAACAACAACAAGATAATAATAATAATCATTAATAATAATAACAATAATAACAATAATAATGTTAATAATATTAACATTAATAATAATAATAACAATAATAATAATAATAATAATAATAATAGTAATAATAATATGAAAAACAATAATAATAATAAAAAATAATAATATGAACATTGATAACAATAGTAATAAGATAAAACAAAATAAATCAAATGAAATAAAAAAAAGAAGGAAACCTGGCCGGGAGTGATGCACGCAGGACAGGGGCGCAGGGGTTTGTGTGGGGAAACCAAGAAGAGGAAGGGGGTGCGGGCAGGGCCGTGCACGCTGTGGCTTCGAAGCGAGGAGGGTAACATGGGCGGCTCGGGGGGTGCTGGTTGGTAAGCGCGAAGGAGGAAGGAGGAGGCGGTTCCCACCGGAGTGCAACGGCGGACAGAGAGGGATCCCGGCGGCTGGTTGTGCGTGCTGGAGAAAGGGAGGAGAGGTGTTCGCGTAGCAAGAGGGGAGGCAGGTCCGGAGGAGTGAACAGGGGGAGCGACGGGGTGCAGGTACCAGGCGGAGAGGGAGGTTGGGTCCAGGGCAGTGAAACAGAGGGCTGGAGCGCGTCCAGGAGTAGGGAAGTCCGGGCTGGCGCTGTGCAGGTCGAATGGCGGAGAGGAGTGGTGTTGCGGCTGGGCTGTTGTGCGCTACTGCGAAGGAGGCCAGGGCAGCAGGGGAGCTGGAGCGCTGGCGGGCTTGCGCAGAAGGAGGGTTGAAGGAGGAGCTTGGGCGGTGCGGCGTTGCCAGGGTGCAACGCAGGGAAAAACCCAGTGGGGAAAAGGAGGGGTAGCAGGGTACGGCCTTCTGCGGACAGAGGAAGGATGGCGCGCGTGGCTGACGGGAGCGACGCCTGAGGAGGGAGGCGCGGTCGGGTGTTGCGGCTGGGTGTGCCGCTGGGCTGCCGAGGGAAAGAAGAAGGGGTGGTGGCGCTGCTGTTGTGGGAGGAGAAGAAAATATATATATATATAGGGGGGCGGCCCGCTAGGGTTAGAAGAAAAGAAAAGAAAGGATAAAAGAAAAAATAATAATAAAATAATAAAATAAAATTAAATAAAACAAATCAGAATCATAATAATAATAAATTACAATAATAATAATAACAACAACAAATAATAAACATCATAGTGATAAAATAATAAAATAAAATAAAAACAATAACGGTGTTTGTATCATTTTAATGATAATTAATTCTTAACGCACTAAAAATTTTAACGACGCAACAATTAACGCGCGTTTTAAATATAAAGACTCTATTTAAAATTTTCCAAAGACAACGGGATGCGCAAAAACACCGGGCAGGGACGCGCGGGGCTTCCAGAATAGTCTCTGCTCACCCGCCCCACGACGTCGCGTCAAAATGCGCACTTTTTAACAAAAACTCAAAAACCTGGTCCGATACTAAACATGAACCGCAGCAATATAATTTAAAGTCAAAGAAATCATAAAATAAAATAAACGCACAGTTTGGGGTGCGACAATTCTCCCCACCATAACGCTTTCCGCCCCCGGAAAGCCACCACACCAACCAGTCGATCGATCAACACCTAAGGATTCCACACAACACGATCCAACCTCTTATCTCAAGAACATCATGCCGACTACCAACAGAACTAAACCTCATTGCCTGAAATAACTCACCAACAGAGGGAGGCCCGAACGGCTCCCCACCATAAGAACTCCACTAGAATTCGATAACGACATAAGAGAAAACCCAACTAGACTCATGGTGGGTCTCCCCACCATAAAAGGACTGACCTCTTAGCGACCAACCAGAAATCCAACTTAGGCCAGAACCGGGCCTTACTCAAGCTATAAAAGCACAGCAAAAACATTTAAACCACTTACTCCCGTCCGAAAGGGATAGAAGCTTAAATGGATACTTTGCGCAACTAAAACCCTAACCCCATGGGCGGGGAGGGTGGGCCCAAGGATCAAATCATTGAAACTACGACGTACGACTACTCACGACCCATCACTTCGGGATGGACCCAAACCAGGGCCGCAACTGATTTACATCAGTGGCCCATGCAAAGTCACTGATCAGCAACTTACATCCATGAGGCACGACTCCCGACACTATGCGACGGATAAGTCCATCGCGCGCTTTTCGACAAGAGAGAACTACAACGGCAGAGAAACCAGAGCAACAACACCAAAACTATCACACCACGACGATAGAAGCACGACTTTCACCAGACTCTTTAAAATTTTCCCCGGTGGTTCCTGACTACGCGCCGGCTTCACTCCGAGACCTTTTGGCTGGAGCTCTGATGGATGAAGCATCTCCTGCCTCGCAGTCAGGTTCTGATAATCCCAATGAGATACATACATCTTTTGATCTGACAGATTGTAGGACAAGACTTTAAAATTAAAACACACCAGCATTGAAAGATGAGGTTCGTCAAAAGACCCATGAAGTTCCCATACATTTCAAACCCAAAACAACACCCATACATAGGCCACGATAATAGATCACTTATACTGAAAGGAAACATACACTGGAAACTTTGAACAAAGACCCTACAACACGTTACTTCAGAGAACTTCCTCTGCGACGCTTCCTTGCAATGCCCCGACAAAATCGTCGCAAGTGACCCAGACGTCCACACGCCTGGCAGGGCTTCGGAGCGCTTGGGCACGATGACTTCTTGTGACCCCGCATGCCACACTGATAACACACAATAATCTCTCGCTCCGAAGAGGTTGATGAAAGATCTCGAGGCCTCTTGATTCCACGACCTGATCCATCCACTTCCATTTGCTTACTCATTTCCTTTCCAGAATCTTCACCACTGCTCATAGGGATCGAAGGAGGGAGAACTACTTCGAGCACTCCTGCCATCGCAGCTTCGACATGAAAGGCTTGTCTCGCCACATCAACAAAAGAAGTCAGGTTGGACTCTGAAACCTTCGACTGCAGATTAGGGCGGAGACCCGCCTCGAAGCGTCGAGCCTTCACGGGGTCATTTGTGGCATACTCTGAATCATAAGGTACTAGCTCCACAAAGCGATGGAAATATTCTAACACGGATCTGTCGCCCTGCTGCAGACAACGCATTTCCATCCCTTTTCTCACGCTATCTTCCTCAGGGAAATATTATCGAATGAAAGAGGCCTTGAAAAACTCCCATGTAACCTCTTGACCGGGCTTGTTCCGAGACACTGACTTTCACCACATCCACGGTGAACCTTCAAGCATGAAGGTCGCAAACTTGACGTTCAGCGACTCGGGCAACCAAATGAGGTTAAAGTCCCTTTCAATCTTCCGCATCCACTCCTCTGCCACGAATGTTTCTACTTGACCATAGAATAGAGGTGGATCGAGCTTCCGAAACTCAAGAATAAAATCCTTAGGTTGATCAAGTGCACTACGATCACCCA